>LR749658.1:1556169-2034285 GCA_902729485.2 Mus minutoides
GGGTCTTTGTGTACATCATAACCAGGGGACAAACTTCAGTAATTACAGTTCATTTAGTAACAGAGTCAAGGCAAGGCTACAGAGAGGAGAGGAGAGCTTAGTCAGGGGCCTAACAGAAGAGTTTGCCAGCAGAACAAATCCCTGCAGGTTTAAGAGATGGGTAAAAGAGTGAGGGAAGGGAAGGAGTCCATAACTCCATTACTTGTGCAAATGGTATGTTCCAAGGGCAAGCTGGGGAGGCAGCTGAGTTTGGTTGAAGATGCTGCTTCACAGATAAACCAGATTTGGCACAGGCATTCTATTCTAGCTGTGCCCTAAAGGCTTGCGAGCAAGAAGTGATGTGACTGGACCTGCATGGAGCAAGAATGCTGGTTAAAGATGAGCAGGACCACAGTAATCCTCCAGCCTGACTTGTGGGTAGCATCTGAGTAAAGATGGTTTGTTCTCCAAACCACACCACCAACTATGTTTGTCCTTCCAAACCCTAGTGAGAACAGCAGCTGCCTCTATCAGAGAACCTACAGAATGGGATGGGTGTTTGAACCTCAATGCCTATGAACAGCCCCACACTCCCTGGATCTACTCCCCACATGTACCTGATTTAAAGAATGAGTTCTGGAGAGAATGGGCGAGGGGCAGAGTATCCTAGCTTCAGTACACAGCTTTCACAACTGTGAAGCATCGTCAGTGTATTCAGTTTAAAGCTGGTTGTGCTATAGTAACCTGGATTCTTTTAAGTGGGTCTTGGCGCATTACTCTTTCACCACATAAATGTCCTGATGTCCTTCTGTCACCAAAGACCAGTTACTACCAGCTTCCCCACCCCCCAAAAAAAAACAAAAAACAAAAAACGGAAAGGAAAGGAAAGGCCAGGTGACAAGCATCCTCAAAACCAAAGAAACAAAAGGAGAAAGACAGAAATAGGAGTTGTGGGCTGTTGTTACTTAGTTGCTGGATCCCAGGGTTGCGTCCTGTTCCTTTTGCCATATTGAATTTTACAGAGATTGTATTGCTTTTCATTACCTTTACCTATCTGTCTTTAATTGTATCAAATACTGTTTTTTTACATTTCACGCTCTTAAAAATAAAGACAAGGAATACTAAGCATGTTGTTGAAAGAAATGGGGAAGGATAAGCCTACAAACCAGCTAGAACAATTGATCAATTACCCGGAAGAAGTAAGTTCTCACCGCAGATCTAAAGCCCACATTAATTGCAGATGGATTCAGGAGTTAAATGCTTGCAAACATTTTGGAGGCCTTTCCTTGGACAAAGAGTGGGGCTCATCACAAGGAAGACCTTATCCACACAGTCATTCAAACTCTTCTCTCAGAAACCTGAGGAAAATGAAAGCCAACTTGTCAAAGACATCACATAAATTGATGGCCTTTACAAGTCCTCAATGCTTGCTTATAAATCAATTTAAATGATACCAGCATTCCTTTTAAAGGTCTGCCAAAAAAAGGAAAGAAAGAGAGGGAGGGAAAAAGGGAGGGGAGTGGGGAGGGGGAGAGGGAGGGAGAGAAAGAGAGGAAGGGAAGGGAAGGGAAGGGAAGGGAAGGGAAGGGAAGGGAAGGGAAGGGAAGGGAAGGGGCGAGCCATTTATGTAAGAAATAGAGTCAGGAAACAAGCCAAAAACTATTCACCATGCTAATCAGAGGGGTGAAAATAGTAAGATGGAAGTAAGCATAAACTTGACTGCCTTGCTTAGTTCTGGTGAAGCAGTCAGTTACACTGACACCAGTAGTTCCTTACCTTCCTCTGCCTGCTGAGAACTGTAACATATCTGTAAGCTCTGCAATCATATATCCAAATACAAGAGTATAGCTTGAGGACAGACAGCAGGAAAATGGGTATCAAGAATACACTGGGGATAATGAAAGGGTATGTTTCCTAAGATCATTTAAGGATATAGGAAAATGATATCAGGAAATAATGTCAAAATAAAAAGAGAAAAACCATTATATTTAGAGTTTTAATTTCACTAGAAAAGGAACTATAAGTATTTGTATGTATAATAAACTAAAATGTTAAATAATGTTCAGAAAATGCTGATTCTTTTATCATATTCTTCTTTTTCTCAATTTTCTACTCTAAATCTGCATGAGCTTTAAAACCTTTTTTTTTTTTTTTTTTTTTGGTGTGGTCTTGGATTAGACTTGACTTCTGACATAGACATACTGGCAAAGCTACCACTGAGATGCATATCCACCCCACCCCACCCATCAGCCGTGCATTAGCTTGAAAATCGGGATAGGAACAACATGTTTTCAAGAGAAAGTCTATTGCTTTGCATTGGGGTGGGCATGTGTGATGAGGAACTGTTTCTGCTGTGACATGGAGTCCTTAACTTGAGTAAAAGCCTCCCTCAGCTCTGCCTTGTGGTCTGACTGTCTGCCCTTCTTTGTTGCAGTTGACTGCCTGCATCCACGGCTCAGCTGCCATGCTCTACCCCATGTACTGGCAGCATGTGTACATCCCTGTGCTGCCCCCACATCTGCTGGACTACTGCTGGTAAGGCTGCTGAGCGCCTGTCCTTCCTCATCCAAGAAGGACCCACTTATGTGAAGGCTTTAACTTGTAACTGCTGTGGGTGATACTAAATTAAAACCAGTCTTAAAGGTACAGGGTGTGGAGTACCTGACAGCAGGGTGCTTTATGTCATGGCATTCTGACAGAATCAAGAGAAAAGCTAATACTTTTAACACTTCTCTCTATAGAGAAGACAAAGTACCAAGAAATTTTGTGGGTTTTTTCCCCCACTACAACATATTGGAACTGGTGACAGGATTAGGGATCCTCAAGGTCTCCCAGTTTTAGCCATGCCCTGGCATGTCCCACTAGACTTGCTTTTTGGGGTTTTGTTATTTTGTTTTTTTGTTTTTTCCTCTTTTTATTTCCTCCTGGCCTCTTGCTCCTGACTATTTTTGTTCATTTGTTTGTTTGTTTTATTTTACCTTTTTTGAGACAGGATTTGAGACTGTATATCTTAAGCAATCGGCAAACTCATAGACTCTTCCTCCCTCAGCTTCCTGGGTGTTGAGGTTACCATGTGCCACCACACCCAGCTGTATAACCCTCTGAAACTTTGTGAGGAATTCACTGTTGAGCATGGATTAGTGGAGGAAAGGAAAGAAGCAAGATACAATTATATTTTTTAGATAAAATACCATATAAGGGATGGGTGGCTTGTGGGAGATGCAATGCCTTCTGAAGCACCCTCACTGCCATTGGGAGTGTGCCAGAAGGGATAGTCTATTTGGCTGACTTGGATCTGTTTTTCTTATGAATAATTTTTCTCTGTTGTAAGAGGCATTGGCTTGGAACAGCTCATGCCAGTAGATGTTGTAAAGGGAGTATAGTGCGTACCTGGAAAAGGCCCTTGGTTGTCTTGCCAGAAATGGAGCTTCAGGGGAAAGGCTCCATTTTGGGGACCATAGCCCTTACTTGTGATCAAATACTTCATGAAATTAGCCATTGATTCAGAATGGTAGAGGCCAGTCAACCCTATGTTTGCTTTTCTTTAGTCCTCTCTGAAAAGGCTCATGTAAGTAGCCACCTTATGTCCTACAAGCCTCGAGGTATTCATGGTAAACCTGATTTGAATGTTTTAGGTTCAGCCTCTTTCCAAGAAGCCACAGGTATAACAATAAACTGGCCTATTTCTTTATATTGAGATCTTTTTTTTTTTTTTTTTTGGTTTTTCGAGACAGGGTTTCTCTGTATAGCCCTGGCTGTCCTGGAACTCACTTTGTAGACCAGGCTTGCCTCGAACTCAGAAATCCGCCTGCCTCTGATACTGGTGGATTTTCTTGTTCTTACTTTCTCCAAGTTCCCTGCTAGATGTATGAATTATTAAAGACTAGATTGTTTCTTTTGTGGAGATAAGGGGTTGGGGGTAAGGGGATGTTGATACAGGGTTTCTCTGTGTAGCCCTAGCTGTCTTGGAACTCAGAATCTGCCTGCCTCTGTCTCTGTTCTAGGATTAAAGGCATGCAACACTATCAGCCCTGGCATTTTTTTTTATGTGTATGTGTGTTTGGTAAATGTATGGTAGTGTCCACAAAAGCCAGTAAAGAGTATTGGATTCCCTGGAACTAGAATTACAGATGGTTGTGAGTCATCATGTGGGTGCTGAGGAATTGAACTCGGTCCTCTACAAGAGTAGCCAGTGTTCATCATCACTGAGCCAATCATCAGGGACGGAGCCCACATTGTGTTTTCCCTGTCTTTTTACATTTTGCTGAATTTTGGAAATTGTTTTTCATTAAAGATGCCTTCTAGATACTCCTGGTCTGGATTCCATTTTTGATCCCTTGTGGAACAGGTAAGGGAGTATTATATGTTTTCAAACAGAAGGATCAATATACAAAGCCCTTGAAATAGTTTTACCTTATTTGGGGTCTCTGATTTCCTTGAGTGTTTTCAGACCCCAGTGCTCCCTGAGCACCCCACTTTTAGGCAAAAGTGTAGGAACTTTGTGTCTCGTATGCTCTAGGAAACCATGCAGTGTCCTGCTGTCCCCACTAGCTACCCCTCTGCCCCAAGTCAAGGTGAGGGTCATTGGGCTCCTGTCCCTTTAGCTATGTCATTCTGCCAGAACCTCCAGGTTCTTTGGTTCCTAGCACAGCATCTAGGAACCTCCCTCACTGCCCTTTTGCTGTTGTCTGCTTATCTACAGTGTATGTCGCACATGTATGTTGTTTAGACATCCTCAGCTCCCTTCTCCCGCTATCTCTGTAGCCCTTTCCACTTACTCTGAGCTCACACTGGTTGTATTTATCATCTATACAGAGGTGACCAACCTCCTTCAGAGAGCCCATGAAATAGCACAAACAAGGCTGAGCTAACAGGACAACACCTTGTCTCAAGTTTATTACTGCTTGGCTACTCAGCTTAAAGAATGTGAATTTGCTTCTGCCCTTACCTGAAGAGGGCCTCCTCAAATCCTTTCCAAACACCTACTTATATAGAAGTACATTTTAATGTGAAACACACTGTCAGGCACCCAACAGGATGTTTCTTGACCCCATGCAACCTTTTGAAAACCCTTCCACTGCCCCCTTCTCGGTCCTGCTTCTCATACCCTCTGAGTTCACTACAGCTTTGTCTGGGTCTCCTTGTAACTACCTCTCTGTTCTGTTCACTGACCCTACTAGATTTGCTTGCCTTCCTGCTTACGCTGGACCTTCATGGAGGTCTCATCGTGATGAATAGTTGTACTATATTTCAGACACCAGGCAACACCTAGTTGAGGCCAAGATGTTAGTCCCAATCAATAGGCACTCAGATGATCAGATGATGGGGTGTTGAAGATGGACATGATAAGGGAACACAGCACCTCCCTATCTGCTCTTCCTTTGATAGATTCTGATGGGGAATTCTAAAGGTCACTATAGGCAGGACCTTTAGAAAATGGTGTCAGCCATCCTGAACTTTCACTAATCCTCTACTCGTATTCCTGACTCCTTTACACCTATCATAGTCAGGCCAAAGATGAGACTTCTTATTCATGTGAGACCTGAGGGGGCAGGTGGCCTGCCTGAATTCCAAGGCTTTCCTGTCCTTGGAAGAAGGAGAAACAATCTATCCAAAGACAGGGCTTTGGATCTGCTTCCTGAACTTATCTGGAATACATCAGATTTTTTTTTCTCCCTTTTCTGCAATCTCTCTCCTCTCACTACAAAGGTGTGCAAGCCCTGGGTCCTCAGGCAGACCTTTGCTTGTCTTTTTTTGAGCTTCTAAACCAATTAGTTCTTCATTTTTCCATTGACAAGTACATCAGTGGAAAGAACATGTTTGTCATCTGGTAGTATGTGTTGTCACTGTTTAGATAAAAGATTGTAGGACTGAACAGAAGATCAAAGAGAAGAGGACAGAGAAGTTGGAAGGAAAGAAAAAGCATAAGACACACCCAAGAAAGGGAAAGGGGAGAGAGAAAAAAGAGGGAAGGCTGAGGAAGGTAGGAGACAGCCTCACAGAGTGACCCCCAGCATGGTTACATGGAGAACCCCTCCCCCATATATAACAGCCTCACAGACACAACATTGCATACCGCACAGACAGACAGACAGACAGACAGGCATGCACGTGTGCACATACACACTCTTTGGTACAGCCCTGAGTGTATTTAAAGACAAATCGGAGTCCTGCACAAGAGCTGCCTGGAGTGTTTAGCACTATGTTTAGACAGGAGTGCATGGGCTTTGGAGTTCAGGGATGGCAGGCCTCAGGAATTGAGAGTGTCCCTTTGCCAAAAAGTTCAACTTCAGCATTTCATTATTTGCAAAGTTTTGTTGCTAAAGTACTAGCTATTTTAAAACTATCAGCTTAAGCTTTGTGCGGTAGCACACATTTATGTAATCCTAGTCCTCAGAAATCTGGGACAGAAGGTTTGCTTCAAATCTAAGGCTAGCCTGGGCTACATATCAAGTACCAAATCCTCCAAAGGTTGTATAGCAAGACGCACATGCACACATACATGTTCACACCACCCAGCAGCTCTGTGATTCAAAATCACAGAGAGGAAGAAGTCTTCTGGTGACACTAGTGATGACAGCCTGGAGGCCCCAGTCACGGGACCATCTCTTTTACCTCTGTGATCACATTCCATTCTTCTTATAGCCCAGCATATAAACAGGTATGATTAGCTCTACTTCACAGGTCATTAAACCAAGGCCCCAAATGGTTTAGTAACTTGTTCCAGCATATATACTGTGTTCTGTGTGATTCCAGTCTCAGGATCACAAGCAAGAACTATGCACATATATGTACACATCCTAAAAGTCAGGTATAGTTGTGTTCATGGAAAAACACCAAGATCTGGAAATGTATCAAAATATTTAACAATGACTTGTGATGGAGAAGAGATTATTTCAGCATGCTTTTTGTTATACTTTCTATTATTTCTATGATGAAGTGTAATTTTTATAATTGAATGCTTTCTTTTGGAAAATAGTTAACATAGCCAGTTGTTCATTCTAGCCACTGCCTGTCCTGTCTTTTCATTCTGCCTTTTCAGTGAACACTGTCCCAGATCCTCTTTCCAATGCCATCTCTCACTTCAGAGTTCAAGAGTGTCATTGTCTGCTGAGCCACAGGCACGGTAGTAGCTCAAGCTTGAAATAGAAGGCTTGCTGAGGAAGGAAGGTCGCCGAGTCTTCCAGTTCAGCTCTACTTTTTTTTTTTCTTTTTTGGTGTCTAAATAGCTTTGTGATGAGTCCTCCTTGTGTTTATAGAACAGGTACCTTTCTCCTAGTCTTCTGTGTTCACAAAGAACTTCCTGACATCTGACCAAAGGTTGATTTCAGGCCAGTAGGGGTTGGCATCTGCTTGTAACTGTAAATGTAAGTGTGATGAAAGGAAAGACCACAAAAGAAGGCAGACCCGCACCCCCACCCCCTAGTCAGTCTGATGTAACTGCTCTGGGCAGAAAGTAAAAATGTCATGAAAATGAAGTCAGTGTTAATTACTTTATTCTACTGAGATCCTTCCCTTGAAAGTCACCAGGTTAAGTTGAGTCCTTGGTGGCTGGAGCCAGCAGGGATAACTAGCATTTAAGCAAAGGGCTGGGAGCCCTCAACATGTAAATCTGAGGGAGGTTTGTTCCTCTGCAGATGATTTAAATGTTAAGTACATCCCCTTGCAGGGGATACACAAGTGGAATCTGAAAACTATTATCTCCTGTAGAAATGAACTCTCAATTTGCTCACTGCACAGGAAGGGCGGATTCTAGTCATTTTCACTGCCAGCAGGTGCCCTTTCTATGCATAATAGACTTCACAAGTGTAATTAACACATGAGGACCACTGCTGCCAGTTTTTCTTCAGGTGCATGCTGCTAGGAGTTTTCAGGACAACAGTGCTGGCCACATGAGCCTCTCTCATGGTGCTTGAAGATGAGATATACTCATTGACCTCTAGACAAAGACATGTTAAATGCGGCTGAACCTATCCCCTGCTGTGAGCACCACAGGTCATGGTCCTAGGACTCCTGGGACCCAGAAGCTATCCCCAGCCTCTGGTTGAGCAGAAGCTAGAAGAGCAAAGCTGTAGTTTGCACGCAGTTAATAAATGAAAGGGTGATGCTGAGCACCCTGCAATTATGTGGAAGACTCTAATTGCACATTCACAAATACAACAACCAATTATCTGAGTTAACTTTAATTAGAGCTATAATCACAAATTTTAATTATTGGAATAAATCAGTTTAGTACAAATGGCTTCCCTTAAATATTTCCCAAATTAATTTTTTCCATGTCCCTTCTCCATTTTGACAGAGCAATGGAGTAGAGAGTGCTTAGGATTTGAGCTCATACAGATCTGGATTCAATCTCAGTCTCATCTCTTATTTAACCTCTGATGCCCATTGACTTTTGCTGGGAAATGGGTACAATTTACCTATTTTGAGGAGTAGCTATGTGAGTCACAGGCACAGTTACCAACTATTACAGGGCAGCTACGTATTTATAGTGATTGCTCTTCTCACCATCACCTCAAACATAGGATATGAGTTTTAGTTTCCAGAAGGTCT
Organism: Mus minutoides; assembly: GCA_902729485.2. Taxonomy (NCBI): domain Eukaryota; kingdom Metazoa; phylum Chordata; class Mammalia; order Rodentia; family Muridae; genus Mus; species Mus minutoides. The sequence continues at coordinate 1,564,702 of LR749658.1, forward strand.
AGTTGACATCAAATGTTTCTCTTGCTTCTGCTGCCTCATGAGCTCAAGAGTCAAACTTTATAACTCCTTTTCTCTTTTACCCATGAGATTGTTTTTATTTTGACTTTTGTATTTAACTTGAGTTATTGTATGGTTGTTTTCATTTGCAGCTGTGGCATAAGAATGAAAAGAAAAGAAACAAAAGCAGATGGCAGAGAAAGCGGAAGGAGTAAGACATTTCCAGCCCTTATGAATATTTACAAGCATGTGCTGCTGGTTCCTTTAGATCTGTGCCATTCCCTTGACTCTGAAAGTGAGAATGAGCATGTTGCCTACCTTAGCTGACTGCCTCTCTGAGTTTGGCCCATCCTGGAAAGCCTTCCATTGGGGACAAAAGGATTTACTTGCTGATGAGAGTCAATACTGCTTTTCATAATCATACTCACCATGTATGGAGAATATGTGCATGGTGAGCCCTTTCTAAACATCATCGTAAGTTTTCAGAATTGAGCTATAAGTTATTGGCGTCTGTGTATATGGGAGGAAATGGAGGCTCAGAGAGGTTAAGACTGTACCACTCTCACTTTGGAAGGAATAATAGGGACTTCACTTGAAATCCAAGGCCTTCCCATGCCAATGATTTTCTTACTAGTGTCTGAGTGTCAGAACAAGTACAGCTATCACCAAGGTTTATGAAGAAGTTCATCTAGTCTTCTTGACATCGTACATTTATTGTCATTGTTTGTAAGCCGGGCATGGTGGCACACGCTTTTAATCCCAGCACTCGGGAGGCAGAAGCAGGCGGATTTCTGTGTACTTGGCACTGGGCATAGGAAGATAGGAGGCCAGCCTGGTCTACAAAGTGAGTTCCAGGATAGCCAGGGCTACACAGAGAAACCCTGTCTCAACACCCCATCCCCCCACCCCCGCCAAAAAAAAAAAAAACAATGTTTGTGATTGGGTAGAAAGTAAGAAGTAAAAGCCATGTGAGATTGCCTATGGGCTTAACTTTTCCTCCCTTTCTCCTTCAGAAATAGCCCAAAATAAGTGCCACAAGCCAACCCTAAACTGATTTTTTATGTTTGGTATATTCTAGATGCTTGTTTACATACTTTAGTGATAAAATATTTGCAAGGCATAGAAAGACAAGTTCATCTTCCCACCCCAAAGGACAGCTAGGTCAAGAGCCAAGTTGCTAATGCTTTCTAAGCTTATGATTGAACTAAAATGTCAAATGAGCGTGTGGGGTCAGACAATTTCCTGGTATTGTAGAAGCCTTTCTTTGCCCCAGGGCAGAGGTGCACAGATTCTCTGAGAGATGCTGATTTGTGCTAGGCTCCCTACCTGGCCTGCATGTGGATTTTGAATCAACCCCACCTGTGACTCTCGTATTCAATCCAGGAAATTTACCAAAAAACAAAACCCTGTTCAGTGCATCTGACTGAAGGATGCACAGTCTGAGTGGGTGACAGGTCATCAGCCTACATATAGTAAAGTAACATCCAGCAAATCATAGCTGCATCTCTTCTAGCCATCATCATTGAGGCCATGAAATTTCACGGAGGAATAAATCAGTATTCAACTAAGTAGAATAGTTCACAGTCTTGTTACCAGAGACAAAAATAGAATGAAAGGATAGTCTCATGGTGGCCTCAGAGTCCAGCTTTGTCCAAAGTATCCCTGTTTACTACCTCCAAGGAGGCCAGGCCCCTTAGACTTTCTATTTTGCTAAGGGAGAATAGTCATTACTACTAACACAATGGTTCTCTTCCCTAAACAATAGATTCTGTCTTTGTGTTAGTGAATACTATTCTGATGTCTGTATTGTTGAAATATACAAGTGTGTGTGTGTGTGTGTGTGTGTGTGTGTGTGTGTGTGTGTGTATCTGAGGGAGTTGGGGAAAGAGACATCTCCAACAAAATCCAGTTGAGATTCATAGCTTGGTGCTGGACATGTATGGCTACAAATTCCCTTCTGTATGTTCAATTCTTGGCTGTTTAAATTATATTAAAGAATTTTATCATGTACACAAAAGCTATGTGTTTCCTTCTTGCATTAAGAACTCATAAATACTTACTGTGTACTTGGCACTGGGCATAGGAAGATAGGAGCTCATAAATAGTTTTGGATTTAAGAAAACACTACTTCACAAAAGGAATTGGGCATCCCAACAAGAGAAGGGGAATGGAGATTCGTGGCTGGTTTTGTTAAGGGGAGAAGTAGCCAGGGACTTAGAGGACCAGTCCAGTGCTCAGGCATCAGATGTAAAGAGTCCACAGAGAAGTGATGAGGGATAAGGAGAAAGACCAGAATTCCAGGTTAAGACATCCAAGGGAAGTTGGGTCTGTAGTGGCCTGATGGTCAAGTAGTCTGCGCGCGCGTGTGCACGCGCGCGCGCGCACACACACACACACACACACACACACACACAAATGTGTATTAGTTGAACAAAGGAAAATTATAGATTTCTAAGTAGATTTTCAACAATGATTTGACTGAACTTGACCCCAAGGTTTGAATAGAGAGCCTGAGTTGGAAAGAAGTCAAGGCTGTAAATCAAAGTCCTGGGTCTAAATTGTGGTGATAACTGAATATGTGCTACCTGAGTGTGTAGCTTCTCTGAGCCCCATTTTCTTCACCTACAAAGCTATTGCCTGGAATATAGTTTAAATATGTCTTCCTGCTCTACTCAAAGAATCTAATACCAAGTGGGCAAAAATAAGTTAGGTGCTAATAGTTGCCAAGCCCTCAACTAAAATACATCTCAACTTCCTTCATTGACACCAAAACACAACACGCCTGCAGCTCTCAGAGGTCACTTTTTTACTTCCTGAGTAAACTGCCTTCCAGAAGGAAAATGAAGGGAGGAGACTGGGCTTTTGTCTTTGCTATACATTCTTTGGATCTCAGTAACTAGAACCCTGTGGGCTCTATAAGAAAACTGACTTTTCAATAATCCATTCAGGTTTTTTTTTCCCCTATCAAAATAGAACTTACATATCACAAAATTTACCCATTTGAAAATATGCAGTCAGTTTTCTTTCTGAGGACCCAGGTTTGGTTCCCAGCCTCCACATATTTGCTCACACCTACCTCTAAATCCATTTCTGGGGGCATCTGACTCCTTCTTCTGGCCCCCACAGGCTCCTGTGTACACAGGCACACACAAATAATACATAAATAAAAAGTTTTTTAAAAGGAAACTTTTTATTACAGGAAAAGAAAGTATATAATTGAATGACTTACAGTATGTTTCAACTATCTCACTAGCCTGTATGTATAGATTTAATAGCTGTGTAGTTCTAATATATGTAATATAACTGAAACCACTAATTCCAAATGCAATCAATATTGATTCTTTATTGCTATTAGAAAGTCAGTATATTCTTGTCATAATACTTTAACCTTTGGAAAGGAGATATACAGCAAAGAACAGTGCTATACAGACTTGCGCAATCTGCAGCAGACCTTCAGCATGGCTCCTGCAGCACCAGAACTGCCTGCATACACACGTGTCTAGGGTACAGCAAGTCAGCCGTCATCAGCCATCATCAGCCGTCATCAGCCTCAAAGGCATTGTTACTTCTTGATGTTGCTAGAGTTTCGGGATTTCTTTCTTGGTCCTTTCTCTTTGCTATACCAACACTGGGTAATTTATAAAGAGAATAGGGTTTTTCTTTTGACTTATTTTGTTTTGTTTTGCCTCGCAGTTCTGGAAGTCATAAGTTCTATTGCATTAGCATCTATTTGACTTCTGTTAAGGGTCTGTGGTACAAAATGGAAAGGCAGAGAAGTAACAGCATGTGTCCAGCAAAGTAGTCACATAGTAAAAGTAGGAGGAGAGGAAACCATGTCTTCTAACAGGCTACTTGTTCTCAAAGTCATCAGTCTACTTTCATGAGCCCTGGCATTTATTTATGAGAGCTCTTTTCTCATCATCAGTGGACCCCACCCCTAAACATAAACACTGCCACATTGAGTATGTAAGCCGCAACATGAGCTGGTATGGAAACTCCTCTTCAAGCCATAGGAGAGTTAGATAACACAGAAACACACCTATCAGGCTTTGATGGTAGAGCTTACTCGCTTTGAGCATTCCTGTAACCATCCCAGTGGTCTTCTGCTTCCTTATTAAACCTCTAGATGTGCCCTGCCAGACCCATTTCCTAACCCCACCTGCTGCCCAGTGTCATGGAACAGCTAGCTCTAACTTATACTTATTTGCTCATGCTTAACCTGGTTTTCCAGTTTTCATGACATGTCCTGGTGCACTGCTTCCTCCTTCTCCATGGAAGTGATGAGGTACAATGTTGCAGTCTCTACGGCAAATCATTTGGGCTATCACTGTGAACAAAAGGAAGGCAGGAATCACAGACCACCGAATAAGGGAACAAGGGATGCTTCTGCAGTGCATCAGCGCACTTTGTAACAGAGCTTTTTTATATACCTCTGTTCCCACAGTGATTAACACCGGGGACAATAGCAGAAGCACTAGAATGGCTTTAGATTCGAGTAAGCTCAGGGATTGTAATGTCCCCCATAAACATTTCACCTGAGAACTATGTCGCACAGGTCATTGGCTGTAAGCATCCTGGCATTTGGGGTGTCTCAGAGCTAGAAAAACACAAAGAGAAAATCTGGTGCTTACCAGTTGCATTTGTGTTTTTTAGCATTCATTTATATTTCTCCATAGATCCCTTTCTCTTATTTAACTTGTACCTTGTTCATTCCTGCATTTCTACCAGGTGTTCATGGACTTCCATAGCTACCAACAGAGACTTCTCTTTAGGAGCCAACTCTGGCTGCTCTGGTTCAGATTGACTTCTCTGTGGCTGCAGAGAGCCCTGTCTCTTGACCTTCCCCTCCATGACTAACTTCTCCTGCTGCTGCAGTCTTAGCCATGGAGCTTTCTTGATGCTTTCTGTGTCCATTTGCTTCTGGTAGATTGAGGAGACACAAAGGGCAGAGTTTTCCAGGCTTTGGTGTAGACCTCGCAGATTTTCATCTTTGTAATGAACATTCATTCATTTGGACCACTGATATGGTACTCCCAAAAAGCATCTCCACCCCCCCCCCCGTGGGCCAGCCCCCAGGAGCTGAAGAGGGGCACTGGCCTCCCTCTCTCCATTTTCATTGATATGCTAGTAAAATGTGTATCTTTCAACCATCTTCAGGTCTGAGTTTGGCTCACCCTGAGCCCGCCTCCACAGTCAAGTTTCAGAGGCCCTTCACCTCCTCCTGCATGTAGAAGATAGACTCCCTTCTGCCTCCTTTTCCAACCTGGAATTGTTGATGAGCTCCTCTTGGGGCCCCCTCCTCTACACAAATCAGGGAGACCCATTTTGAGAACCAAAAAGGAAGATCAATACCTTTACCCTCAGAAATCTTTCTTAAGCCATGGCACTTGTGCCAGTTCTACACTTCAAGCAGTAGTCTATGCCTCTCTCCAGCTGTGACTTTTGCCAAGCTGCTTAACCTCTCTGATCCACAGTTTCCTGTAATTTATGGAGACCAGCCTTTCATAGTTGCTGCAAAGAAGAAATGCAGTCTTCTTTGTATCTCTTGTCAAATACCAAACTTAACTCAAATCTCCTTGCAAGAGATGTGTATACTGACAGTGATGTGCTTATTTAATATGCTGCTAGCTCTAGGATACAAATAGACCAGAACTAGATGGATCTCTGTTCCTGCTCCTTTCCTCAGCCCAGTGTCATGCACAACACATGCTAATTAGTTCGCTTAGTGAGACTGATAGGCACATGAAAAGTACCACACAGTAGAGGCACAAAAAGAGTTCTTTTCCTTTTCCATTATCCAGAGATTAAAAATCAAGCCTTCTGAGTGACTAGTAGTTCTATTCTGTTGTAGAATATATCAAAACCTATAGGTGCTCAAGTACCATGTGTACTGTGGTACATATGTGTACGTAGCCCTGCACATACTGTAAGCCATCTCTAGATTACTTATGGTACCTAATGTAGACATGTAAATAGTTCCTACTTTGTATTGTTGAGAAATGATGGCAAGAAAAAAAGTATACAGTATAGAGGCATACCTAACTACAAAGCACAGAACAACCCAAACAGTGCAAAGACCACACCAGAGAGACCAGGGTCTGTGAAATGGTGGGAGGCCATGGCAGGCTGAGGCCATGGCAGGTCAACAGTGCTAAGCTTACAGCAAATTCAAGTTTTGCTTTTTAGAAATTTCTAGAATGTTATTTTTAGAACATTTTTGATCCACATTTGGCTAAATCTTTGGATGTAGGACATGTGGACATGAGGACTGACTGTAGTTTATTATTTATTTATTTGTTTGTTTGTTTGTTTGTTTTTTGTGGCTTCTAAGCATCACCTTCTGAACCTGTTTACTTCTTTTGGTTGGCAGCCAGAGTGCTCAGAACTCAATTTGTGGCCATCAGCAAGTATCACTACATGAAATCCTGTTAAGAACGTCACTGTGGCTTCTGTTGTTCTCTTGGCAGCTATTTTTCTTACTTTGGAGACTGTATTGAACATATTCATATAAATTGCTTTAGATAACTTTTTAGAACAAAAGAGAACATCAAGGTTTAGGAGATGGTTACCAGGTAAAATACTCGCCATCCAAGCATGAAGACTAGAGCCCAGATTCCCAAATCCTACATAAATACCAGACAAGCCTGGAGGGGCACCTGTAATTCTAGCCCCAAGGATGCAAAACTAGGAAATCTCTGGATCAGGCTGATTGGTCAAATTAGCCCAGTTGGTAAGCTCTGGATTTCATTGAGAGATTCTGCCTAATGAATAAGATAGAGAGCAATTGAGAAGGATGCCTAAGAATATTCTTAGGCCTACACATACATACACATATACATGTAAACATATATACATATACGGTTACACATATGAAGGCAAGAGTAATAGTTAATTCTAGTTAGTAAGGTAACCTTTTGTTATTGCTAAATGTAGCATAAGGGTTGAGTCATTCTTAACTAGTAAGAGACCATGGAAAATAAGGGTTGGGGTGGTATCACTGTTAATAGAGTGACTGGGTGAATTTCTGAGAGTGCCTTTTAAATCTATAAAACAGTAGTATCATTTGGATGATCAGAGGATTCCCACATAGTCCTTGGTGTCCAGTGTGTGCAGAGATTTTCAGCTGTCTTTGTTCTTCCTATTCTCCACATGGCACCACTGTACACCTCAAAGAAACCAAGTCCTGTTTTCCTATTGCTGACATCAAGAGGAACATGCAGACTTGCATATTATGTGTCTGCAGTGGGGAGCCAGGCTCAAGCCTGTTACAGGGAAGGTGTGAGCACTAGGGTGATCTGAGGAGTAGCCCCCTGTGGGACTTTAGACAAAAAGGGGGAAACACAGGCCTGAGAGCTCAGAGGCCATTTGAGACTGGAGAGCTCCTATGATGAAAGGGCCATGGAGAAAGGTACATAGATGTGGCACCACCTCAAACTAATGTCAGGAGGCCATCCTCCCTCTGCCTGCTTCTCTCTCTTAGTAATGCCCATATTTGTCTCCTGGAACTTGATGAGCTTGGATTACCCCAGTGTAGGTCATGTGGTTTTCAATCTCAGTTCTGCAGCTATTACCTACATAACCTTAGCTTCCTGAGATGAGCCCTACTTCCTGAAGCCTAGCTTTCATGATCCTTCACTATCATGAGGACTGTAGGAGATACTACCAGGCCTCAGCCTCACACCAACTTGTGGCACATGCTCAGCTAATGGTGGTCAGGCCTTAGCCTCACAGACTCACACCAACTGTGGCACATGCTCAGCTAATGGTGGTCAAGCCTTAGTCTCACTGACTCACAGCATACAGTCAGCTAATGTTGACTGCCCTTGTTTTTTTGTGCTACTCTGACCACCATGGTAGGTTGAAGAGCCCTTACTCTGTAACTCTCAGAAGACCAGAGCTGTAGTGGTCTGTGTTCTTCAACAGGTTGTGCTATAGCCTTTGTTCTGATCCTTTCCCTTTTTGTCCTTTTACCTCTCTTATAAACCAGGCCTCTTTATTTAGAGCCGAATTTAAAACTGTAAGGCAAGATGTGTTTATACTTTTGTTTCTTTTCAAGACAAAGAATGAGAAAGCTCAAGTAAGTGAGGCCTCTTTCAGGTCTTTCCTGAGGGCAGCCTCATGGGCTCCCATTTTCCTGAAAAGGGCATTGGGAAGGAAGGCAGGGTGCCTCTAAGAGCAAAGATGACACATCACATAAGAAAGGTGAAGCTAACTGCATGGTTTTATGGGGGTTGGACTGGGACAGTGGGCTTCCCAAATCCCTGGGCTGCCCCAGGCTGTATTCCTTTCTGATATCTAGGCAGACTTGCTCACCTTGGGTGGGCTTTCCTCCACAGCCACCCCTTCCCCATTGTCTGGGATGCTGTGTGTTATGTTTGAGCAGCCAGTGTTCCTTTACTTCACCTGCCTCATTTCCAATTAGTAGCAGCTCACCTCAGGGGAACATAATTAAGAGGGCTCTGGTTATCTGGGGGAAAGGAATTAAACAAATTGTGGAAGTACAGTGATAATGAATGGGATAGCAGTACCATTAATAAGTCTTCAGTTTATATGAATGCCTGTTACAGGAGGAAGGCTGTACCTAGATGAACTGTACTGTCTGTCCCAGGCCAGAGTCCATACTAGGGGCAGGAGTGGAGAAGCCTCTCAGGTACCCATGTCTTCCCTTTGGGTCTCAGTACAGAGAAGGTGCTGCATGACATCATGAGCGAGTGCATCCTGGCTTGAGCTTCCAACCTGTGTGACCTTGGCAAGTTACTTCACCTTTCAGAGTGTTTCCTCACCAAGAACGAGAATAATAGCACTATCTTGCAGAGTTGCCTTGAGAATTGTATATGCAATGCATGAAAGTGGCTGGATTATAGTCACTCAATAATATCAGTTCCTTTCCCCCTTAGGATTCAAAATAAAGATACCTGTCAGGTAAAGGTCATTATATTGTCATTGCCTTGACACCAGCAACGAAGGAAAGAAAGAAGAAAGAGTAGAGCAGGCTGCGCTCTCCCAGAATATAACTAAGGGAGTCAGGTAGTGCAGTAATTCCCAGAGAACAAAGAGCCAGTGTAGACATCCCGTATTCTGCTATTCACAGATGAACAATGGCATCCCACAATCACTGTCAGGCACACAGCAGTTGTTACACAGTTGTCATGGCCTGCCTATACACGAACTTGGTCATAACTGCTAATATTATCAGACTTTAATTTAATTATGAGTGTTGTTGGTTTTGTATGTGTTGTATTAATAGCTGTTTAAACTGTCTTCAGAATGGCAGTGAGATCCACCTTGGAATGTAAAGCCCTGTGAGTGTTGCATATAAGCTGAATGTAGTTGCCATTACTGAGGCAAGAGCATTTGTATTTGTGTTTTCTAAAAGAACAGCAAATAAGCCATGAAGATGCTCGTAGTGGTGGACTTTGGTTTTGTTTTATTACTCAGTTACCCTAGAGAAACATGCACACTGATGACCTAGGTAAAGAAAATCACTCAGGTAAGTAGGCCCCCCCAGTGTGACATTTGTAGGAGTAAGTCGCCAAATTTATTTTGCCATATTTTCCTTTTAATATATGCCTAGAGGTGAGAAAGGACCATTTAAATGTCCCATTCTAAGTGTTCAGAAAGCGACAAATCACCGATTTCCCCATTATATTAAAAAGAAAGGGCCTTGTAATAAAGTGACGTGCAACTCTACTGAACAGTGTAGAGTGCACAGGTACCAAGAGTATGTACCCAAAAGGCAGGTGTGCAGAGGAAATAGTAGTTAGCATCTCCTGATGCTCATGAAATAGTCTCCCACTGGTGGCCTTCCAGGTGCCCATCAGGACCTAGGATAAACAAGAAACCCTTGTCTGAGCTGGGCATGATAACCTGCATCTATGATCCCAGTACTCAGGAGGCTAAGACAGAAGAATTCCTAAGAGTTTGAAGCCAGCCTGAGCTATACAGTGAAACCATCACAAACAACAGGATGGACAGACAGAAAGAAGGAAGGAAGGAAAGGGAAGGGAAGGGAAGGGCAGGGAAGGGAAGGGAAGGGAGAGAGAGAGAAACCATTGTGGGGATGGGGGTCAGTCCAAGGCTGCCAGCCACTGTGAGTCTGAAGAGAACCCCTTTGGTCTTCAGAGTCACTTGCTGGGTGTCCAACAGTGCTGACTACCTTATGGACTGTGTCCAGTCTTTGCAGTAATCCTGAAAGATCTCCATTGAACAGGCACTCCCTTTTAAAAACACCTGGCTAGGATACAGCAAAAGGTAAATGGCAATCAATCCAACCCTTTGTTTATTAATCTCTATCAGGGGATTCATTACTCCATGTATGAAGTTGTTTGTTTGTTTGTTTGTAAGATTTATTTATTTATTTTATGTATATGAGTACACTGTAGCTATCTTCAGACATACCAGAAGAGGGCACCAGATCTTATTACAGATGGTTGTGAGCTGCCATGTGGTTGCTGGGAATTGAACTCAGGACCTCTGGAAGAGCATTCAGTGCCCTTAACCACTGAGCCACCTCTCCAGTCCAGAAGTTGTTGTTTCATTACAGTGTTTCGTATATTAATGAAAAGTTAGGAACAACTTAGTGTCTAATTCCAGGAATTAGACTCAATAAATTATGGCCCACTCTGCTAAATGGAATATTATGCAGCCTTTTAAATAACCATCACAGTAGTTGTAGAGCAATACAGAAAATGTCAATGTGCAAAATGAGAAAACAATAAAATACATGCAGTTAATTTCAAAGATGTGAAACCATTAGTTTAGGTTAATATTAGAAAAGGATGAGTCCATGTGATGTGAGTTCTTTTGTGATTGGGTTACCTCACTCAGGATGATACCCACCTTAAAACAAACAAACAAACAAACAAACAAACAAAAAAAGAGTAGATATATTAGATGATCTAATCATGGGTTGCCTCATCTAATAAAAAGGCAAAGAAAAAGGTCTCCAAGAAAATATATACAGAGCTGTAATTACTGAGGTATATAGAGAATAGAAATTATGTTCAGAACATACCTAGAATTACCCACTTGTGTACTTGCCATGTTGAAATGTTAAGGAGGCGGCTTCCTTTTTCTTTCCTCTCTCACCCCCACTTAGAATTTGTAATTACATATTTGCGGAGAGAAAAAATGTAGATTCTGGGAAGCTTTTGAGGTGTTGGAAGCAAATGATAACAATAGACGAAGGTATTTGTCCAGATTTGCTTTCCTGCAAAGCACAGAACTGATCAGATTCAGAATGCACGTGCTTTAAATGTTGTCTAAATACAGATCGTGCAGGCGTAACAATGCTTGGCTGCAAAACTGCTTTTTTGGAAGAGGCTGTAATTATTCATCCCAACAGTGTCCGAAGAGTGAGACCTGCTCTGTCCCTTCTGGTATCTTCAAGTCATTTTCATAAGGCTCCCCCGATTCTGCCAGGCTAGCGTGCAGACTAGAGTAGCATGGCATTAAAACCTACATATTCCAGTTTCTAGAGAATGTTTCCTCTTTAAAGAACAGCCTGTGGTTAAATTACACCCAGGGCTTTGGCTGTCGGGATTATTTTCACCTTTTTCTCACAGTTGTTTGACTTTCTCTGTTTGTTAACTCACTTGTTGGGATTTTGGTTCTGAAATTCTATTTGAAACACATGGTTACTGGTCAGTTATGTGCTTAGATGTGAGAGCCGAGAAGTCAGTAAGATTTAGTTCAATATTGTGAGCATGTGCTTCTCTCCCTGTGTCAGGCCATACTCTGGACACATTAATGAGTGTTTTTTTTTTTTCTGGAATTTTGTGCTCTTCCTGCTTCCTTTCATTACATTAGGCAAGGCTCCACTAGATGAGACATTTGCAGTCTTAAGACTTCCTGCCGGGGTTCAGACTTTGTATTTTTGACATTGAAGCTGTCGTGTTCCTGAAGCTACTTAATTAGAAACACATTCATTTTGGTGTACACTGGAGAAAGCTCAGGCAGCAAAGCCAGGCACACTGGGAAGTTGGAGCATCTGTGTGGCTGGCAGCTAAGCTAATGGTTTACAGTTTCGGGGCAAAAATATCACAGGGCATTTCTTTGCCTCTTGAAGCAAAGAGAAACTGCATGTGCCCCGCAGGTACCTGGAAAGGGGAAAAAAGGGATGGAAGAAGAAGATGCTAGAAGAAAAGACAGCTCTGTTTCTTTCCACTGTAATTTGTTTGTACAGTTTTTTCTTTGGCTATTATCAAATACAAAGTCTAGAAGAATAGTTCTCAGACTGTGAGGCTAATATTTAAGTCTGTCTTCCAGGCTCCTAAGATACCTGATTGCTGAGATCTGTAGTAATAAGGACATTTTGTGTTCTGCAGAACGGTTTTGCTTGAAGAATTGTATTTGTTGAGTTGTAATGAGGGAATTGCAATGTGCCTTCTTTTTTTAGGTTTTTGAGCAGTTTTTTAAGCAAAAATGTAATATCTAAGAACCTTAGTTGCCTCCCCACTGGTTTCGAGATGCAGCCTGAGTTCCTGGTTTGCAGTCACTTCTTGCCTCATTGTTTCCCCAGGTCTGCATCCAGGGGGGTATCCTTGTCCCTCCACTGTGACTTACACAGCTACCCCTGAGGGAAAGTACCTGGACAGCCCAATCCAAGCCAATTGTCTTGACTCTAATTTCATTAAAAAACTAAGCCTGCTGGTGTTGTGTAGGATGTGTACTTGAAAAGACAGCCAGAAAAGTTGCCAGTCATTTCTGTCCTCTCTGTTTCCTGCCCTTCCTCCTCTCCTCCCAAGGAAGACAAGGCAACCTGGGGACCAAGTCAGAGCCAGCTTGGGCTTACTGCTTGCTTGGCTTTGTGGCATTAGAGAAATGGTTTACCTTCTTTTAGTTAATTTTCTCCTTTGTATAATGGATATTATTGTGTGAGTAGGAAAAAGTGACTTCATATAACCACTATCACATTTAACACCATAGGGAAACACCATAAATGAGTGTATGAGTGCGATGGCAACTCTCTGGAATCTACAAAAGTGACCATGGTGATGCCTCCTAGTAACTGGGGATACTGAGCCAGAACTGGCCATCTTCTATAACCAGGCAAGGCTCCTAGTAATAGAACTGGGACATCAACCCAGACATAAAACCGTTAACCTATAATCTGTTCTGTCTACAAGTTGTGCTGGAGCAATGGTGGTGCAGAACTTGTGGGATTGGCCTGCCCATGACTGGTACAACTTGAGGCCCACTCCAGGAGAGGGAGCCTATGCCTGACACTGTTTGGATGGCTAGGAACCAAAGGCAGGACAGCCCAGAGACCCAGGATAGAATCAAACACTACTGGGTCAGGGAAAAAAGTCAATGAAATGATACCTAATGATATTCTCGTAGATCAGTGCCTAGCCTAATTGTCATCAGAGGGACGTCATCCAGCAACCCATGGGAGCAGATGCAGAGACCCACACAGCCAAGCATTAGGCAGAGCCAGGGGAACCCTGCAGAAGATGGAGAGGAAGGATTGATTGTTAGAGCCAGAGTGGCTGAGGGTACCATGAGAACACTAGACACTGAATCAACTAACCAGAGCTCATAGGGTCTTACAGAAACTGAAGGGACAAGCAGGATCTCTGGATGGGTCTGAGCTAGGTCCTCTACATGTACCTTACAGTTATATGGCTTGAAATTCTTGTGGGACACCCAACAATGAGAGTTGGGGGGTGTATTTCTGACTCTTTTACCTGCTTTTTGGACCCATTTCCTCCTACTGGGTTGCCTCATCCAGCCATGATTTGAGGGTTCATGCTCGGTTTTATTGCAATTCTGTCTGTTAGGTCATGTTCAGTGGGTATACTTGGGAAGCCTGATCTGTTTGTCCTTTCCCCTTTCCCCTTTCCCCTTTCCCCTTCCCCCTTTCCCCTTTCCCCTTCCCCCTTTCCCCTTTCCCCTTCCCCCTTTCCCCTTTCCCCTTTCCCCTTTCCCCTTTCCCCTTTTTCCTTTCCCCTTTCCCCTTTCCCCTTTCCCCTTTCCCCTTCCCTTCCTTCTTTTCTGGAAGAGAAACAAGAATTGAATTGATCTGGGGGAGAGACAAGGTGATAGGGAACTGGGAAGAGCAGAGGGAAGGGACGCTTCAGTCAGGATGAGGAATAAAAGTGTAAAATGAAAGAAAAAGAAACCTAAAAAATAAATATGTATATAGAGAGAGAGAGAGAAAGAGGGAGAGAGTACAAAATGCCCAGATTTTAGAACCTCTGGACTTGCTTCTGCTCAGCAAAGGAAGTAGAGGTCTCTGTTGTTCAGTTACCCAACTACATGTGTGCCATGGCATACAAAAGCTTGCTGGAGCCGGGCGGTGGTGGCGCACGCCTTTAATCCCAGCACTTGGGAGGCAGAGGCAGGTGGATTTCTGAGTTCGAGGCCAGCCTGGTCTACAAAGTGAGCTCCAGGACAGCCAGGGCTACACAGAGAAATCCTGTCTCGAAAAACAAAACAAAACAACAAAAAAAAATCTTGCTGGATACTTTGCAAACATTAACCTGCGTGTCTTCATTGTGCTCTCTATGCTACCTTCACTGTTTTCCATTATAATTGTTGAGACCATAGTTCCCATTAGTATCAGGACCTCTGTATTGTGTGTGTTCATCTCCATCTAGTAACAGTAGTTGGGGTTGAGCTAAGAATCCCATTTTAAGGATAAGGTGACTGAGGCCAGAAAGCTGCCTAGCTGTTGTTTGGGGTTGATAGCTGACACAAAGGTTGATGCTCTTCCTGCTACCATGCCATTCCCAGTGCTGCCTGCATTTTTAAATTCTTTGACGTTTCTAGGCTTGGAAACAAAATGTCACATTAAGATTTTTGTTGTGAAAGGAAATGTAACTGTGCATACGTTTATTAAAACAGCTTTTCTCTAAATAGTGAACCATCTGTAATTTTCTGTCGGAAGCAACAGACATTAAAGCAGCTGTGTGTCTCTGTTTCTCTTCACAGTGCTCCCATGCCCTACCTCATAGGAATCCATTTAAGTTTAATGGAGGTAAGTGGGCTTTTTTCCTCCCTGGCCCCTGATGTGGGCTTTGGTTTTGCTTTGTGTAGCAGAAAAATGGGATCTCAGGATGTGTAGCTCTGCACACAGGAGCAGCTGAAGCAACTGCTCATGCACATCCCCCTGTCCTTCTCTGTGCACAAGCCCCATCCATCAACCTAGACCCTTCAGACTGTCTCCTGCATTCTGGGCTTCTCTGCTTTGGTTGAAAATGGTGGATTTTTTTCCTGGGTGAATAAGAGAGGGTAGGGAGGTAGGAAAAAAGATACCATTTGAGCTTGGATAAGGTTTGTTTGGAAAGGATTTGTTTGTTTTTCATGATGACATTTATTCTAAGTCACTGTAACAGTGTTACATTTTCATGGTAAGAAACGTGGTACAAATGATTTATAGAAGTTATGAAGAAGAAAATTAAAATTAGCCACCTTGCCATTATTCCTGAATGAACCACTGTTAGCATTTTACTATTCTTCCCTCTAATCTTTATTCTGTAGATATTTATCTCATATAATGTTGTCTTTACCTATCAGTGTTATAATGTGAGAATCCCTGCCTTTTTTATCCACCCTCAGTAACAACTGTTTTCCATTTGTTCCCTGTTATTCCTACAACTTAACCACTTTTCTGCCATTGAGCACTTAGGTTGCCAGATGATTTTTTCACTATTATAAATAGCATTTCAACAAACATCTTTATGCATAAGGCTTTATCTTCATTTTTTTTCTGCATTATATCCCTAGTGCAGAATCCCTAAAGCAGAACTGCTTGGTCAAAGCACTGAATCTGCTGCCAGATTGCTTTCCGCATGGCTGTACTAATCATACACGGTACTTTCAGTGGACTTCCTATGCTTTTGTTCATGCCCTTGGTTTGTAGACGAGACCTCCAAGGTTTTTGTTTTTTGTTTTTTGTTTTTTTCCTTCCTGGGGAAAGGACAGACCTTAGCACTTCCCGGGGGCAGGGTGTGGCTAGTTAGCTTTCGTGTGTGACAAAGTGTGGGATCCAGGAGGAAGTCCCCAGCCTCGCCTGCCATGGTGCTTAGCGTGTCTTAATGGAAATGCTACTTTTCTTCTGTTCCTTTCATTTCACGTTGACGACGACGAGGACCACCTGCTTCGCCGCTAACTGTTGCACGCTCTGCTATTGTGCTTACAAAAATGAAACGAGTTGGTTATCGAAAAACCTGTTTGTTTGACATTGAGAATCTTGATCAAAATAGACCACAGAAATCTGCTCAAATTTCTAATTTGACAGGATGGCCATGTGGCTCCTACATTCTGTTAACAGTCCCTCCCTGTCATCACCCAGCCCTAAGCACATACAGTACACAGTTTATGGACTATCTTGGATGATGTATTTAGATCAGACTGAAGAGATTGCCTGTATGTTTTACCTTTGTTAAGTGTGTGTGTGTATGTGTGGGGGGGGTTTCTATTCAAAGCTCCCATAAAAAAATTAAAAGTAAATCCTTTCTAATGGACCTTTCATGCCAACTACTTTAGAGTTTAAAGCACTAAAGACTATTGGGTCTATCAGTGTCTGAAGTTCCCTCCTGCTTCCCCTCCTGCCTTCAAGTCTGCTCTGTCATAGGCTTTTCCAGACCCTTCTCGTGTCCTGGTACCTTCAGCATTCTCCAAAGTATCTGGTCTTGGCTTGCTTTGCTTCTCTATGTGCCCTCCAGCCATCTTGTTCAAGGCTCTTTAGCCCTGAATCAAGTCAGTGACACTGCTCTGTGATGATAACACGGCCTGCTCTGCTCCATCTCTCTCTCTCTCTCTCTCTCTCTCTCTCTCTCTCTCTCTCTCTCTCTCTCACACACACACACACACACACACACTTCAGGCCCCCACTGATTTCAAGGTCCCCTGAACCTGAGCTGTCTCAGTCTTTCTCCAACCGTTTATTATTTGCAGACACACATTCTGAACACTCAGCTCCCTTCTGATGTCCCCAGTTCCTTGAAAGGTATTGCCTGCAGATGCCCCAAAGTTGAGGCACAAGCATTCTCAATAAATACTCACAAGTTTCTATATAAAGCATCTCCAATCTTGTTCCTTTCCCACTGCCTTCCTTGGCTCTTTTCCTTAGCTTTCTTGGAGTCTTACAAAGCCCTATTCACTGATTTGATAGCAAAATGTGGGCCTTGTGTGTTCCAAGAATTGTGCTAAGTCCTAGAGGTACAAAAATGAGAATAAGGTTTAGTTCTTAGTCCCCCTGTGGTGGCAGTTGTCATGTGGATTGCCCGGTGTGGTCACTACGGCACACCTTCCATTCTCATTCTGTATAGCCCCCCACCCCCAAGCTTCCTATGGCTTCTCCACTGCTGTCAAGCCTTCTGCCCTGTTACTATAAGAATGCATATGAGCCAGTGCTTGTACTAAATAGATCCTGTGCATCCCCATAGAAGTCCTGCCCTTCTTTGTCAATTACAGAAAGTATTCTATCATGTTCATTTTTACTTGTAGGGTCTCTTACTCTACTCTTACTCTAAACAATAGCTATTTGTTCCCAAGCCCCACAGTGTGTCCTATGGAATGTGAATTCCATGAGAGTAGCCTTAGCTTCTATGGTAGCCTTAGCTTCTTTAGCAGGGTGCCAAGCAGGTGGTATTGTTTGAAGACATAGCTTTCTAAGAAGGGTGCAGATAGTTCTTGAGGAGCTGTAACTGAGCATACTTTAAAAGCCTTCCAACAGGCATCAATGTTTGCAGGTCACCAGTGCCATCATTGCTCATAGAAAGCCAGGCCACTGGCACCTATAAACCCGAAGCTATTGGCGACAGAGACCCAAAGATCATGAGGGCTTGCTGATGTCCAGCCTATCTTTGTGTTATGTGAGAGATCCTATTTCAGTGGAATAAGGTGGAGAATGATAGAGCAGGTACCTAAAATCCTCCTCAGGCTTCCACACATAGAGGCATAGGCCCTCTTACCTAGGTGCACATGTGTGCACACACTCAAAAGAGGATTTTTTTTTAACTTTATTTGACTTTAAGCAATATAGAACAAGCCTTTTTGTATAGTAAACAATTTGTACACAATGCAGAGTGTGCTAAAATTTGAAGCACTTAGGTGAACCAGTTGTTCTGGCCAGTCTTTAAAAGGCTTTAGGTGAGAAGGTTCAGGAAGCAGTGGCCCTGCTTTGCTGAAATCATTTGTGGTCAGCACCAAAAGAAAAACAAAACTGGAAGTTGTTCCAGCCTCCAGGTAGTTTTCTAAACCCTAACAAAAATGTTTGCTATGAGCATTGCCCCTACCCCCACCACACTTCTTTCTCTGGGTCTCCTGGACTTCAGCTCGGGCTCAGGGTCCTATTGTGCACGCTTGCTGGACTTACATAGCTCTGACATAGCCTTCAGTGCTGCAGCATGTCCTGAGATTTTCCTGAAGGTCTCCAGTAACTAGGGAGGAGTGTGGACTGGCGGCCGAGCAGCTCTGTAAGGAAGGGGCTGGGGAGGCCCAGCTCCTCACTACACTAGTTTTCTTACTGGCAATTCAGCAAAAGGCTTATTTTTGACTGGCTTGTTATTTTTTCTTGAAAGCTATAGGCACCTTATTATGCCTTTGCATATGTGCCAGGATTTTTTAAACTTCAAATGAATGTGGCAGATGTTCATAAAAGTTTAGAAAAAGCTACCATAGGAAGACTTTTTAACCATTTTTATGACACTCAAATTTGTGCACAAAAAGAAACATAAATTATAACCTAGTATTCTCATTGGAAGGAAGGTTATTTTGAGGAAAGACCTACTTCTAGTCTTCAAGATTGAGCAAGATGCCATTGCTATTTGCTAAATGGTAACCTTGTCACTATAAAGAGTCCACTTTCCTTCCAAAGTGACAAGTTTATAGCTGTTCTTCTTTCCTCTCCCTCCTTCTGCCTCTTGATATTCTTTCTCTCATTTAAGCAATTGGAGGCTAGTGGCAAATGAGCAGAATAGCCGAGGGTATTGGCATAGGCCTAACTGCTTCTTGGAGAGAATGATCATGTTAGTTGGCAGCTAGGAAATCCCAAAACATGGCCAGATTACACACTGACTATTTCCTTTCATTCAACTGATCTCAATTTAGTTCAAGACACATTTATTCAGTCCCCCTTCTGTGCCATATCTGGTAGCAGGTGCCAGGTCATGTCTTGTAGATGGTGCTTCTTCTATTTGTAAATGAAGAGCTTTCGCACATGCTTCAAAACGATGCTCTGTGCAAACCTTAGAGTGAGATGAGGAGGGGTGCAGCTAGAAGGTAGAATGGTAGAATGGTCAGGAAGATGGAGGGAAAGGTGATAACAGAGTCGTGTTTCTGAAGAAAGGCTAAGACTAGCTTGTAATTGAGACCCTGCTGTGTGCAGAGGTGGGGTGTTTGGGATGTAGGTCCTGAAGTCTGGCTGTTCTACTTCCTGCTCAGGTGATCTTGGGCAAGGATATCAAGTAATGAGCCTCTGTCTTCTCACCTGCACACTGAGGAATCATTGGAAAGATCTGATGAGGCAGTATGGGGCCCAACACATAAAGAACTCCATGGAGTCAGCAACCATGGCTGCCTTGTTTCGTTCAGTGGCCTCAGAGTCATTTATATTGCTAAGTTGGTGGCTTTGAAATCATAATATGTGAACTCTTGTGTTCCCCAGAGAAACAGTCATAGCAAAATTGTCATGCAACTGCTCAGTGCCCCCTGGTTTGCATTGGCCTAGGGCTGGGAATAACACTTAATAAGATGCAATCGGTGTCCTTTAAGACCCCTGTCTGATCTTGCATTTGACTCTTGTGTTTGCTTTTGGTTTTTTTCTTGAAAAGTTCTGGCACTATATTATGGCTCTGTGTCAGTGCTAGATTTCTTGAACTCACAGGAGGTGAAGGTGGCAATTGTGATATTTCATCTCTCTGGATCTTACTTTCTTCATCTAGGATAGCAGAGTCCTGTAGATGTTCAGCATGCACCATGGTCTGGCCCGTGCATGGCCCTTTCCATGGTAAGGCAGTGAGAAGCTGTTATATTCCAGGTCTGTATATAATAGTGCCTAGTCTCTACCTTCTTGGAGGTTTTTCTGGAGCAGATGCAGACAGGTCGAAGTTAACAGTGAATTTAGGCTGATACCAGCTGTGGTAGTAAGGCACTGGTCCTAGCCTAGCGGGCTTAAGGCAACACTTCTCAGATAAGAAATTTGGAAGCTGAAGCCCAAACAGTGAGTAGACCAGGCCCAGGAAAGCCAGAAGCACAGGGAGCCAGCCACATCAGCAGAGCCTGGAGTGGGACCAGGGCTTTGCAGGACCATGAGGAGTTCCATGGTAGCAGGAGCATGAAGGGGGAGGCCATTCATCCATCCACAGCCTTGTAAGCCCTGTTAAAGAGTCTGAACTTTATGGGGCAACAGAGAGCCATTGAAGGGTGTAAATAGGGGAGGGACATGGTCAGGCCTTCTCCTTGTAGGTCATTAGAACCAGTCCTGCCATATAAAATGCTTGGAAACTGCTTCACACTGTTAATAAAGTAAATTGATATTTGTAAAGATCAAGGTAATTCTTAAGGAAATTACACACCAAAACCCTGTGTATAAAATTCAGATGTGTTAGCGTCCTCAACCCATGCTTCTGAATGGTTCCCTTTACTACCAGGCCACAGCTGAGGTGTTTGTAGTGATAGTTTGCTTGAAGGATTTAAACACCACTGTTACTCAATGTTGTCCTCATCTCTCTGGCTGTTATTGCTGGTGTTTTGGCTTTTACTTTGCTGCTTTAAAGCAATCCTCCTGCCTCAGCCTCTCACATTCTGGAATCAAAGGCATGGACCACTGTACTTCAAGTGTTTTTATGCATCAAACATCCATGCTCCACCCTAGTTTGAAATTTCAAATTTAGATGATGTCCTCAATGATAGTTCTAGGCCATAGGAATGGGGAACATGAGATCCAGGACCAAGCTGTATACACCTAGCCAGCTTTTCTTACTAGCTATTAGAAGAAACATATGATGAGGGCTGGTGAGATGGCTCAGCAAGTAAGAGCGCTGACTGCTCTTCTGAAGGTCCTAAGTTTAAATCCCAGCAACCACATGGTGGCTCACAACTACCCATAATGAGATCTGATGCCTTCTTCTGGTGTGTCTGAAGTCAGCTACTTACATATAAATATAATATAATAAATAAATAAATATAATAAATAAATCTTTAAAAAACAAAAACTTTTTTTTTTTGAAGAAGAAGAAGCAACATATAACGGCTACTCAGGGCAAACAGCTGGGCTTCCAGTAATCTTACCTCTTTCTGCTGGCCATTCTGCCAATGGCTCCTAGGAGCCTGGTTCTACAAATTCACCAAGGTGTCTTTCTGAGGAAAGAATCTAAACTGTCAGGTCCAAGCTTGTCTTGATCTCTGGAATGCAGAGGCCACATTGTCTATGTCTGCAGTGAAGTCTTGGTTCACTCTTGGGCTTTGACACAAAATAATGGGACTCTCTTCTAGACATTTTTGGGGTTGTTTTGCGTTACACAGAGCCTGGGTGTCTGTTGTTTAAGTTGGCAGTATTTTACCTAGTTTTTCCTTTTCATGTTTTTCATGGAATACCGAGTCTTTAATCCTTTGTTCACATTTATTTGTTTATTTATTACTTATTTTTAAACCATTCAGTACTGAGAAAAGCTGAGTGTCTCTTGTTAACCATTGAAGCATTCTGCTGCTTCCCAGGATTCCACATGTAGACAGAGGCACAGTGTAGTCTATAAAACTCCGAGCCATAATCTTGTACAAGTACAAATGGTGGCTGGTGTGTGTGTCCTTACTCACAATCATAGAAAAATACCATTGGAAGTTGATTGTTGGGACAATAAGAAAGCAAAGTTTGCATGGAAAAAAAATCTTATTTGAGGGATACAGTCATAGGTTCATGAAGAGGACCTAAATCGGGAGAGGGGGTTGGCAGCAGCTAGAATGTTCCAAGTCTTTGAGTTACCATAAACTGGGATGTAAGTTATTACATATGGGGGCAGGGGTGAGTTATTAATCACACACTAGGGACTGTATCTCCTTTCCCTTGGGAACATGGTTCACCCTTCTACAAAAATACACCCTGCAAAAGGAGGAGTGAAGGCCTTAAATTAAATGATTCCCTGAAAAAAAATGGGTCTGTCATTCCCCAGCTACTCCTCTGTGCCATGTCCCACAAGGCTGGGTGGGTTAGGCCTGGCCCTGTCCCACACTTAAGTCGACCTTTTTCATCTTAGTACCTCACTCTGGGTGTCCTGAGAGGAAATCATGGGACCCACTTCCTTTCTCTCCAGGGCTCCTTGTCTCATCTGTAGAAATGCAGTAGCATCTCAAAGCTTTGTGAGAATTAACTAGTTTAATGAGTGTGAAGAGCTTGTTCTAAGTATTCAGTCAGCTGTTCATAGTTGGATAGTACAAATGTAAGAGGCAAAGGTTAGATGATTGAAACCCTAGAGATTGGTTGATTTTGTAAAGAAAGAAGTAATTGAATAGTGGTATGGCAATGCTCAAATTTCCTTAAAATGCCATCAGCACCACCATGAAATAAGGAATTCAGAGCACAAGCACACAGGTTTTGTTCGCCCAGGGCATCAAAAGAGGTCTGGTTCAGTGGGTGGGTTTCCCCCTGGAAGCTATCTTCTCTTCACAGTGGCATCTGCCTTTAATATACCACTTAGCCTATGTTGAGATGAGTTCATAGAAAACAGCTTAAAGCCTCCATGGTACTTTGTGTAATCAAAGGGAGAAAGTACTTCTGACAAAGAAAAGGGTCTCCTAAAGTCCTGCCATTCTCAGTTTAATTCTTGGTGGTTGAGTGTCAGTCATAATGTAGAGCAACTGAGCAATCATGCAGCAGTGTATAATGCTTTTGTTTTCCAGGGTTTTTTTCCCTTTCATCTCTTAGCCCACAATTATAAGCAAGGCCCATTCAACAATGTTAAAAGAGTTAATAAACCCTTACCAAGAGATGCTTAAATGAAGCAAATTCTCATCAGATGAAGGCAAGAAGTGGGCTGCAGGAGCCCTGGGATAGAGTAGAAAAAATTCTGCAGACCTGAGTCTAACTTTCTTCTAGGACAAGAGCCTTCTAACCAGGTTATTGTTTAAAATAGGAATCAGATTAACAGGGGGAAGGTATGAGTCATTTCACAATCTGTCCCCTAAGTGCAAAATGCTTTTAATCCTGGTTTCTTTGGAGATGCCTCTTAGAAATAAATAATAGGTGAGTTAGATCTACTAATGTGCACAATGCTTCAGCTTCCTGGTCACTGCCTTAAAAGGGCTTCTGGCTGTGTTAAGATGGCCCTTTAAAGCTTACCCTTGTATGAGTAGATTCCTCACTTCACAGAAATTTTTAATGAGAAGCAAGTGAAGAAATATGTGTACACCATATGCATCACATGATAGGTGCAAAACAAATGGAAGTGACTACCAGTATTTTGTAGCTGTGGAATGGAATACTTTCTTTAAAGAAAGAGTCACTTTTAACTGAGGCCAGCCTCGTAGGCCTGAGGACTTCTTTTCATAAAATCCTTGGGGGTGATTGGGATATACCCTGATGGGAGTGTTTCGATGGCAGTGATGATTGAAGAGAGACTCCCTTGGCCTAGGCAAATCCCACTTGGGATCTGGGCACATGTGGTTCTATTTAACACCATGCTCAGCAGCTCATGGTACGAATTTGTGACCATCAGGCATTTACTGTTGATATGTGAGGTCACCACAGTAGGGGTGTTTGTCAACCAAATTAAGCTTCCTCTTAATGACCTAAAATAATTGATTCGGAAGGCATTTAAATGGGCCAGGGCAATGTGTAAGCAAGCTGAAGTCTGGCATTTTCTGCACAAATTACTATGTGTCATTTGGATTGTGTTTTGCTTTTGTTGAGAATAATGTGGATGGACTGTGACTTTTGGAGCAGTAGTTGAGCCAGATTTGAATCCCAGCTCCAATATTGTCTCTATAACTAGTACAGGTCACTCGTGCCATTGTGCGCCTTCAGATCCCCATCAGCTAAATGCAGGCATCTACTCAAAGAGTGGCCATTAAGTCTCAGGCACACGAGCAAGCTCTCACTCAATGGCAAATATTATTACTGAGTATTTTTAATAGTTTATACCAAGTGGCCCAGCTGTGCTCAATAACTACATCTCACCTACTCCTTGCTAACCACTCTCTCCATAAACTGTTGTCTGTAGTAAACAAATAAAAACAGTGAATAAAACTGAAATGGTAAACCTCTTTTTCCCTATTGTTTGGTTCTCAGTTGAGCTCAAGATTAATCTAAAGTTGAAGAGAAAGATTTAGGCTATGAAAGGATCTTCCTTAAGCTGTACATTAACTAGGCATAGGCCTTGGCAGGGAAAGCTTGGGACATCATCCTGTGTTTGTATGAATACTGGGCTTTGGCTTGACGCTTGAGTGTGCTACCATTAAGTCTTGTTGGAAGCCACCAACACCCCCAGGGTGTTTCCTGATAAAATGCTTTGCTCCATAAACCAGTACCTTAAAGAAACTAAAAGGACCAGACTGAGGCTCATAGATACTTCTCCAGCCCATGCCAAATCCCAGTGCCCAGCAGCCAGCCCTGGGAAGGGTCTTCTTCAGTGTGTGTCTGCAAAGATTCTGCACTGAACAAATGAGTTAAATTGTGAAGCTTGATAGGCACTACCCATTCCTAGCTTTAGGAGAGAGAAGGAGAGAGGGAGAGAGGGAGAGAGAGAGAGAGGGAGACAGAGAGAGAGAGAGAGGGAGAGAGAGAGCGTGAGAGCGAGAGAGAGAGAGAGAGAGAGAGGGAGGCTATGATTTTTGGAAGTCATCCCAATTTTTAAAAATAAGAGAATTTGGACATTTTGGCATATGGGGTTTTTTAAATGAAATTTCATGGAACTGAAAACAGTCAATTTTAGGTTTCCAAAAATTGTTTTGATTTTCGTTGGTATAAATTTGCTGCACATGGTTTTGGGGGAAGTTCTAAGAGATACATTTAGGACTTAAGGGTTGGGTTTTTTTCCCCTTTCTTTTTTTCTTTCTGTTTTTAGATTTAGTTTTAAAAGGTGAGTTGTTGTGTTTTGGGGGCGGGGGTGGGTTGCAGGAGGGCAGAGTTTCACTTTTAAGGACAGTTTCTGGAAACAATAGCCATTACCCATTGCTGAGCAGTGACCACAGCGCATGCTTTCAGCACAACTGGACCCTGACTGTCCAATCCTCTTCTCCCACCTAGGAGCAGAGTGTTCCATTAGCAGCAGCTGCTGGTGATCAGTGCGTGAGTCACCTGTATAGGGTCAGGCTTATTGCACAGCAAGGATCAACAATGTCGGAAGAGAGGGAGATGCCCAGGAGGGGCTTCAGGCCACCTGCTGGGAGAGGATCAAAGGGTTGAAAGGTCAGAGGGCACAGCTCCCTTAACCATATCTGTCTGTGCAATAGCTGTTTCAGATTGTAAATCTTAGCGATTTCATTAAGTCCTCCTGGCTGCTACTGGGGCATTGAAATAATAAAATTTTATATCTGCTGCCTTTCCTGCCTCTGGCAGCCAGACTGATACATTCTGTACAAGGTAGATGTCTTATGAAAACCTTTCCTAGAGTGATCAGAGCAGCACTAATGAACCCTCATTCTGGGAAGTTGGGGTTCCCAGGCCTCGTCCTTTGCAAATGGTTGTTTTAAAGGGAAAACAGTTTCCACAAAGGCCATGTAGCATTCTTTTGTTTTTACAGAATACCTTTCTTCCAGAAAGCAGATGCCCAAACCTTCTCTCTTGCCACATGCTTCCTTAAGCACTCAGGAGGTGGGGTGGGCTCCTTCAGCCCAGCTCCGTATTGCACAGCGTTCTCATGGTGCTGGGTCCTCACTGGTCAGCCCTTGGCATCTAGTGATGTCCTTCTTCCCACCCAGCAGAGCACTGTTGTATTTTTTTGGGCCATGTCTCCTAAATATGATTTCCAGCTATTTTTCCTACATCTTCAAAATACTGTGGATCTTCGGGGTTCAGAGAAATCACAGCACTGGCCATCCCTTAACTACCCACATATTTAAGGCCACCTATAGTTTGTTTGCAAAGTTAAGAGATTTTCATGATGAAGGTGGTGTTTCTAAAATTCCAAGGGTTCCTTTTCATGGGAGATCAGTTTCCTCTGATTAAGTCCGTAATTCTCACTAAGCCATGTTTATGGGGGCAATAAACAATGTTTCAGCATGCTTGTTAAATTGGGTCTCCAACCTCTCCACTCTTTAAAAATTGACATTTCAAATAAAAGGCAGGTGGAGATGGGGTTTGCTGCGCTTAGTGATGAATGAATGATGGCCAGTGGCAGTTGAGTAGGAGTGAGGTCTTGTTTTATGGTAGAGAGGCCCCAACCATTTTGGGATTAGGGGGTCCACATCCTCTTACACTCCCGGTGAAGCTCCTAAATCCACTCCTCGTTGTTTCAAATTGGATGGGTACTGTTATGAAGTAGCAGAGAGATACATTACAAACTCACTGTTTAATTTTCCTAACAAGTCTGTTCTGGTATTGATAGCTCTGTTTTCCAGGTGATAAAGTTTATGCACAGAGGAGTTATATCGCTTGTCCAAAGTCACACAGTGAAAGACAAGGATTTGAGCCATGTTGCTACTCTGTATGAAATATTTTAACATGCAAAAGCAGATATTATACTAACCTTAATTTAGGGCCCACTTACCTATTTAGCAACCTATCTATGGTAGCCACAGAGATATGTATGACCCAGCTACTGTCCTCAGTGTTTGCTCTGCACCAGCTGTGTCATTTTATAATAAAGGGCCCAGGCTCTATGTGGGATATTCCCAAGCTCAGTCACTTATTTTAGAACTTTAGTTTCTTGTTTATGAATTGAGCCCCCCAATGCCTACTGCACAAGGATATGGGAAGACTTTAAATTAGATTATAATATAAGGCCATTTTCTAGGTGCAGGTCTGTATGGAAAAGGGTAGGTTAAAACCATCATTTTAAGGGGCTAGTAATCAAGCTCATGAAGAACACCATGGGAAGGATCGCTGAACCTGTTGTCCCCTGTACTTGACTAAGGAGTTGAAGACCATAACTTGTTATAGGAGCTAGAGTCAGGAAGAGTTCCTAGAAAAGCAGGGAGGAGCCAGGCTATCTCACTAAATACTCTCTCCCCCGTCCCACCAACAGAAAGGGAATAAAGAATGTCAATTTCTTGACTCTTACATGAAAGTTTCCAGCAGTGGTGGAGTAAAGGGTATGAAATCTCTCTCTACTCCACTGGATAGAGGCTGCTTTGAGATAGACTTGAAGATTGTGGCTTAAGGAGAAATGGCAGAACTCAGCTTAAAGCGGGGAGGGCCTACCAATATTGAATTGGCTGTCTCTAGAGAGAACCTGTGTATTTGTCAGTGATCGCCCCAGTCTTGTTTCTCAGCCCACAAAGAAGGGAGCCAGAGCTGTGTGCCTTGTCTAGAGGTAGCAGGTGAAAAGCTGAAACACCAACCTTGGGGCTTTCTGGTTACCCAAGCAGGCTCCAGGTACCTGTGGATATTCTACTGAGGCAAGGTCTACTCTATGTCAGATTTTCCTAGGGCCCATCACAAGTTGGCCAACAGCCCCTAAAGTTCAGAGATCATGGTATAATTGTCCCTGGGTTCTTTTAGCCCAACAGCTCTTGTGAATGACTAACCAATGTGAGTGGCCACTCAGAAGAAGCCCCACTGGAGAGCAGGCCCTCCGCTGGTCTGGGATGAGGTCTCAAGCTGGGTTAATGCGCATCAGTGCTTACTACCATGTGAGGTGGGGTGGCCCTGACCTGGGAGTGTTTGCCCCACTTCCCTCCCCTGCCAAGCTTCTGTTTCTATTTAAAGCATGCTGGGAAATTCCAGTGGGTTCTTAAGGCTCTCTGAGCTGTGGACTTAGATTTTAATTTTGTGGGGCAGGAAGGAGTCCATCAGTGACTCCTGGCTCCAAAGCAAAGCTACCACGTTTATCAACTGCTTGGCAGCTTGGTGACCTCTGGGGCAGAGAAAGGGAAGAAACGTGTCTGTCACATTTCCTTTATTCGTAGCCAAGATGTCAGGAGAATCAAGAGCTTAGGTTCCCATTCGCCTCTCCTCTGCCCATCTATACTTGCCTCTTCCCTCTTATTTCTTTGCTTTCCTCCTAGGAGGCCACCGGATCCCCAAGCTGTTCTTTGTTATGTGCTCATATATATGCGCATGCATTTGGCTACATTTTATATGTGCTGAGTAGTACAAAGAACACTGCAACCATGTGCTTCTAACAACACAGGCATACTATTTCACCTCTTTAGCCTTGGTTTTCTCATCTATCAAATGGGTTTGATATTCCAGCAAAAACTCTTGAGGTCTATTATATTTGTCAGAAGAAACAGTTGTGTCAGAGTAAGTAAGGAGTGGTGTAGGTGTATTGTAGTTCAACTGTGTTCAAAGCTGAATCCCATGCTTCTGAGCTATGTGTTTTTACTCTCAGACCCTCAGTATCCCTCTTTGTCATATAAGGGTATCCTAGATTAAGATGATATGCACAAAGGGCTGGACCACACAAGGGCACAGCGAGGGGCTGTCATTGTGTTACTACAGACATCGGTCAGAGGTGTTAGATGCAGAATGCATAGGAGCTTCTGTCACTTGCCAGTCCCACGAGATCTGCTGTGACCTTCCAGTTCTGTAATCCCAGGCATCCAGTTAGCAGGAGAAATGACTACATAAAACCCAGGAGTAGTCACTCCGTATAAATTTTTGATAACAAACTATTTGAGATGTCATTTGGGTTTAATTTAAACTATATCCTCTACCTTCAAAATTAAAAACAAAGAAACAAACAAAAAAATGCAACCTACTATTGAAAAGACTTGCTTGAGAGGGCATCTTAGCTGAGCAGGAGGCAAGTCAGTTACCCTTTCCCAAAGGGATGAACTGAGTGAGCCATGATGGCCGTGGTTATGAGGATATGAGTTCTATCAAAACAGTGTGTTTCTGGGTGGTGGAAGTACACGCCTTTAATGCCAACACTCCAGAGACAGAGGCAGCTGGATCTCTGAGGTCGAAGCTAGCCTTGTCTACATAGTGAATTCCTGGATAGCCAAGCCTACATAGAGAAACCCTGTCTGGAAATAACAAACAAACAAACAAACAAACAAACAAATCATAGTATGTCAGGAACCCGAGAGACGACTTGGTAGATAAAAGCACTTGCTGTGCAAGCCTGAGATTCTGAGTTTAATCCTGGAGTCCACATGGCAGAAGGAAAGAACTGACCCTCCAGGGTTGGCCTCCATATGCTGATCCATGGCATACATACAACAACAACAATAATAGTAAACAAGATAAAAAAGAAAAACCAAGTTCCATCCTGCACACTTCCCCACCCCCAGTCATCCCATGTTGGGCTCTCTGGTGCTGCCACAGGGAGCCTGTGCAGAGTAGATGTCCAAAATTACTCTGGTCATGACTGACTACACAGACACAAAATACATATTTGTTCTTTTTAAAATGCACTTATGATCATATGTAGCAAGTATCTATGTACCTATATTACAGATGACGCGGGATTCAACTGTTTTTAAAAAGCCTGTCCTAGGCCCCTAAGATCCAGACCGGCCTCTCTTGTTCCTGCTGCTGCTCCTCTATCCTACTGCTGCCTCACTCCAGGCTATCTTGGGAACATGAAAGTGTCTCTGCAGAACTCCAATCTCTGCTTTACACCTCTCTGAAGGAAGGCAGGATAGCCTAAAGAAGCAGTTGTAGCCTATAGGTATCTGTCTTTGCCTACATGTTTTCTGACAGTATTGTGTACTATTTATGAAATTATTAATAGAATTGTTTTATTTTTATAGCAAGGACAGTTTAGTAACTAGTACTAATATACCAGGCACTATCATAAATATCATAATACATATTTACTCATTTAATTCCCAAAATAAGCTGGTGGGACTATGTTACTAATTTTTGCTAGTGTGTGAGATTTAAAGGGGAAAGTGTACCTGTCATAAGTGTATGGTGAGTCTATGATGGGGACGCAACATGTACCCACCACCCAGATGGAGAGATGGCATCACAATGCCAGCAACTCTACCCAGCCTCCTCTAGCCTCCTGGTAACCACTGTCCTAGATGTGGGTATCACTTTTTCATTGAGTACCAGTTCAACAGATAATAAGGGCTGAGAGAGCATGGAAGCTGAATTGGAGCTCAGACACAGTGTAGCCTCAGAGCATGAGCCAGAGCCAGGAGAACAACAGGCTACTGGGAGTCTTAATTTTAATAGCATAAAATTATGACAGTAGAGTCTTACTAGTGTCTGTCTTCCTCAGAAAATATGCTTAACTTTGTTTCCTCAGAACTGTAATCCCCCCCTTATTGGCATACTTGTCAAATCACAAGGAGAGAAACTTTCTAAAGTAGCTCATATGCTGGTCCTTAGTACAGTCAGACTTGGTGCTGAGCTCCTAACACACATGCTGCACTAGCCACAACACAGCTGGACAGCTCAGGAGAACTTGCTGGAAGTCACAGTCCTGATGCAAGGCTTGGATGAAGTGGTTTGATTCCAAGACCTGCCATCTTCATTCCTGAGTTAATGCCTGCTGTCCCTGTCCACTGTGAATTCATCCTGTGCTAATTAATCATGGTAATTTTACATGGTTGTTATCATTGCCATCATCATTGTTATTCCCATTGCACTTCCTGGAGCAGACTCCAGTTTGCTTACAGTGGGTTCACATTGACATCTGCTGTAAGTCTGGACTCCCAGTAGAATGGAGCCAGTCACAGCTGGTCTGCTTTCCTCAGCTAAGGAACATGTGCCTGTGTCAGACTCTGTGTTACACACTGCAGACCAGTGAACTAGGGTCCTGCCACAGAGGTGGTCTTGGTATAAGAATGACCCCCAACACCTCCATCCTGGTGCATGAGCACTGCTGCCCATTGCAGTCTGTCAGAGGAGACTGACTTGATAAGAGCTGGGCCTTGCTTCTCAACTTGCAGGCAGTTTGTTTCCCGTGCCAGCATTACTTTATCTGAGCATTTACATCTCTCCATTCTATGAAGAACCATCATTTCCTCTTAATTTTATATGGCTGTGCTGTGAGTCCTGCCATTTCATCAACTGCCCAATTCCCTTCCCATGCATTAGGCATTTAGACAAACCCTAAGAGGGCACAAGATCCGAACATTTTTTTTAAAGCTCTCACACTGACGTAAAGGGCTCCAGAGTCAAAGTCTTCACGGTGGCTTGGAAAGTGCCTCCTTGTCCTGAGGACCCATTCATAATCAGACACCCAACCCTGCCTTTCCTACTGTGAATTTATCCTCTCTTCTGCATATCATTCTGATGAGTTTATCAGCTATGCTGAGGTATAGTTCATGGCAACAAACCATCTATTTAAAGCAATGGTTCAATGAATTTTAACAGTTTTGAAGCCACCACCATAATAAAGATTTGGCACATTCCTATCACTCCCAAAAGAACATTAGTTTTTAACTTAGCAAACACTTACCTTGCACTTCCTGTGTGCCATGCACTAAATACTTTTAAATGTTAGCCCATTTAATACTCATAGCAAGCTAATAGGATAGTGTCTTTATGTGAACTCAGAAGAAAGAACAACAGGCACAGGAAGATTGACTTGCCCAGGTTGGTATAGCTGGTGTGGTTAGATAGAGCTCAGCAGACTAGATGTGCAGTCTGTGCCGCTCACCTGTGGTGTGGGTTCTGATCCTTCTCTCTCCATCCCCCACCTTCATTCATTTATTCATTCACTCATTTAAGAATTGTCTGCTTATGGGCCAAATACTGGGGTAGAAGTTAAAGTAGGAAACCCAGAGACAGGGCAGAGGATCAGTAAGTACTGTATAGGTAAACCTAGGTCAGTGTGTTGTTGTGATTGTGGGAAGCTAGATCCTAATAACAGCACCATGCAGCAGGCTCTCAGAGTCCGGAGCCCAGAGTGACCAAGCTCTGGAAATCATGCAGAAACTCTTTACCACACATCAGCATCCCTAAATACCACAATGAGTTTCTTTCTTCCTTTCTTTGTTTTTTAAACACTAAATTCACTTTTCTTTTTTTTTTAAGATTTATTTATTTATTATATGTAAATACACTGTAGCTGTCTTCAGACACTCCAGAAGAGGGCATCAGATTTCGTTACAGATGGTTGTGAGCCACCATGTGGTTGCTGGGATTTGAAATCAGGACCTTCGGAACACAGTCAGCGCTCTTAACTCCTGAGCCATCTCACCAGCCCCACAATGAGTTTCTTTCTTTTTTTTTTTTTTTTTGTTTTTTTTGTTTTGTTTTTTTGGGTTGTTTTTGTTTTTTTGAGACAGGGTTTCTCTGTATAGCCCTGGCTGTCCTGGAACTCACTTTGTAGACCAGGCTGGCCTTGAATTCAGAAATCCGCCTGCAGGAGCTAATGCTAAAGCTGTGGAAGGGTGCTGCTTACTGGCTTGTTTTTATGGCTTGCTCAGCCTGCTTTCTTATGGCACTCAGGATGACCAGCCCAGCAGTGGTGCCACCCACAATGGACTGAGCCCTCCCCCATCAATCACTAAATAAGAAAATGCCTTACAGGCTTGCCTGCTGCCTGATCTTATAAAGAGCATTTCATTTGTTTGTTTTGGTTCGGTTTGATTCGGTTTCTGGTTTTTGTTTTTGTTTTTGTTTTTTGAGACAGGGGTTTTTTTTTTTTTTTGTATGTCCTGAAACTAGCACTGTAGCCCAAGCTGGCATCAAACTCACAGAGATCCACCTGTCTCTGCTTCCTGGGTGCTGGGATTAAGTGAGGTCACTACCACCACCATCACCCAGCATGAAAGCATTACTTAATTAAGGTTCTCTCCCTATCCAGTGACTCTGCCTTGTGTTGAGTTGACAGAAAATTAAACAGCACAATGAACACACAGCTAGTATTGTCCCCTTCTCTTTTCCTAACTGGGAACCTGGAAGATTTGTAATGTTCTGTCAAGTACAGTGCTAAAGGTGACTCTGACAAAACTCATGTCCTCTTGGCTACTCCTGAGCTTCTCATATGCTGTAAGTTGTCCCTTGCCTGGCCCAAAGAAAGGGGTCAAGCTAAGATGGTGACAAAAGTACACAAGAAAGACATCTTAATATTTTAATGAATAATATTGATGGAGTGCTGCTGCTTTGGTGTTTCTAGATTTTAAAAAATATGTATATCTGAATCTCAAGAAGAATGAAGTTCAAAATGTGGTCTCTGTGCCCCTTCCTAGAATTAAGAACAAAGCACACACTGAAGGAGTTACAGAGATCATGTGTGAAGCTGAATCAAAAGGATGGACCAACCAGTGACGGTGGCTGCCAGGGATCCCTCCCATAATCAGCCACCAAAATAAACACTATAGCATATGACAGCAAGANGCCTAGTTGGTCATCATTGGGAGGAGAGGCCCCTTGGTCATACAGACTCTATATGCCCCAGAACAGGGGAATGCCAGGGCCATTACGTGGGAGGGGGTGGGTAGGGGAGCAGGGCGGGGACGCGGGAGGGTAAGGGAAAATTTCTGGATAACATGTGAAATGTAAATGAAGAAAATATCTAATAAAGAGGAAAAAAATATGTATATCATTTGGACAATATATATCAGTGTTGTTTGAGGGGTTTTTTTGTTGTTGTTTTTTTCCCCCTTCTTCCCATTCTGAGGAGAAGCCTATGGAGTCTGGTGGGGGAAGGGTTTGCAGCTGGCAGGAGCCTTGGCATATGCTGTAACTAAAAAGAGAGGGAATGTGTTGGTGGGACAAGCTACCGGAGAGCTGTCTCGGTGTGCTGCGGTACTCGTAAGTGTTCTAATTGGGAAGGATTTTTGGAGGACTATTTTGACATCTGCTCATGTCTTTGCTGATTTTTCTTCACTTAGAGTAGGAAACACAAGCTGTGGATAAAATGGCTTTAAAATAATTGGAAGAAAAGATATCTCTCCAAGTTGAATTCACCAGGGACACTTCTTAAGGAATGGGAACTAAAATCCACTTCTAGGAATCTGTCCTGAAGCACAGAACTTCCAGCCTTCAGACTTTATGATCATGTGATATATATTAATGTCTTAAACACTTGAGGTAATTTTCAGCCAAGTGGCCTTGGTTGAGTTTGCTTCCATGTAGTAGAACACTCTGGAGCAATTAGTAACTGTCACTTAGCTTTTAATGAAGTGGAGCATTGCTTATGCTGTAATCAATGTGAAAAACGGGGTCGGGGGGAGGCAGTGCAAAGGATTTAGAGCAGAGGTAGGAAGAAGAAACGCAAAAGAGAATAGTTTAGAGTGATGGCTCCAAATGGTAAGCTCCAGCTTTCTGTAGAGGAAGCATATGTAATTTTTATATTACAAAAGGCAAGTCTGGTTTGGCACAACAGAAAGCAGGCCCAGAAAGTCAGCTGTGACTGCCCACATGTAAAGGTGCTCAGTATGAATCCTGGGATTCTGGACCCATGAATCTGCTCTCTTCAGAAAGGTGTTAGAGTTAGACTCTTTTTCCACAACCAGGACTGTAGCTATGTGGCATTAGGCAGTTTGCTTTGTCTCTGAGCCTCCACCTTTGCCTTGAAGATAATAGGCTCTTGCCAGCATGATGTTGAAGAGAAGTGAGCTAACACACTCAGGAACCATCCTTCTCTACCAACACTTGCAACCACAGCCTTTCAAGAGAGAGCACCCTCTAGCCAAGATGCCTGTGATTCTTTCCTTGGGAACTATGAGCTTCAGGAAGCCCCTTGAGCCCATGCCAGCCCCTTTAGAAGAGACCTTGCCACCAGCAGGGCAGCATTGTCCCATGAGAGGAAACTGCCAACCCAGCTCCTGCCTGGAGCCCAGTGATGAGGACAGTTTGGTTACTAAGGGGACCCTGGCCTGCTAAGTCAAGAAAGGAGGCCAGAATTTTTCCTCTTCTTCAGCCTGCTGCCATTGTTGAAAAAGTAAACACTCCACACAGCTTAACCGGCAAGTCCTCCAGCCAGGAGTGGAAGGAAATCAAAAGCCTGTTCCAGCCCAGCCTCATAGAGCCCACAAGGGCTGGTCTGTGCTGCTGAGGCAGCTCTGGGAACACAGAAAGAAGGCCCAATTCTGACCAACTCTCAACACCCACTCACAGAACCTTTAAGGCCAGGACTGCTCTCCAGTGGCCATTGCCTCCTGCCCCTTCCCTTTGGAGCTCTTGGGAGGGTCAGAAGAGGCAAGGCAAAAGATACTGGGAGCAATGGTCCTCAGCTCAGTACCTGCTGATACTGGGAACAGTGGTCCTCAGCTCAGTACCTGCTGATACTGGGAACAGTGGTCCTCAGCTCAGTACCTGCTGACACTGGGAACAGTGGTCCTCAGCTCAGTACCTGCTGATACTGGGAACAGTGGTCCTCAGCTCAGTACCTGCTGATACTGGGGACAGTGGTCTTCAGCTCAGCCTGCAGCCTGGTGTCCCTCACCTATGCTCTCATCCTACCTGATGATAATCATCAGCCTTTGAAGTAACAGCCAAGATGTTGCTTCTAATAGGCTGCAGCTCTTCTGTCAACACATATTAAAAAGTAATAACTGCCATGTATAAGACCTCCTGAGTGCCTAGTCCAGGGCATGTATGACCTCTGCTCTTTATAACAGCCTAGAACAGTGTTTCTCAGCCTGTGGGTCATTACCACTTTGGCAAACTTCTATCTTCAAAAAAATTATATTAAGATTCATAACAGTAGCAAAGTTACAGTTATGAAGTAGCAACAAAAATACTCACATGGTTGGGGTCACCTCAACATGAAGAGTCACAGCACTAGGAGAGCTGAGAACCACTTGTCTAGAGGGCACTGGTAAGAAGTGAGGGGCACATCTATTCTAGTTTCACAGATAAAGCCACTCAGTCAGATATGCCACCGTAAACAAGCTCCATCACCTCATGGAGCCTCTCTTTCTTATCTCTGAAGTGGGTGGTGACATCACGACTTCCAGCTCCTAAGGGAAAAGAAAACAGC
The DNA here is from genome assembly GCA_902729485.2 of Mus minutoides. NCBI lineage: Eukaryota > Metazoa > Chordata > Mammalia > Rodentia > Muridae > Mus > Mus minutoides. The sequence continues at coordinate 1,600,638 of LR749658.1, forward strand.
AGTGGAGCAGTCATTTTTGAACTCTGAAATGTGTGTGTCTTTAGTGGCAGAGATGATTGTGGTTGACCTTCATGTAACGTTCTTATGATAAGGTTGCTAAGTCCTGAAGTCCGCTGTCTGCAAACAGGGCTCCTCTGCTTAGTGCTTGCTAAGTCACAGTTCTACACAGCGCTCAGCAGCTGTGTTATTAACATCTTCTCATTTGCACCCAGCCTGCAAATAAAGCAGCAGTTAACAGAATGGTGGGCTTCAGAAGAGAGAGGAAATACATCTTGTTGAACCTCTCTGGTTCTCCACCAATGGAAAGTACTTAGTAGATGCTTGCAAGATGATGCATACGCTCCTGGAAACATCTATAGCAGGAGTTAGAGACTCTTGTTACATGGAAAGATTCTAGGATTCAGTTTCTTGAGATTTTTTTTTTAATCAGCTGTTAATGACATGTTCTTTTATCAACTGTTTAAAAGTCTCTGACAAGCATAAGCCATCCTCCCGATAGGAAAATCTTGAAATGTTTATTTAGGTACCTTAATGTCCTAGAAGCTAGGATCAGAATAGCAGCAACAATTTTCATATATACACATATATACACACACTGTGTGTGTGTGTGTGTGTGTGTGTGTGTGTGTGTGTGTGTGTGTATACACATACATGTAAAAGGACAACAGAGTGTCATTTTTTCTAGCTGTTTCACTTAGGGAATGTTACTAGCCTCTGTGAAATGGCTTTCACCCCTGAGATTTATTGGTGGAAGGGGGCGGGTGATGATGCAAATCAGAGAATTTTTATGACAGTTAAGAGAACAACAACGATGAGCCATGTATTTCTGGGGCTGTGGCAGAGAATGCCTTTATTCAGCAGTGCTATTCTTCCCTAAAGAAGCCCAAGGGGAAGTAACCTATGTCCTGGTGGCAGTTCCAGTGATTCTGGATTTTCTTTACTTGCAGAAGGTCAGAAACATGGCCCTAGATGATGTTGTGATCTTGAACGTAGACACCAACACCCTGGAAACCCCTTTTGATGACCTCCAGAGCCTCCCAAATGATGTGGTAGGTACCATGTGTGAGTTCTGACTCCTGAGTGCTTGGCTTGTGATTCTGGGTCTGGGAGAGGTGGGAAGACAGTGTGGTTCAGGGCCTAGTGTGCATCAGGGTAGCAGTGGACACTGTTTAATGACACTGTTAAAGACATCTCCTTACACTGCAGGACTTCCTGAGGATGGCAAACAGCAAGGTGCCCTTTTAATGTAACAAAGTGGCTATGAAGATGGAAAGTAACTTGAGTAAATTATTTTCCCCTCTTGGCCTCAGTTTCCTACCTTTAAAGAAAAATGCCAGGAAGGTGCATTGGCAGAGATGTGTGACAACAATAAAAAAAAAAAAAGGTGAAATAAAAATAAAAAGCAAAGGTGAAACATTAACCTTTAGTTAGTCTCAAGAGGGCTAACATACAGGCTGTTGGGATCCTGAAAAGTGAGGAAAGTTGGGGAAGACAGAAATAAGTGTAAAGAGTTTATAGTCAGCTTTCAAAGGTTCTGATAAAGTGAGAAGCCAAGAGCTCTGGGAAGCTCAGTGAATGTGATGGTTTGTGTGAAATGTCCCTCACAAGTCTCAGCATTTGAACCCACAGTCCTCACTAGGTGGCTGTTTGAAGGGATTAGGTGTGGCCTGGCTGAAGGAAGTATGTCATTTGGGGCAGGTTTCAAAAAACTAGCACCATTTCATGTTGGTTTTCTGTGCCTCGTACTTATGGATCAAGATGTGAGCTCTCAGCTGCTTGTCCAGCCGCCTGCTACCATGCCTTCACTCTTCCACAATAGCCTAACTCTCAGAACCACAAACCCAGTTAAACTGTCATTTATAAGTTACCTTTGTCATGATGTTTGATGACAGCAAAAGAAGTGTAACTAAGACAGAGAGCCTGATAGAAATCCACTGAACTGAAGAAAATCCACACAGTGGCCCATTGTGATGGTCTCTCAGAGCCCGTGAGACAAGCTTAAGGTTAGGTAGAGAAAAGGGGGGAAGTTTCTAAGAGAAAGAAGTAGTACCAGCAGGCTTCTTGTCAGGAACTATGTAAGCCAGAACATTGTGGAATAATATTTTTTTCCCTCATTCCAGTCAACCCTGCTCGCTCCAGCCAGCCCCGCTCACTCCGGCCGCTGTGGAATAATATTTTTTTTTTTTTTTAAAAGATTTTATTTATTATATGTGAGTACACTGTAGCTGTCTTCAGACACTCCAGAAGAGGGAGCCAGATCTCACTACGGATGGTTGTGAGCCACCATGTGGTTGCTGGGATTTGAACTCATCACCTTTGGAAGAGCAGTCGGGTGCTCTTACCCGCTGAGCCATCTCACCAGCCCCCATGGAATAATATTTTTTAAGTAATAAAAGACAAGTTTTCTTTTCTCTTTTCTTTGTTTTTGTTTAGTTTAGTTTAGTTTTTCGAAACAGGATTTCTCTGTGTAGCCCTGGCTGTCCTGGAACTCGCTCTGTAGATCAGGCTGGCCTCAAACTCAGAGATCCACCTGCCTCTGCCTCCCAAGTGCTGGCATTACCACCACTCATCGAAAGACAAGTTTTTAATCTAAGTACTCTCTATCCACTAAAAGTGTGCTTTCAAAGATGAAGGCAAACTTTTTAAAACATTTTTTCAGATTAAAAAATACCGAGAGAAATATATGTCAGCAGATCTAAGCTATAAGATATGTCAAAGGAAGCTCTTGGGTGGTGGGTGCTAACATAAGGAAGCATATATGACAGATGAATGAAGATAGCCAGAAACAGTAAATGTGTAGGTCAATGTAAGATGTGTATCAAGTACTCAAGTAAAAATAATAGCGATATAGTATCTGTTTACTGCATAAACAGAAGTAAAGCACACAACAGCACGTTCACACAGTAGAGCATAGGGTTGTGCTTCACTGGCTGTTAGGTTCTGTAGAAACTGTTGTGATGCTGTTGGAACATGGCTGGTATCAAGTCAAAGATGTATATTTTTAGCTCAGAAACCATCAGAGGAAAAAAGAAGACAGGTTCATAAAACTAGCCAACCAGCCGGGCAGTGGTAGTGCACAACTTAAATCCCAGCACTTGGGAAGCAGAGGCCAGTGGATTTCTGAGTTCGAGGCCAGCCTGGTCTACAGAGTAAGTTCCAGTACAGCCAGGGCTATACAGAGAAACCCTGTCTGGAAAAAACAAACAAAAAAACAAACAACAACAACAACAAAACTAGCCAACCAATGCTGAGTGTGCAGCATGTTTTCCAGGAAGAATAAAAGAAGCACATCAACCCAGAAGCGGGTGTGGGAGTGTGGCGGTACCGCCACCACACACCTTTAATCCCAGCACTCAGTAGACTAAGACAGGCAGATCTCTGTGACTTAGAGGCCAGCATGGTCTTCAGAGTGAGTTCCAGGACAGCCAAGGTTACACAGAAAAACTGAAGGACCTGTTTAGCACAAGACACCCCAAGACTAAGTTTTCACCACAAAGGAGATTTATTTGCCACAAAGGGCAAGGAAGAAGTTAGAGGATGACACAGAAGGGGAAGAACAAGGGAGAGGGCAATGGATGTTTGTGCCAGAGGGACAAAGAATTGCCTCTGGATAGACAGGCGACAGATGTGGCCCATACACAAATGGCAGTTTATAAAGGTAAAGGGGAACCCCATATTAGAGTGAGGCTTTAATTTTCATTGGCATACTGATTAGAGCAGCCAAAGGGGGGCTTTTTGATTGCTGGACTTCAATACTTTAATAGCTGGACCTTGGTAGTTAGCTTCAAAGGAAGTGGCCAAATAAGGGAATAGACCATGGGGAGCTAGCTTTAGGAATGTCATCTAATGATTTTTAGCAAGGCAGAGGGAATGGGGGAGAAGGGAAAGGCCTGCCAGAGCCATGTATGTCATACTCAGGATGGCTAGAGTCCCTTCAGAAACCTTGTCTCAAAAACAACAACAACAAAATCACACACAAACGGAATCAATAGTAGGATGGTGGGTTTATCTTGCTATCGGCAGTAGCATTAAACATGCCTTTTATGAATTACTTTTTCAACTTAATGGAGTTAAAATTTATTCTGGTCCATGGCTTCAGAGAGTTACTCTTCATAATGACTGGAAAAGCCAAACAATATGCCTTGAGACATATGTGTGGGCTAGTCCTCTAAACATGAGCCTATGAATGACACTCCAGATTGGAACCACACCACACATCTAAATATTCCATTCAAGCAGTTAATTACTTCGGGTTGTATACCATCTATAAAAACCTCTGTGTCTACGATATGTGTATTTGTTTGCATACGTGCTTGTTTAGGCTTACACATGAAGGCTAAAGTTCAGTGTTGAGTATCTTTCCATCAGTGGCTTTCCACCTCTTAAGATTTTATTTTAAATGTATGTGATGTTTTGCCTGCATGTATGTAGTTATACCTTCTGCTCTAGTTCTCAAAGAGGCCAAAAGAGGTGCTCCATCACTTGGAACTGGAGTTATAGACAGTGGTTAAGTTGTTGTGTGGGTGCTAGGAATCAAATTCAGGTCCTGTGGAAGAGCAGCCAGTGCTTTGAGCTACTGAGCTATCTTTCTAGCCCTGACCTTATTTTTGTGAGACAGGGCTGTCACTCAATCTGAAGCTCACTGATTCAGCTAGACTGGCTGGCCAATGAGCTCCAGAGATTCACCAGTCTCTGCACTCTCAGTACTGGGGTTTAAGATGTCTGTTGCCACATCCAACTTTTATGTTAAGTACTAGGATCCAAACTTAAGTCATCATGCTTGCTTATTGAGCCATTTCCCCAACCCCATGAATTCCTCTTTCAATATAAAGATTAAGATTAAAAAGTGAAAGAATCAGGGCTGGAGAGATAGCTTAGCAGTTAAGAGAGGTGTTTCATGCTACTCAACCATGAATCAGGGTTTGGATCTTGGCACCATCACCCACATCAGGTGGCTCACAAATGTCTGTAACTTCAGTTCCAAGGGACTGTGGGTACCCATGCACAAACATGTTCATACACTCACACAGACATGCCACATTAATAAAATAAAAATTCTTAAGTAAACAAACGGAAAAACACATACCATGTAGACACTAATCAAGACAGTTGAGAAGAAGAAAACAGTCTTCCATACAAAGGTTAAGACAAGGAATATCTGACAGTGCTCTTCCTTCCAGGAGGGCATTCACACTAACATGTAGGCTTAGGTGATTTGCTTCTTTTCTTTAAGATATTTTCTTTATTTACATTTCAAATGTTATCCCCTTTCCTAGTTTCCCCTCCAGAAATCCCCTATCCTCTCCCCCCTTCCCCTGTTCCCCAACTCACCCACTCCTGCTTCCTGGCCCAGGCATTCCCCTATACTGGGGCATAGACCCTTCACAGGACCAAGGGCCTCTCCTCCCATTGATGACGGACTAGACCATCCTCGACTACATATGCAGCTAGAGCCATGAGTCCCACCATGCGTTTTCTTTGATTGGTGGTTTAGTCACAGGGAGCTCTAGGGTTACTGGTTAGTCCATATTGTTGTTCCTCCTAATGGGCTGCAAATCCCTTCAGCTCTTTGGGAACTGTCTCTAGGTCCTTCATTGGGGACCCTGTGCTCCATCCAATGAATGACTGTGAGCATCCACTTCTGTATTAGTCAGGTACTGGCAGAGCCTCTCAGGAGACAGCTATATTAGGCTCCTGTCAGCAAGCTCTTGTTGGTATCTGCAACGGTGTCTGGGTTTGCTGGTTGTTTATGGGATGGATCCCCAGGTGGGGTAGTTTCTGGATGGTCATTCCTTCAATTTCTACTCTGAACTTTGTCTCTCTAGCTCACTTTGGTCTTCCTTCTTCTTGAGTTTCATGTGTTTTGCAAATTGTATCTTGGTTATTCTGAGTTTCTGGGCTTATATCCACTTATCAGTGAGTGTATATCTAGTGACTTCTTTTGTGATTGGGTTGCCTCACTCAGGATGATATCCTCCATATCCATCCATTTGCCTAAGAATTTCATAAGTACATTGTTTTTAATAGCTGAGTAGTACTCCATTGTGTAAATGTACCACATTTTCTGTATCCATTCCTCTGTTGAAGGACATCTGGGTTCTTTCCAGCTTCTGGCTATTATAAATAAGGCTGCTATGAACATAGTGGAGCATGTGTCCTTATTACAAGTTGGAACATCTTCTAGATATATGCCCAGGAGAAGTATTGCTGGATCTTCTGTTAGTACTATGTCCAATATTCTGAGGAACTGCCAAACTGATTTCCAGAGTGGTTGTACAAGCTTGCAATCCCACCAGCAATGGAGGAGTGTTCCTCTTTCTCCAGATCCTCACCAGCATCTGCTGTCACCTGAGTTTTTGATCTTAGCCATTCTAACTGGTGTGAGGTAGAATCTCAAGGTTGTTTTGATTTGCATTTCCCTGATGATTAAGGATGTTGAACATTTTTTTAGGTGCTTCTCAGCCATTCAGTATTCCTCAGTGGAAAATTCTTTGTTTAGCTCTGTACCCCATTTTTTAATAGGGTTATTTGGTTTTCTGGAGTCCAACTTCTTGAGTTCTTTATATATATTAGATAATAGCCCCCTATCAGATTTAGGATTCGTAAAGATCTTTTCCCAATCTGTTGGTTGCCATTTTGTCTTATTGACAGTGTCCTTTGCTTTACAGAAGCTTTGCAATTTTATGAGGTCCCATTTGTCTATTCTTGATCTTACGGCACAAGCCATTGCTGTTCTTTTTAGGAATTGTTCCCCTGTGCCCATATCTTCAAGGCTCTTCCCCACTTTCTCCTCTATAAGTTTCAGTGTCTCTGGTTTTATGTGGAGTTCCTTGATCCACTTAGATTTGTGCTTTGTACAAGGAGATGAGAATGGATCAATTTGCATTCTTCTACATGCTAACCTCCAGTTGAACCAGCACCATTTGTTGCTGTCTTCTTTCCATTGGATGGTTTTAGCTCCCTTGTCAAAGATCAAGTGACCATAGGTGTGTGGGTTCATTTCTGGGTCTTCAATTCTATTCCATTGATCTACCTGTCACTGTACCAGTACCGTGCAGTTTTTATCAAAATTGCTCTGTAGTACAGCTTGAGGTTGGGGATGATGATTCCACCAGAGGTTCTTTTATTGTTGAGAATAGTTTTTGGGGTTTTTTTTTGTTTGTTTGTTTTTGGTTTTTGGTTTTTCGAGACAGGGTTTCTCTGTATAGCCCTGGCTGTACTGGAACTCACTTTGTAGACCAGGCTGGCCTCGAACTCAGAAATCCACCTGCCTCTGCCTCCCGAGTGCTGGGATTAAAGGCGTGCACCAGTTTTTGCTATCCTAGGTTTTTTTTTTTTTTTTTTTTTTTTTTGTTATTCCAGATGAATTTGCAAATTGCCCTTTCTAACTCAGTGAAGAATTGAGTTGGAATTTTGATGGGGATTGCATTGAATCTGTAGATTGCTTTCAGCAAGATAGCCATTTTTACTCTATTAATCCTGCCAATCCATGAGCATGGGAGATCTTTCCATCTTCTGAGATATTCTTTGATTTCTTTCTTCAGAGACTTGAAGTTCTTATCATACAAATCTTTCACTTCCTTAGAGTCACACCAAGGTATTTTATAATATTTATGACTATTTTGAAGGGTGTTATTCCCCTAATTTCTCTCTCAGCCTGTTTATGCTTTGTGTAGAGAAAGGCCACTGATTTGTTTGAGTTAATTTTATATTCAACTACTTCACTGAAGTTGTTTATCAGGTTTAGGAGTTCTCTGGTAGAATTTTTGGGGTGACTTAAATATACTGTCATATCATCTGCAAATAGTGATATTTTGACTTCTTCCTTTCTGATTTGTATCCCTTTGATCTCCTTTTGTTGTCTAATTGCTCTGGGTAAGACTTCAAGTACTATATTGAATAGGTGGGGAGAAAGTGGGCAACCTTGTCTAGTCCCTGATTTTAGTGGGGTTGTTTCAAGTTTCTCTCCATTTAATCTGATGTTGGCTACTGGTTTGCTGTATATTGCTTTTATTATGTTTAGGTATGGGCCTTGAATTCCTGATCTTTCCAAGACTTTTATCATCAACGGGGGGATTGGAATTTGTCAAATTCTTTCTCAGCATCTAATGAGATGATCATGTGGTTTTGACTTTGAGTTTGTTTATCTAGTGGATTATGTTGATGGATTTCCATATAGGAGTGTTCCCCTTTCTCCACATCCATGCCAGCATCTGCTGTTACCTGAATTTTTTATCTTAGCCATTCTTACTGGTGTGAGGTAGAATCTCAGGGTTGTTTTGATTTGCATTTCCCTAATGATTAAGGATGTTGAGCATTTTTTCATGTGCTTCTCAGCCATTCAGTATTCCTCAGTTGAGAATTCTTTGTTTAACTCTGTGCCCCACTTTTTAATGGGGATATTTGATTTTCTGGTGTCTACCTTCTTGAGTTCTTTATATATATTAGATAATAGCCCCCTATCAGATTTAGGATTCGTAAAGATCTTTTCCCAATCTGTTGGTTGCCATTTTGTCTTATTGACAGTGTCCTTTGCTTTACAGAAGCTTTGCAATTTTATGAGGTCCCATTTGTCTATTCTTGATCTTACGGCACAAGCCATTGCTATTCTGTTTAGGAATTGTTCCCCTGTGCCCATATCTTCAAGGCTCTTCCCCACTTTCTCCTCTATAAGTTTCAGTGTCTCTGGTTTTATGTGGAGTTCCTTGATCCACTTAGATTTGTGCTTTGTACAAGGAGATGAGAATGGATCAATTTGCATTCTTCTACATGCTAACCTCCAGTTGAGCCAGCACCATTTGTTGAAAATGCTGTCTTTTTTCCACTGGATAGTTTTAGCTCCCTTGTCAAAGATCAGGTGACCATAGGTGTGTGGATTCATTTCTGGGTCTTTGATCCTATTCCATTGATCTACCTGTCTGTTGCTGTACCAGTACCATGCAGTTTTTATTACAATTGCTCTATAGTACAGCTTGAGGTCAGGCCTGGTGATTCCACCAGAGGTCCTTTTATTGTTGAGAAGAGTTTTTGCTAGTCTAGGTTTTTTTGTTATTCCAGATGAACTTGCAAATTGTCTTTTCTAGATCCATGAAGAATTGAGTTGGAATTTTGATGGGGATTGCATTGAATCTGTAGATAGCTTTAGTAGTACTCCATTGTGGAGTACTACTCAGCTATTAAAAACAATGAATATATGAAATTCCTAGGCAAATGGATGGATCTGGAGGGTATCATCCTGAGCGAGGTAACCCAATCACAAAAGAACTCACATAACATGTACTCACTGATAAGTGGATATTAGCCCAGAAACCTAGAATACCCAAGAAACAATTTACTAAACACATGAAACTCAAGAAGAATGAAGATCAAAATGTGGACACTTTGCCCTTCATAGAATTAAGAACAAAGCACACATTGAAGGAGTTACAGAGATCATGTGTGGAGCTGAACCAAAAGAATGGACCAACTAGTGACTGCAGCAGCCGGGGATCCATCCCATAATCAGCCACCAGACATAGACACGATTGTATATGCCAGCAAGATGGTGCCGAAAGGGCCCTGATATGGCTGTCACATGGGAGGCTATGCCAATGCCTGGCAAACACGGAAGTGGATGCTCACAATCAGCTACTAGATAGAACACAGGAATCCCAAGGAAGGAGCTAGAGAAAGTACCCAAGGAGCTGAAGGGGTCTTCAATCCTACAGGTGGAAGAATAACAGGAACTAACTAGTACCCCCAGAGCTCATGTCTCTAGCTGCATATATAGAAGAAGATGGCCTAGTTGGCCATCATTGGGAAGAGAGGCCCCTTGGTCATGCAGACTTTATATGCCCCAGTACAGGGGAACGCCAGGGCCAAGATGTGGAAGTGGGTGGGTAGGGGAGCAGGGTGGGGGATGGGAGAGGGTATAGGGGACTTTTGGGATAACATTTGAAATGTAAATGAAGAAAATATCTAATAAAAATTGGAAAAAAATAAAAAATAAAAACAAAAACAAACAAAAAAGAACTCCATACAAAAATGCCATTAGGAAACCCATTGTGCTAATACAAACATTAAAATTAATTTAAAAATACAGTTAGCAGCCGGGCGTGGTGGCGCACGCCTTTAATCCCAGCACTCGGGAGGCAGAGGCAGGCAGATTTCTGAGTTCGAGGCCAGCCTGGTCTACAAAGTGAGTTCCAGGACAGCCAGGGCTATACAGAGAAACCCTGTCTTGAAAAACCAAAAAAAAAAAAAAAAAAAATACAGTTAGCAAAGAAAACTATAAGTTTCATGGGTAAACATCCAGGTTTTGGGTTTTGTTTAACATCACAATAGTGTTATGTGGCTGTCATGTGACCCAATGATAGAAAAGAGTCTTCATATGTGGTATTTTTTCCAAAATGTATTCTAATTATGAAAAAAAATTTTACACATTCTCAAATTTTGGTCCATTCTACACCATAGCTGATCAGTGTGTGTCAGTCTCATTAAAAAACAAAGTCTGAGGAACCAGTTATTCAGCAGAGGAGACAGAAGTGTGACAACCAAGTCCAGTGTGGGATCCTGAGGCAGACAGGAACAGTAGGGGAGACACGGAAGAGGAATCACACTGGGGCAGAGACCTTAACTTAGAGCAGTGTGCCAAAGGACTCCTGCTCTCAGTGAGCTTCCAGTGATGATGCATGAACCATCCTGGGCAGCTGAGTGAAACAGATGCGGGTACTCTTTGTACTGACTTCACAGCTTTCTGTAATTTGCAAAATTCCAAAATAAGTGCTTATTTTTAAAAAAGAAAAATAAAATGAAGTTATTAAGACTATCTTTATACCTATAATTTTGGCAATTTAGATGAAATGTACAATTCCCTCAAATGCATAAATTTATAAAGTGACTCAAGAGAAAATGTAAATGCCATTATTCTGATTTAAATGAAGTTGCATTAGTGAACTTTTGAAGGCAAATTTATAATCATACATAGTTGTTTTTTTTCTCCTTGTTCCGGTCAACCCCGCTTGCTTCTCTCGACCCCGCTCGCTCCCGCCTGCTCGCCGCTCCCGGCTACCCCGTAAGGCCCCCCACTTGTTCCAACCAGCCCCACTCTCTCCGATCGGCTCCACTTGCTCCGGCTGTCCCCGTTCAGCTTCGCTCACTCCAGACAGCCTAGCTTGCTCTGGTTGGTCTCTCCCGTCCAAGGATTCATTTCTTATTATTCTTCATAAGTACGCTGTAGCTGACTTCAGACGCACCAGAGGAGGGTGTCAGATCTTGTTACGGGTGGTTGTAAGCCACCATGTGGTTGCTGGGATTTGAACTCATCACCTTCGGAAGAGCATCGGGTGCTCTAACCTGCTGAGCCATCTCTCCAGCCCCCATACATAGTTTTTTAGAACATTAAAGTAAAAAAAAAAAATCAACCCTCAATTTTATTTCATAAAGTCAGCATTACTCTGAGATAAAACCAAGCCCCTTCCCCCCCACAAAAAAATGGAGCTAAAGACTGACATGACTTATAAAGATGTGAAATTTTAAAACAAAATATTAACAAATTGAATCCAGTAAAATAAGATGATAATAAGACACAGTGATCAACTTAATACAGATTGGAAATCAGTTTCAGTGATCTGCCCAATAAAAACACTAGAAGAGGAAATTAGATCAAGCAAGCTGCAAAAAGCACATGTATTTTTAGGAAAAAACCAGTGCCCATTCTTATGAAAGCTCTTAGAGACTAGGAACCCTCATGGTAAGAGAACCCTCCTACTTAAGTCATACCTGGTGGGGAAACTGAAGTGTAGACCCCCAAAAGGGATGTCTCCTTTTCCCATTCAGCACTAAACTAGAGTCTCAGACCAGCTAACTAGGACAAAGGAAAAAAAAAAAAAAAGAGTAAAATCTCTGCAGATTAGAAGAGTAAGCAGGGGTTGAGGGAATCCTTTATCAAAGTCCCACTGTTCAAGCTTGAGGACCTGAGTTCAATCCCAAGCACTCATGTTTAAAAAGCCCAGGTGTCATGGAGTGCACCATTCATTATCTGCACAACCTAGTTGATTGAGCCCTAGATTTAGTGAGAGTGACTTTTAGTGACTTAAAAGAAGTAAAACCCGGAGTGAGGAAGACATTGGAGATCAACCATTGGCCTACACTTATACACAAAGAAGTAAGTAAAACTGTCATCGCTCACACAACATGATCCTGTATATGGAAAATCTTTAAGAGTTTCAAAACTGGATTTAGCAAGGATACAGGAAAATGTCACTGTACAAAATTCAAATATATTCCTATATACTTGAAATGAGCAATTGAAAATGAGATTTTTTTACAGTACCATTTAAAATAGCATACAAAACAAAATACATTTAACAAAAAAAAGTGTAAGATTTGTATGCTGCAAGCTATAAAACATATGAGAAAAAAAATTTTGAAAGACCTAAATAAATGGAGAGATATTCCATGTTTTGGATTGGAAGACTCAATATTTTTTACTCAATATTTTTAAGATGTTAATTTGCCTAAATTGATCTATAGATTCAATATAATCCCAGCCCAAATTCCAGATGGCTTTTTTGGGGGAAGCTTGACAAGCTAGTTCTAAAATGTATATATGTGAATATGCTAAAGAACTAGAGCAGGGACGACAATGTGGAAAGGGAAAGCTAAAGGCGCAGTTCTGTATTACCTGCAAGACCTACGGCACAGTGACAGTAACCAAGACAGAGGAGATGGACACGAGCTCACAGACTCAAAGGAAGAGAGCAGAAATAAACTTGCACATGAGTAAGTACAGGTTTGGTCCTGTTCGGGTTTTCTGTCCCCAAAAGAAATGAGCTAAAACAACTGTATATCATGGAGAAAAGTAACATTGACTTCTACCTCATGCAAATATTAGCTCAAAACAGATTAAGTGTGGAAACAGAGATGAAACTACAAAACAAGTAGAAGAAAACATGAGAGAATCTTCATGAATATGAGGTAGGCAAAGACCTCCCAGCTAGGTCACCAGAGACATGCATCATAAAGGGAAAAGTTGTGAAGTAGACCTCAAGATGGCAAATGTTTACCTCCTACAAACATGGGCACTTAACAAAACAGACAAACTACAGGCATAGAAAACATTCTCAAAATTCTGTCTATAAAGAAAAAGGCTTTGGGGCAGGAAAGTTTGCTCAAAAAATAAAAGTGATTGTTGCCAAGCCCTAGGTGGGTTTGTTTAGAGACCCACATGGTAGAAGAAGAAAACTGATTCCTGCAAGCTATTCTCTAACCTCCACACACATTGTGACACATGTGCAACCCCTCTGCCACAACACACATACAAAATGAGTAAATGTAATTTAAGATTTTAAAGAAAGAAAAGGGTATGTAAAGTATGTAAAGATACACTAAGGCTCAATAATACGAGAGTTAATAATTAGGGTGTACAAAAGACTCAAGGAGAACACCACAGTGATGTTTACTTATCCAACAGGCACATAAAAAGATGTGTGCTCCATCATTAGGTGGAGAGTAAAAATTAATACTACAACTGTGGGCCACTATAAACCTATTGGTATGGTAAAATAAGAACTTAAAACCCTACATCTTATGCATACATTTATTATATGACCAAACACACTACTGGGTATCTACTGAAGAAAATAAAAACTTAGGTACACACACATGAATATTTTCAATAGCTTTATTTATAATTACCCCAATTTTTTTCTTCTGATTTTTTAAAAAGATCTACATGCCCTTTATCAGACAAGCATATAACCAAGTTCATGCTCATAAAATGGGATACTACCCATTAAAAAAAAGAAAAAGAAAAAGAAACTACTGATTCTTACCCAACAAAATAGATGTCACCAGTATTTTATGATGGTGAAAGGATCTAGGATGACATTCTGATACAGTCACAACTAGAGGTAGATATCAGATGAGTATATTTCCAGGACTTTGTTGCCCAAAGGAAATATTGTCATGGTGAACATGTATTTGCTTCTTTAAAAACTGTGTAGGAGCTGGGGGGGGGGGGGTCTATCTTAGTAAAGTACTTGACACTCAAGCATCAGAACCTAAATCCAATCCCTAGAACCCACTTTAAAGCAGCTCATACTTGTAATCCCAGCAATGGAGAGCTATAGAGGGAGGTCTCTGGGGGCTCACTGCCCATCCAGAATAGCTTGATTAGCAAGTCCCAGGCCCCAGAGAGATTCTGTCTCAGAAAGCAAGATAGTCCAGGTGTAGGCTGATCTCTGAATTCCAGGCCAACTGAGCTACTCAGTGAGACTCTGTCTCATTAAGTGTATGCGAGCACACACACACACACATACATACATACATACATACATACATACATACATACATACATACATACATACATACCAGCAGCAGCAAAAATATACAGTAGACTTATGAGGAACAACATCCTAGATTGACTACTATCTTTTACTCAAGCGTGCATGTGTATGTGTGCATGCACGCATTCACTCACACACAAATCTTAGAACTATTTGCTGAAAGTGGTAAGTTGTAACGTGTATATCACACCACATTTAGGCTGACTTTAAAATTTTTAAGAACTGACACAAGTTGTTGGCTATTTACACCATCTGGTGGACTCCCTTTGTAAACTTTTTAAACCCTTTCAAGGCAGGAAAGTGGCCAGACCTCCACCTAAGAAGCCCCAGACTTCTTTAACTGTTTCAACAATAACACAAGTTTCCAGCCTCTCAGTCACAAAGATCATATCCAGCTATCACCAACGTCATCTCTGGCTCCTCCTCAGTAGGACTGTTTCCAGATTATGCTAATCTCAGGTCAAAAGTCTGAACAGGAAAACCCACCAATCTCTGTGCTTCCCACAGAAATCCACCAGACCCTGAACTTCATGTTCACCAATCCCTGAGCTCCCAAACTCAAGACTTCAAATCCCACCAGTTCTCATCCTGGAAATCTCTGCCCTGCAAAGCTCCACCCCTAAGAAATCTTATACAGGCCTTGCCTAGTGTTCAGTTCCTTGCTGTTTTCATACAGGCCTTGCCTAGTGTTCAGTTCCTTGCTGTTTTCATACAGGCCTTGCCTACTGTTCAGTTCCTTGCTGTTTTCACCGGGAAACAGAAGCAGCCAATCCTGGATTCATGCCCTCCCAATAAATCTCTTTTATGAGATTTTCTGCCCCGTGTGACTCTCTCATCTCAAGAAGCCAAGAAACAAAGAGTGGGGCTGAGACGCCTGAGCACCTAGCTCATCTGGGGATCCCCTCCCCTGGGAGCTGCAACACTGAAGAAGAGGAAGAAGAAGAGCAGCAAAGCTGGAGTCATTACCCTGTAGCACTCCAGCTCGGCCAAGGATAGCCTCCCTCAGGGCAGCAGCAGCTCCTCTGTTGAAGAGGCGTCCTCTCAGAGCTGTGTGGTTTCTAGGCTCCCGGGTCGTAGGTTACTTTTCCACCTGAGCAGGAACTCCAACACAAGTATCTTTTTAAATCGTTTTTAAGTTTATTTGTTTTAATTTGTGTGGGTATTTTACCTGCATGTATGTCTATGCACCACATGCATATAGTGTCTTAAAAGGCCAGAAGAGGACTCTGAATCCCTAACACTGAAGTCACATGTGTGAGCCACCATGTTGATGCCAGAAATCAAACACAGATCCTCTCCAAGAAAAGCCAGTGCTCTTAACCACTGAGCCATCTCCTTAGGCCTGGCATCTCCTTAGGCCTGGCACCAGAAGTATCTGAGATAGAGAGCTGTTAACACAGCTCATGGGGGTAGGAAATGGCCTAGCCACTTAACAAAAGCAGTTCATTTTCTAGGAAGTTTACTTTCAATGAGTGAATGATGCTCATGGCACACAGGAACTGGCAACAGCAAATGCCGGCCTATGTAGATAAACTATTGTAGCCTATAGTTCTTTATTATTAAGCCACACCTTAACAAACTCTAGACTCACAAAACAATGTGAGACTCTCTAAATGAACTACAATGAGTGAAGAGAAACCAGAGTCAGGAAGATAGATATGATTTCATTCATGAACATTGTAGAGAGGGTGGGCCTAGAGGAGGCAGCCTGGTTGTAGAGGTACCTCATAGGCCAGCTGGTGGGGTAAAGGGGTGACCTGACCCTTGATCTTTGTGAGATGCATAGAGTGTCAAAACTCATTATACTATCCATCCAAATACATACATTCTCTTACCTTAAGTTTTGATTTAATGAAGTTAAAAAGAAGAGGCCTTAGAAATTAATTTAGAGCAGATTTCAGTATTGAGCTTTGGGGCCAGCTGATTTCTTGTGATTTATGAACTTAGGCAACAGGTAAGTTTGGAGCAGGACGGCTCTTGATTTCTGTGGCTGCCCAGACTATTTACTCTTGATAATCTTGTCTCTGTTAGCTTTTCTGCCCTTATATAGAAAGGGAGGAGGCTGCCCCTGTTGCTGCTGCCTACTCTGCTAGTGTCTATGAAACTTGCAATATACTGTTTCCCTGACAATGTACATTGTTTCCTGGCTATAAACTTGGCAGGAGAAATACAGCAAGAGTATTCCATTCTTATTGATCTAAAGTCAGCTTACAGACTTCAGGTTCATCTCAAGACCTAACCAGAGTGAGTCTCTTAATGCCATGCTCTTCCAGAAGCCAAGATTCCCCCAGCCCCTGGAGATGTCCCGAGAGCTCCTTGTTCTGTAGGTGACCCTAACCGTGCACAGCAACAGCATGCTATATTGCAGGAGTGAATCCTCCTCCAGTTCTGATCCTTTAAGTGTGTTTGCATGCGTCTAAAGGACCAGTGACTGATTTGGGGGTATTTACTGGGTCCAGGTTTTACAGTTAAGACACAACTCTTCTCCGTGATGTCACAGGCTGGTTGGTTAGATGAGCTAGTGGATAGCAGGATAGCTTATTTTGTCCCTTTTTCTCTGGTTGCAACCTACCCTCATATTATCCATGAGAGCATACTCCAGCACAGAAGAACCACTCCCTGATTCACAGTCCTATGATAATGTCCCATCTTTCTGTGTGGAGTTAAAGTGCCACATGTAGCTCTTTAGGGTTTCTTGTCTCTTGTGACCACCTTTATTTTATACCAGCAGCTTTGCCTCTGTCCGTGGGAGTCCCAGGCATTTCAGTCAAAGCATCTCCAGTAGGTAGATCTGTGGCTAATTTAGAAATGAACATTTTTTTCATCCTTTATTTGTTCAAAGACTTTTGGGTGGGTGCTCAGTGTGCTGGGGATACAGGGACCTAAAACCAAATCAGAAACAGCAGTCACCGTCCTGCTCGCAGAAGGTATGGCTGAGTGCTGGTGCTGTCAATGAGCATGATGAGCTTGGGAAGGGCATCACAGTCTGGTACAACCAGAGGAGACATGTGGGAAGGACTAAGAAGTAGAAGGACCAGAGAAGTGTGATCATAAGCACAAATTTGACTTTAAGTGGAGCAATGGGAAATGAACTAAGAATCCAGTGACATGCTGAGTTCTGTGCTATGGTGTACCACAAACTAAGGGGATCTGCTTTTCACTGTTTCTCAGCTTCCCAAAATCTGGCCAGAGCTTCCTTTCCTCTACCTCACATCTACCGATCCATGGCTTGAGTTTGGGGGACAGTTTGCATGGACTGTGTCACTCTGCTCTTCAGGAATTGTTTTCGTTCTGCACTGGGCTGCCCACCACCAGTGTCCACTCTATTTGTGCATTCCATGCAGGAAGCAAAGGAGCATCATCATCCAGTGCACCTTGGCCAGAGTGTGTGTGTATGATTTGTCAACAATTGAGGACTTTATGGGGCTTCATTAAAGATGCTGGGGCAGGAGCACTGTGGGACATCAGAAGAACCCTCAGCAGTAAACCACAACGCTGAGCTTTGGAACGCAGTAAATGTTTAAGAGACTTCCTTCCTTTCATTACTGAATTTTACTTCACTTTTATACCAGTAAAGAGTTGTGTTTTATTGGTTGAAATTTCTTGATTCCGTTTTCCCCAGGTCTGTTTAAAGCTACATTTTATCTTTGAGGATGTTTGGCTCACCGTGGAGGAAGTGCTGCCAGCGAATTCAATTAACTGGCAGAGCTCACAGATATTGTACATGGATTTCTTTTTTTTCCTCCTTTTTCACAACTGCGACATAAACACAGCTGGGTTTAATATTTGTTGTAACAAAGATTTAACTTGAATCATTTTACTCTGGGTAATTAATGCTTGGAATGTGGGTTCCTCTGCTTGGTTTGTAATCCTCTGCGTTTTCTTGCTCACGCTATCTAGATAATGAAGTGTGCTCCTCCAGGTCTTTGCCCTGCCTTAAAACTGCTTAATATTTGGCCGTTCCCACTAGAGAGCAGATGCTTTTCTTTGCAAGAATTGAATTTCTGTCAGCTCTTTTATGCATCATGTGTTTGGAACTGTAAGTGGATCAAGTTGTTCATCACAGCAGGGACACTGTGAAACACATCTATTATACACACTTCCCACCCCCCACCCTGCTTCCTGTTCCCCCCCTCCCCTGAGGAGGTGGAGATGCCCAGATCCCCTTGGGAGATATCTCACTCTGTGTGGATATACTCATGTGATCCACCATGGATCCGGCCTGGCTGCCTCCCTAAGCATGTAAATCTATATCCCTTCAGCCCAGTCTTGTTGCTGAGACAGACTACTCTTTTATCTTGGTAAACACCAAGCACTTCATTAACTCCCAAATACACACCAAGTTTAGGTCACTAAATAAATCCACTAAGCCCAGCATAATGAGTGACAGAAATTCCCAGTAATTGATGCCCTAGAAAGTGTTTATTGTGAACCTATGACTTTCATGCTATAGAGTTGGGCTAATGTAGAAGAAAGCCACCATCTATTAGGCACCTAATGTGTGCCTGTCACTGTGCTAGGAGCTTTGAAAGTCTTGACATTTGATCTGTGTAACCATTCTATCAAAAAAAGTGAAAGTAGGGAGGGTATAGGGGACTTTCTGGATAGCATTTGAAATGTAAATGAAGAAAATATCTAATAAAAAAATTGAAGAAAAAAAGTGAAAGTACTTTATCACCTTGTTATTTAAAAAGAAAAAGAAAAGAGGTTAAGCACCTACTTTATAGGCATCTAGATAATAACTAGCAGCCATGGCAGAATTTGAACTCAGATCTATCTAAACAACAGAGTAGACTCTAACAGATTTACTAAACATACATTTCTTGGTTGGCCATTCAAGGCATTGGTTTTTGGTTGGTTTGTTCTGAGACATCTGTATAGTACAAGCTGGCCTTAAACTTGCTGTTACCCAAGTTGCTTGCTAACTCTTGAATTAAAATTATTCTCCTGCCTCAGCCTCCTAAGTTCTGGAACTGAGATATGCATTTATGCCTAACTTGAAGGCACTAATTTACAGTTTTCGTTTGTTTGTTTGTTTGCACACTAACATTGTTCATTTTCACTATCCATTCTATACTAAGTCTCAAGGCCAATGACATTTCTGAACATCTTTGTGTCCATCTAAACCAGAACCCGTGGTTGCAATTGAAATTAATTTTCCTTTTTTCTCAGAGCTTGGTGCAAATGTACCCGGTTTCTCAAAGCAAGCCACCATGTTCTTATGGTGCTATTTTCTACATTTTGAGTCCCAGAATCTGCAGTGAGCTGATAATAGAAATTCTCAGATGTGTATGGTTTAGTTTGTCAACTCAACACAGCATTGAAAAACATGTCTTAGGGATGTTCCTGCAATGCAGGGGCCCCCTTGGCCTCAGACCATGAGGGCAGCATGAATTGAGGCATGCTTTTAGTCACTTAGTTTTGCAGGTATTGCCTGGCACATTCACTGGTCTGCCAAAGAAATGCTTATATATAGAAGTCATTACAGTGAACTCGTAAGACAGATTTTACTTTGAAGAAACTCATCAGTCTTTCAACAAACATTTTTAGTCGTGGTTACCTTGAGGCTTCCTCTAAGCACTTTTCCTTAGGGCTCAGCAGTAGTGTCCTGGATCAGGAGACGCCCATGAACCCCTGACTTTTGTTCCCTAGGCTGGCTGTTGTTGAATGGTTTTAGAAAGTGATAGAGGTTATGTTTTTTTGTTTTTTTAAATGTCTAACTTTCCTTTTGAAAGCACTTCTGCTTCTTTCAAAGGTAACTTGCATTTTTATTTTGTGTGTTCTGTTTGCAAGCGAATGCTTCTTGGTTTATTCATGTTGACAACTGAAAAGCCTTGGACCTAATTAAAAGAATTTCCATGAGCACCTTTACTGAACCATTTCATTACGCAGCACTGCACAGATTGCATTGTGAAGCATGGTGATGGTTTAAATCTGACCTTTAATCCTGAACTGCCAGGAATTTTAGAGGGAGCCCTGCATTGAAAATATTCCCCCCAAAGCATGTATATGCTTATATATATTTGGTTAGAAATAATCTTTTTATTGAATGGCCACCTACTAGTATAAATATATGTCACTTTGAGCTCAGATCCTGTAATCTATAGTTGTTAGGATTTTCTAGCTTCAGCGTGTGTGTGTGTGTGTGTGTGTGTGTGTGTGTGTGTGTGTGTGGTAAAGCTGAATTGTTTTATAGAACAAGCAAAGACAATTTTACTTACTCTGGACCAAAAAATAAAAGGGGGGGTGGAGCAGGTGAATTTTACTGGAGGGTAGGAAAGAATGAACACCTCAGCCACTGTGTGGATGTGCCTTTCAGTGGTGAGGAGCTGGAATGTGTGAGGGCATGATAGACCCTTTCTGAATCTTCTTTGGTAGCTAGTAAAAGTAGGACTCTTTTGGTTTTGTTTTTAAATTATACTTTTTACTCCAAGAATAGCATTCTAAGGATTTAAAGGTTTTTCATGGGATGCTAACCAGAACCATTATGGCACAGTAGAGTAAGCATTCACATAATGAAAATTGATCCTTTTGTCTGACAAAAGGCTGGTTAGAATTAGGACATTGCCTCTAACTTTCTGACTTACATGTAGCCGATGAGTTGTCAAGAGAGAAGGAGGGAACAGAGATCAGGATCCCCAGGGTCATCACCTGCACCAGCACAGAGCTCTGCATAACTAGCATATCCCTACACTCCCCCACAGAGAACCAAGACTTTTGTGGGAAAAAATGGGATGCAGAAGAAGCAATTAAACTCAACCGAGGTCAAGGTCCAACCATGTTCTCAAGAAAGAAATAGAAAAGCAGGGAATGAGCAGAAGCAGTAATGGAGATATATTAGGTTGGGAGAAAGTAAGCCAGTGTCATGGGCAAGTGTAATTTGCTGTCCTAAGAAACCCTGGCAGCAGTGAAAGTTAACTGGCTAGCACAGGTTGTGAGGTAGAACAGACCCAGCCTTGACTCTAGTTTCTGCCTACCACTGGACCATCTACTAGATGAGGTTTGAGTCTCAGTTTCCTCATCCGTATAGTGAAGATAACAGTACCTACCTCACCCAGTGTTTCTGAAGGCTTCATCCAATGCTGGGTATAGAAACACTTGCCCTGTCATCCACTAACTAGTAGGGTGTTCCTGTTTCTTTCGCTTGATGATCCATAATTCTTTCAAAAGTTATCATTGGAAAGAGTGTGCTGTGAGATTACCTTCACATACCAAGACTTTTTGTTTCAAATTTGAGACAAGAGCTAACAAAGGCATAGAGATGAACTTGGAGCTAAGGAGATGGCTCAGTAGTGACATATTTGCCATGCACACCTGAGGACCTAAGCTGGGATGCCCAGCAACCACTTAAAAGAATCCAGAAATAATAGCACACAGGAGTTCCAGAGCTGGTGAGGCAGAGACTGGAGGATCCCTGAGACTTAGGGGCCATCCAGTCTAGCCAAACGAGTTCAGTAAAAAACTGCTCGAAAATAAGGTGTATGGGTTAGGGATATGGTTCAGCAGATTACAGTGTTTGCTTCACAAATACAAGGACCAGAGTTTGTATCCCACAAGATCCACATAAAATCCATGAGGGCTTGGTGGCCCACTTGTAATCTCAGGGTACAAGTAGTGGAGATGGGATCCCCAAAGCAAGCCAGTTAACAAGACTAACCAAAACCATAAGTAGAAAGTGATCAGTGAAGACACCCTCACATATGTACACTTAAAAGGGGGTGCAGGACAATAAAGAGGGGCACCAAGCATTGGTCTCTGACCTCAGTCAATAAGTGCACTCACCAATAAATACATAGACTAGACTATTTTTTACTGCTAGTGGCATGAGGACAAAGTGAGCTAGTATTTTCCCATCTCTGCAGAGGAGAAAACAGTCACTTTGCCCTCTGAACCCAGCCATGCCCCAGGGATTTTGGAACAAAGTCTAGTTTATTCAAAAAAGCAAGACAACCAATTTGCTTGGAGGAAAATATGACTCTCTGTCCCTTCTTATATTTAATTTGTCAAAATAGCAAACACTGAACTCCACAATTCACACACCCAGTAATTAGTACAACTTTGTACAGGGCTCCTGCACGGTCTGGCTTAAGCCAGGCTTGAGAACTGTGTTTCTATTTAGGGGATGTGCCCACTCTGCAGGTGACCTTGGTGCTACTGGATAGTCTATTAGAACATAGACCTGAATTGCGGTTGTCAAATCATCACTACTCATGACTATGTGGTGGTGGACCAAGTATAGTTGATCCATGGCAGTAGAACCTTTGGTTTAGCCTGAGGTGTCAGAATGAAGATACAGCACTTGAACAGGGCCCTGTGTCATCCAATATGGTATCCGCTAGTCACAGATGGCCATTTAAATTCAAATTGAATAAAGTAAAATACAGTCTTCAGTTTCTCAGTCATATCAGCCGCATTTTGAGTGCTCTGAGCAATCTGCTTTTGCATAACACCAGGCAAGAGGTAGATCATTCCCATCAGTGTATAAAATTCAGTTAAACTGTTCTAAACTGTGAGCTAAGAGGGTAATGGTAGGTAAGAACACTCCAAATAGGACTAGAGATCAGTGAGTAACCATGGAGGTGACAGAACCTTATCTGAATGACATAGGTCTAGGCCTTGTTGGGACTCCTCAGAGCAATACCAAATGTTTGAAATATTGTAAAGTGTCAGCACTGGTAGCAAAAGGAGGTTAGAAATATCTTAGATATGACATATAACTCTCCTACCCACAAGCCACAAGTTGCAACCAAGTGAGGAGATATGCATGTTGTTGTTGAGTGCTGCTGGATGTTGTAAGGTTTATCCACCTTGTTCATAGGATAAAGATATGTAATATGCTATTATATAAAGAGCTAAAGGAAGTTGGTTGTGATAGCACATGTCTTTAATTCCAGCATTAGAGTGGGGGTGGGAGGAGCATGGGCAGATCTCTGAGAGTTTGAGGGCTACCTGGTCTACATATTTAGTTTTAAGACAGACAGGACTACATAGACACTTTCAAAAAAAAGCTAAATGGAGATGATAGATTACACCAGTAATCTAGTTCTACATCATATATATATATGAAGAGGCTAGTGAGCCCCAAGAATGATGAGCAAGGCTTGATATGGGGCCTCACAGAAGTTTGAAGGCTCTAAAAAATTGATTATTGTGGATTTGGCTATAGGTTTCAATAAAGAATGTTAGTAATAGGATATAAAGGACCTGAAGTTCAACAGGTGAAGAAAGCAGGAAGCCAGGTCATCAATCCCAGGCCTCAGCTATGTAGATTGCACCCCTGTGCTACAGCCTGAGGACTCTGTGGGACTGGAGGAGCTGGTGAAATCAGGAGATGAGAGAGAGAGACAGAGACAGAGAGAGAGACAGAGAGAGAGAGAGATGCTGAGGACTCAGCAGAGAGGCACAGTACAGAAGTAGGCTGAAGGAGGGCAATGCCACCTGTGTGACTCTACCTACAGTGACTAACTGCTATCTGTGTTCCCTCCCACCCACTCAGTATGCAGCCACTTGTTTGCCTTGCTGCTGAGCTAAATCTCATTCAATGGATGGGTATCAATCCTGTTTCCTACCCCCCAACCAGGGTCCTTTCCAGCTGAGATCAGCTCCTAATCCTGAGGAATGTGGTCCTAGCTCATACAATTGTAAAAGCCTTTCCGTGCTTGTTCACTTTCAGTTTACTTGGGGGCTCTAGGACTCACAAGAGACATGGTAGATCTCAGCTCATGGCAGAACCACCTACATGGTCCACAGGCCTAGCTTAATGATCAAAAGAGGTATCACAGATGGGGGAACATCTGGATACCTTCTTTCCCTTACCCCAAGGCAGTGGCTAATTTGACTATTATAGAAAAATACCTTACTATACTTCTTTATAATGAAAATAACATGCCTTTTTATAAGGGATAATCAAGACAGTCAATTCTATAAAACAAAGTACTCTTACATAGCTAAAGGTTGGTGCGTGACACTTCTTTTTACTGCATACGTATATATTACATGAGTTAGTAAATGATTCATGCTATACACACTGTTCTGCAATTTGAATCCCATCTCCCCCTATTTGACAGTGTTTGGGGAACATCTTTTTATGATGGTTCAGAATTCTGCCATTACCAACTATACAGCACTGTATCATGAGGCTGTGGTCACTTCATGGACCCTGGTGACACAGAAGCAGACAGTCTTTCAAAAGTGAATGGATGTCCACAGCAAAACAAGCACAAACAAAAATCAAGTCTGTGAGCATGCTCTGGACTGAAGTGATTTTATATCAGTTAGTGTAATGTCAAGCAGGACAGCCAGTCCAGCCTGGTCTAAGCAGCCGAGCTATTCCAAAGGTGGTGATGGGAAGGGCCTAGGTGCCAGAGGATCTGCCCCAGGAGAAAGTCGTTATATTTGGTTATTTACAAGATTACCAGGACAGCAGTGAGTAGGTGGCATTGAGAAGAGGTAAAAGCAGACAGCCCACCCAGATAATGAATTGAGCTGCACTTCCCAGGGCCAAGGTCGTGTGCACTGAAAGGTGAGGGCAGGTTCAGGGTGGTGCTGATGAGATGTCAGAGTAGCTGTGAGCAGGGATGAAGAGGCCGAGTCTGGCCTGGGGCCCAGGAGCTGGCTTGATGGTGCTGCAGTACCCAAGGTGGATCACAGAGGAGGAAGGCCGCTGCAGAGAGGTACTGTTGAGTGCGGTCTTGTGCCCTCTTGCCTTTGTTTTCCGTCTTCCTCCTGTGACAACTGATTAAAGGAGGAAGCCATCCTCACTGACACTTGTACCACCCCAAATTACCCCTGACAAGCCCCTATGCAGTGATATGACCAGCACCCCAGGAGCACTCAGGGCAAGTTCAGCTTTAGATGTATGATGGCGGGTTATTTAAGCCTTCCATTTTCTTCCTTTGCTTTTATTTAAGAGACAGAATGCAATTCTGAACCATTAGATACACATAGACTTGCAGTTTCAAAGTTTGAAGCGCTGGCAGGTCAAGACAAAAGCTTCTCCATAGTGCGGGATGAGCGAGGTCTTCAGAAGTCTTGGCCTAGGTGCTCACGGGGTGTCAGGAGCCTGGGACCACTTGGCTAGCGTCAGACCAGCGGGGGCTGACAGGAAGGAGCTCACTTGTGTTTGCTCAGTTACCATCAGCGACTCCTTCTTTGTGTAAGATGGTAATGAGGCCATTAGGAGAGGCTCACCTGAAGTGCAGCTTGTGAATCCAAGGTAATTAAACACCTCCTGAATGAAAGGGAAAGGCCAGGGAAGGTTAAGTGAGGAATAATCCGCAGCACAGGTGGCCCAAGGCCTTTGAGGAGCCAGAAGAAGAGTGACAGTGGCAGGCACCATTTCAAAAGATGGAAATGTCACCCTAGTCCTCAAGAGGGACAGGGTTTTTATTATTTGGGGGGTTGGGAGTAGGTAATATATTTTTAAACATTTTAGTAAAGCGCGTTTTTTCATACTTCTATCTCAAGTTGAAAATTTATGGCAGAACCTTCCTAGAGGTCAAGGCTCCAAGGGGCCTGTATCACTCCTCAGGACCCTTCAGTACTGTGGCCTTTGAGTCTGTGGTCCCAGAAAGGGAAGCAGAGCAGAGGACTACATGCTTGTGTACAACACACACACACATACACACACACACACACACACACACACACACACACACACACGTGCACATGACTGATATGATAGATGACCAGTTACTTTCAGATGAAGACTGTATTCTGTTTCCCCTCACCTTATAGAAGTGGAGTGGCTTTCCCCTGTATGCTTGTCCCTGCCCCTTCTGACCTGGATGTAGCCCAGCAAATGACCCTGCCCATAGCCACCTCACAGGAGAGCTCCTGTACTCAGTTGCAGGCCCTTTCAGCTGATCTTCACTACACAAGCAACTTTTGCTATTCAGGTTCTTGCCTCCAAACCTCTGCTGTCTCCATACTATGAATCTGTAAAATAGCTACTAGGATTCATCAGAATTCAGCAGAAACTGGTCAATAAGGTATGGTGTGCAGTAGAATATTGTTCAACCACAGAAAGGAATGAAGACTTCGTATGTATTGCCATATAGAAACCTGAGCATTGTGATGCATGAAAGAATCTGGTCACATGAGCCACTACTGGTCCTGAAGTTCCATGTACTTGACTTATGCAGGATGGGTTGGGCAGGTGCATGGTTGTCTGGGACTAGGGTGGGAACATGAGTTTTTTTTCTGGAAGTGGTGAAAATGTTCTAGAATTGGATGGTTTTGATTGTACATTTACATTTATACCACCACTCATATTTTCTAATGAGTACATTTAGAGATTTGTGAAATATACCACAGCAATTCCTAATGCTGAGGACACCTTTTTTTCCCCCATTAAACCGACCCCCTTCTGGAATTGTCTGAGGCCCTCTGAGTGCCAGGCTCAGCCATCTGTCCCTCTATGACCTACTCTCACACTGTCTTCTTTCATGTTTCACCAGATCTCCTCCCTGAAGAACAGGCTGAAGAAGGTCTCTACAACCACAGGTGATGGGGTGGCCAGAGCCTTCCTCAAGGCCCAGGCTGCTTTCTTTGGCAGCTACCGGAATGCACTGAAAATTGAGCCAGTAAGTAGCCTCTTAGCATGTAACAACATCTGTGTTTGATTAGGGACTACAAAGCCACCTCTGGATATGAGAAATCCTTGGTTCACCTTGAGGAGGTTCTGTGCGTGCGTGCATGCGTGCTTGCGTGCATGCGTGAGTGCGTGTAATGGAGGGTCTTGGGTAAGGAGTTTTACATGAATCCCTCCCTCTTACAGTAAAGGGAAGACATGAAGGTGCCCCAGAGCCTGTGGTTAAATGCTATGCCAGTCACTTCATGGTTGTCTAGCTCTCATGAAGACTCACAGGACAACTATGAGATAGTAACAACCAAGTCCACATTTCAGATGAGGACACCAAGGCTTCAGGGAAGAGAAATGAATTACCAACAGCCCCAAAGCTCATGATTTTGCCCTGTGCTTCACTGCCCCTTGTCTTTTAAAGGGTCCCTTCATCCTAGGAAGTAACATTTTGGTGGCTCCCTATATATAGTCATGATTGAAATGAGCACAACATAGTAAGTACTGAGCAATACCTAAGCAATACATACCTTGCTCTTCCACTTCCCTGAGCCTGATTGACCAACCATTTCCTTTGCCTGCCCTGTGAGGTGATGTTGAATAGTTACAAAGAGGTCAGGTCTTTCCTGAAACCAAAGGCAGCTCCACCACTTCTTACTGCTTCCACTTGAAGCTTTCCACTGATGTCCCTCTACTTGGCCTACTTTTGCCTTCTGGCTGAGCAGAATGCATGTGAAGCCCAGGAAGACTCTGTGTGAGAGACCAACTGTGGTCATACTGATCCAGGTCAACATAATCTGTTTCTAGTTTCTTCCTAGGTCTTACTAATGTCTATCAGCTTAAGACAAGTTCCCATGTCCTGCTTGTCTGGAAGGGAGCTGGCTCCAACTCTGACATGACTTTGGGCCTAGCCAAGCCAATCAAGGTTTAAAAGTTAGTATAACTAAGGGAAATATTATCCTCACCCCTCTTTAAAAGGAGAGTGGGAAAGCTGGTCCAGTCCTTCCCCAGGCCTGGGGGTGGAGATGGGGATACCCACAAAGCTGGACACATTTTCACCCTGGTACTTGCCTCATGGTTGTCAAATGCCTAGAATCCAGAGTTTATTGAATCCAGTGCATAGTTCTGGATCTGAGCTGGACACACGCACCTCCAGAAGAGGAATTGCTGGTTACCCCTGACTGATAGGCTCTGGGTTAAAGCGCTGAAACTTGGGGATTTAAACCTGGCTCAGGGCTTCTTAGCTGCATAAAACTTGAACAAGTCCCCCTGTGTGGTTAAACTTTACTTTCTTTACAAAAGTAGATACACCTTGCTTCTCCCTTCTGGTTCATGTTAGCCTCAAACAGTCCTGAAGTGTGTCTTAGGAAAGGTGAAACCTAATGAGTAAGGCTAGAAAGAACATACCCTGTCACAAGTATGGGCTGTCGAGCATACTAAGGCTTGTGGTCTGAAGGTGGAGATGGGCTGAGACAGATTCGACAGAGGCTTGGATGCTGGTGTAGAAATGTGTGCTTTACTCTGTAGGAACATAAAGTTCAGCATGGAGATATGATACCACTGATGGCAGGGTTGAGTCTTAAGGCAGTGATAGACTATTCCATGGTGGAAAAATAGGCTTGGCCTAGTAATAGATGAAACATAGTAGACAAATGGCATATAATGTCAAAGTGGCTCCAGAGATTGGGAACCTGAGAGAGGATGGTGGTGCCTCAGGTACAAACAGGAAAGCCTGATGCCCTGGTATTCATACCATGTGGTATGGTATGGATTTGTGGTGGAAACGAGTTGGCACAGACTAAATGGTCACAGTATGTACTTGTGAAATGCCTATGTATTTCTGTAACCCCACGTGATGCATAGTACATAGACGCTAAAGCATCATCTGGCACTAATGGCAGGTTTGGCTATAGATGTTTTCTTGAATATAAGTTGTCATTTGGTCATTTGCTGTAGGTATTATAGAGAAGAGAGCACAACATCCATTAGACTATTCGTGTTTTTGTGGGGAGAAGTTTTTATCTTTGGTGCCACACACCTTTAAGCCCAGCACTCAGGAGGCAGAGGCAGGCGGATTTCTGAGTTCGAGGCCAGCCTGGTCTACAAAGTGAGTTCCAGGACAGCCAGGGCTATACAGAGAAACCCTGTCTAGAAAAACCAAAAAAAAAAAAAAAAAAAAAAAAAAAAAAAAAAAAAAAAGAATCCATGGGCTGTGGCAGGCCGGTCACACTTTCACTTGCATTCATCTGTACAAGGATGGCTTTTGTCTGTAAAAGGGACACCAGAAGGCCTGTAGTTTCCCAATTAAGCATTGCACCATCAGTGGTTACTGTGTTACCTATGTGATTTTTAAATCATAAATTTAATTCTACTAGTTCTCCTCATTGAAAAATGGGTCAGTACAATACCTCATGCAAGATTGTTTACAATGGCTGCCGAGCACACATGAGCATGAGAAGTGGCTGCAAGGCAGGGAGAGTGAATGGTGTGTTGGGTGATGATCTGGGGGCCGGCAGTGCTGTGGGGTGGTAATGCTTCCCAGCAACTGTACATACTTTAGTGGTCTGCTCATAAAATTGCACCAATTAGTGCTCAGAAGATAGCTCAGCAGTTAAAATGTGTACTGTTCTTGCAGAGGACCTGAGTTCAGTTCCTAGCACCCACATTAGGAGACTCATAACAACCTGTAAGTCTAGCACCAGACAAATTGATACCTTCTTCTGGCCTCAATGAGCCACAGTATTCAAGCACATAGACACACCCACATACACTCATAATGAGAGAGACAGACAGACACACTATACTTTGGGGATTTAGCTCAGTGTAGCCTACATGGTATACACATAAGGCTTTGAGATCTATCCATTGCACTAAGAGAACAAAATAAAATCACACTCGATCTTGGTTAAAATGTTTAAAGAAACAGAAATAAGCCGGGCATGGTGGCGCACGCCTTTAATCCCAGCACTCGGGAGGCAGAGGCAGGTGGATTTCTGAGTTCGAGACCAGCCTGGTCTACAAAGTGAGTTCCAGGACAGCCAGAGCTATACAGAGAAACCCTGTCTCGAAAAACCAAAAAAAGAAAAGAAACAGAAATAAGAGGCACCCTGGTCCCATCATGTAGAGTTGAAGTGGTGTCAGCAGGCCTCCATCCTATTTTTTGTCTTTGATTTGCTTTTGGTTCATTTTTCTGGGTCTTGGGTTTTAGCTCAGTTTTGTTTTGTTTTCTTCTGTTAGGCAGTTGAGCTATCCTTGACAAGGCAGCCCAGTATCCCACTTACTAGTCTAGTCTGTTTTTGCCATTAGTATAGGTAAGCACTTTCACATCATATAAAATCTCTTATCAAATGTCATTGAGAACAGCCTGGTTGTGGACCACAGTTACCTGGGAGGGTGAATATATAAGCCCACTGACAAGGTTTTATCTAGTACCTCTGTTCTAAAATAAAGGCCAAGGCCCACTCATTATCCTGATGCTGGTCTTATTGGCTGTTGTTGACATTCCCCAATTTTAAGCCACACTAATAAGCACAGCTTTTTCTATCTTCATATGTAGTTTGAATGATTTTTCTTTCTTTTTTCTTTTTTAGTTCTTTCTATTAGAATATTTTTAACTTTTTTATTGATCCTTTGATAATTTCACATCATGTACCCCAATTTCATTCATCCCTCCATTCCTCCATATCTGCCCTTTGCCCTTGCAACCTCCCTGTCTAAAGAAATAAGCAAAAACAAAACAACAAAACAACATCTTGCAGTGGAAGCTGCCATGTATCTCACAGCATATACCTTTTTACCAACACTTCTTTGCTTGCAAACGATCTTTGCAATGAGCCATTGGTCTGGTTTGAAGACTCTGGCTTCTGCCACACTGTCAATACTGGATCCTCACTGAGACACCTCTCAGATACTCTGTTAATGCGCTGTATTGTGGACATCCTTCAGCTTTGGTTTTGTAGGACTGACCCCTTCACCAGCTCCAGCACTTCATAGATGGAGTAGATGTTGGGGTAGATCTGGGCCTGGGTGGTAGCTGAATTGGTCAGTCTGCCAATGCTCCTGCACCCACACCACTAGAGCCTGCTCTCCAGGTACAGCTCACCTACACCATCTACCAGGGCCAACTCTACTGTGCTGCCCAGGCGAGGTGTGGGGCTCACTTTTCCGAGTGCTGTAGCCCGTGAAAGGTAGGACCAGCTCTTCCACAGTGCCCAGTTGAGGGGCAGGGCCAGCTCTATTCAGCACTCAGAATCAACATGGCCCCAGCAGCAGCCCAGACAGACCTCTGCTGTTGCAGGACCATGGACCTAGACATGGCCCTCAGCAGCAGTACAGGCCAGGATTTCACCATGGCCCCAGGTGGCAGTGCAAGCTACTTTCATCAGACTGTTCTTCACCACCCTCACCTCTCCAGGTTCTCCTCTCTTTATAGCACACAAAGCTTCTCTTCCTCTCCCATCACTCAACCACCTACTTTCTGGCTTCTACAGCACCCTGCCCATTGAGGATAAGACGTGGCCTGTGGTGTCCTGAATGATTTTTCTTAAGCACTTTCTCTAATCTGGATTTACCTAGGTCAAAGGATCCAAGGACATTTCAAGCTTTGGTGCTGAGGGGAGGAAGGAATGGGTGGCCATGTGCAGAGCAGTTCCAGAGAGGCTGAGAGCAGAGAGCGCCTGCAGAGAGGAGGGCCCTGAGCAGCCTGGGAGTCACTGCCCACCCCTCTGCCACACTTGCCATTACTACTTGTGCTGTGTTGCTGTCCAAATGGCTGTGGTATCTTCCCACCCAGACCAGTGCTGTGCTGTGGTAGGAAACTGGTGACCTCAGAGTAACCACTTGCACTGCTCTGAAAGCATGAGCTCCTGTCTGCTCTGCTCTGCTCTGCTCTGCTCTGCTCTGCTCTGCTCTGCTCTGCTCTGCTCTGCTCTGCTCTGCTCTGCTCTGCTCTGCTCTGCTCTGCTCTGCTCCTAGGCAGCTGTGACTTAGGACTCCTTCAGACCTCTGAGCCTCAGTTTCTTTCCATGTGGAGCCTGACCCTTGCAGGATTGTAGTGAAACTTGGATAAGCCTACTCCAGGGCCTGCCTGCCAGCCCATGGACAGCACCTTGTCTCCTGTTCTTGCTAGGATTCCTTTCCAGCCAGAAGTATTTGGGATGCAGGTCCTGCAGGGCCAGTTGATCCTTGCCTGCCTATGTAGAAGCCTGGCCTGAAAGGCTCCTGCCCATGACTTAGAGCTCACTTGAGAGCCTTTGTAGGTTTTTTATTTGTTTATTTTGTTTTGCTTACGTTTTTCCCTTACTGGAAGCATTCAGAGTACCTTTGAGCTTTGTTTTACCTGTGTCCAAAGGAAAGGGAAGGGCCATCTGTCTGAGGCTTCTATACTGAGCCTAGCCTGGGCTAGGTCTTTTCAGAGCCAGATCTTTCAGAGGGACTTCCCGTAGTCAGAAAGTAAAAGTGAGAGAATTACTGTCCACCCCTTCTCAGTGGCTCCCACAAATCAGGCACAGTCCACCTTCAAGTGGCTTCCCAGCCACAATCTTTCCTGTTTACCTGACCTTTGTCTTGTCCATTTACAGATGGGGCAGAGGCTCTACTTGGCAATGACTTCCCAGAATGTAGGAGAGCCAGGAGGAGATTCCAAGACAAGGGTCCTCCCACTGCACTCTCCTGCCTGTCTTCTAGTTCTCACAAGTTTCATCCTAATAATTCTGTTTTCTGTGCCAAGCACAGGCAGACCATGGCACAGAGTGTAGGTGTTAGCCAGCGTATTTTGGACCAATGGACAGAGAATGGGTGTAAGAAGAGAGGATAGGGGAGTGCTGGAGGCAGAGGTTGGCCCCAGGTCTGTGTTCCATATGCATGCATTGCTCCTTATCCTGTCCAGAGGCTTTGGAGGTAGCTTTTTCCTGGAAGAGAGGAGGTGTCTGCAAATCACAGGGGTATGTGACCCACTTTTCAGTTACCTGGAAAAAATCAGTGGCAAAGCCCAGGGCATTTAACAGTGTTGCCCAAGCCAACTTGTTCTTCCCACTTAAATGACAGAACCACAAGCAGCCAGGAAGCCCCATTCGGAGAACCTCTTTATCCATGTCAAGCACAGCACAGGCTCCAGCTCATTTATTTAGGCCTTTCTTGCTCTCTGACACGCCTCCTAGTAGTTGCCAGGCAACTCTGGGAGCAGCAGTGTGTGTTGGGGATTAACTAGTTAGGGCTGGGGTCCTTTTTGGCAAGAAGGGGATAAAAGACAAATGATTTTAATTGCTAGGCCAAGGGTCCATTATCTGCTTGGTAGAAGAATACAACTTTCACAGGGTGTGGATAGCAGTGTGATTCTTGAGTCTGCCTTGAATGGTCCCCTTTTCTCTCCTAGGGAGAAGGCATGCTTTTTAAAAAGAATATTCTACCTTGCTTCTTTGTTTAAAATGATATCATCAGGAAATCTGAGCAAGACTGATCCACCCCCTTTGAAATGCACTGGCCTGTTTTGACGAACTCTTGAAGATAGTTTAAGCTTTCATTTGATCCTTCTATGCAGTCTCTTAACTCCTCCTCTACATGGAGTTGCCTTGAGGCAGTGCATATGAGGATACATCTCCTGTATCTGGCCATATGGGTCCTGGAAATGTCTACTCAAAGAGCACATTTGCTTGGTACATTGGCACCTGGGAAAGTGGCCTGTTCTGTGTGGTGGCTGTGGAAACACAGCTTAGAGGAACATTACGGTACTCTTATTTAGTTAGCCAGTGTGACCCTCTCATGGCCAACCCACTGGCCAGCCTTCCCTGTGGTGTCAGGAGCCCAGACCCTGCCCTTAGTGCTGGGGTGAATGCTATAAACAAGCTGTATGAACACTCGGCACCCATCTCAGTCAGTCCATTCTAGGTGCAGATGAAGAACACTCATGTGGTTCACCTTATATCCCTTGGTTTTGTACATGTTTTTGCTGAGTCATATTTATCTACCTAAAACCCCTCAAAGGCACAGAAGTTAAGATAAAGGCAGATTTTCAAGCATGAATGCACCAGGCAGTGTTGTAGCAGGTCAGAACTGCACCACAGGTTTCAGAATTCTGCTTACGTAACATTGCCCATCTCCTGAGCTGGCAGAGAGAAACCTGTGTTCATGTTTACTTTTAGAGAGATGAAAAATAAGAAATATTATTCATAAATAAAGAAATTAAGGTATCACCACAACTCCACCAAACGTGTTTGTGTATGTGTGTATGTGTATATGCACTTTATGAATGCATTGCATTTGCTTGTTTCCCATGATACAAAGGGTATCCAGAGCTCAACAGATTAAAGATTAAAGTCTGTTTGTCCCACATTGAATGTGGCATCTTAAACATTTTACACTGTATGTCACTGAGTAAGCCACAGCCATTACTGCCCTGGCCATACTCCCCTGCTGGGTTGTTAAGTTGTTCTTACCTTTCAATATTTTAGGTAGTAATCTACCAACATCTCAGTTAATAAAGCTTTGGAATGCTCTTACTCCTAAGCCTTCTAGGTAAAAGATATTCAGGTGTGTGCAGGAGCCTGACTCTAGGGGCCTATTTGTTCCAGTGTAGGGAGAGACCATCTTCAGCTGACTCACATGAGAGAAGCTGAATGGGGCACACCGAAGTCCACATGATGGGCTGTGATGTATAAAGGATTCCTAGAGCTCTGATAGGGCAGTGACTAATTGCCCATGTTTCCATCTTGAACCCAGAGGACTTGAGCAGCCTTAAGACACTACACTCAGCACAGATGAGGACCAGGGAAACAAGACTGGAATGGGTACCTGTGACTCTCTCTATACATCGTATGAATGGGGAAACCTGGAACGGACCTGAAGTCTGTCTTTAGACTATTTCAATTGTGGAAAATACAAGCTTTGTTGTTGAGACCATTGCCAGTTGCACAGCTGAGGGATGGCTGAGCCACAGGGCTACACAGCCCTCACCCCTGAAAGTTCTTATAATCTCCCATCCCTGTCAGCTGATCCTGAAAGTTCATTGCCAGGAACTTCCTGTCTGTCTCCTGCAGTACTTGGTAACCTCTAATCTACCATCTATTTCCCACTGATTTTTTTCTAGAAGTAGAATAGCACTGTGTTTGTCCTCCTTTGTCTGGCTTAAATCATGTGTCATCAAACTTGCAATAGATATCAAAATGCCATCCCTTTTCAAGACTGAGTTATAGTCTATACATGAGCAAACCCCATTGTGTTTTCCCTTCATCTGTTGACTATTCACAAATGTTTCCTATCTGGGCTTCAAAGAGGTGAGTAGTCTTACCTCTTGGCTCCTGTGACCAATTCTATGGCATGTGCACAAGCATGATGCCTGGTGTGGAGACACTGTCTTGTGGTAATGCAGTGTTTAACATTTTGTGTGCTTTGAGGGGCTAAGATGGACTTTATACAGATGCTTTATACAGATGCTCCTCTGCTGAGCCACACCCTATCACCGTGGAACCACCAAATTGTTTTCTTCACAGAACCCATGCTTTTGTTACACGCTTAGCAGTAACTTTATGGAGCCCGGATTTGCGAAAGGCTTGTGAAAAGCTATCTCGTTTTCCCACCTGTGGGCGAGCAGTCTGGGAATTACAGCCTGAACCAGCAGCCTAAGCTGAGGAAGTGCCCTGAGAACAGGAGTTCAGAGTGGACTGCTCTGGGCTCCCCTCTCTCCCTCTCTCCTCTCTCTCCCCTGCCTCTGTCTGAACTACTGGTCATCTGAATTCAAGATCATGTCCTGAGAATGGAGTGGGGAATGACGCTCCCCTCCTGGCACTGGGCTCTCAGAGCCACCAGGACAGCTCTGTGACTCTAGGGAGCTGAGGAGGGCACAGCCTGAGGGCAAGCATGGCTGTGAGGAGGGCACAGCCTGAGGGCAAGCATGGCTGTGGGTACCTGGCTTTGACTCTTCTATTAGTGGATGCATTTGAAAGTCCTCACACTCTTGAGTCTCACGATTCTTATCTGTAAGTGGAAACAGCTCCTATTTTGTATGAATATTGAGAAAAATGTTATGCATTTAAAACGCCCACACAGTGCCACGCTGATAAAGATACTGGCTAAAAGTTGGCCTTTCCTGGATGACAGGGAGGTAAAGTGGGAAGAAGAGAGAGAGGGGCAGCTGCATTCTAGCACAATGGCATGTGTGTGCAACAGGGCACCCGTAGCCATTCAGAGCACAGAGCCTACAGCCATTCTGTCTCCACTTTCGAGCTAGCAGAGGAAATGCATCTTTTATCTCAAATGCTGCGTGCTAAAATTAAACGAAATCTCACATTAAATGGTTTCCTTTAATAAGCGTTTGCTATTTGTTCATCTGTCATTGCTCCCCGCACTTACAGGTAGGAGTGGTTCAGGATAAGGACATTCATTTTTTAAAATGAGGACAGTCAGTTTTTAAAATATATTAAAGAAAATATAATTGAAAGAGAGAGCAAGATTTTGCCATTGAGGAAAGTGACTGTGGTTCACCAAATAAGCCACAGCACAGACACTGGTACAGCTCTGGAGGCTCTGTGCCTCAGACTCACACAATGAACTGAGAGCTGTTGTTCTAGAAGTAGATTGCCCCGTTGGAAAAAGTAAGCCTCTAAGTGTGAGAAGATGTGAAAAAGTAAAACGTAGCAGCGTGTTACAGGTCGTCTCAACAGAACACCAAACCCTGACTCGGTTTCATTTGATAATTCTGCTTCCTTTCTCGTACTGTTCCTTTAGAATGAGTTTGACAGGCCTGGTGTCCCTCACATAGCATCAGTCCATGTTCAGCCAGTGACTGTTAGTGAGCATATGAATGGCTAATGCCTGCTTTCTATGCTTGGAGTGGTGGTCATATTTTAGTGTAGCCACTTAGTTTTTTGTTTTGTTTTGTTTTGTTTTTTTAAATGTAGCCAGGCAGTGGTGGCACATGCTTTAATCCCAGCACTCAGAAGGCAGAGGCAGGCTGATCTCTAAATGTGAGGCCACCCTGGACTACATATTGAGTTCCAGGACAGCCAAGGCTACACAGAGAAACCCTGTCTCAAAACAAACAAACAAACAAGAAAGTATCCCCTACAACATC
This sequence comes from Mus minutoides, assembly GCA_902729485.2. Lineage (NCBI taxonomy): Eukaryota > Metazoa > Chordata > Mammalia > Rodentia > Muridae > Mus > Mus minutoides. The sequence goes on from LR749658.1 coordinate 1,637,611, forward strand.
ATCTGAGGGTGCACTCATAAGCTAACACACACAGCAAGCATATCAACATAAAACAAAGGCCTGGCCAGGCAGCTGTATGGAAGCTGACCAGAGTCATTTAGGATCTGGAAAGGATCATGTGTAAAGTCATCATGCAGTCTGTATTCTCTTCTAGGTTATGTGTGCAGGAAGAGAGCTTGACCCCAGGATTGGCTGTGACAGCAGTAAATGTATCTTTGTTGGAAGTAGAAACAAGCATAGATGGTTACAGTTACCATGTTTAAGTCAAACAGTTTAATTATATGACCTTTTGCCTTTTCAATGAAACCCTGAAAAGGAAATCTTTCTGATTCATTTCCAGTAACACCTAACAGTCTGGAGCCACCAGTGACTCTGCCTACATAGCCAGGCTGTGAGCTCTCAAGTGCAGGACAGCACACCATTCTTTCCTACACCCGAATACAGTAGAGGGCTGTAACATCCATGGAGCCATGGTGTTTGTGGTAATAATGATAAGTAGAAGAGAAAATGGTAGATTTCCTCCGCCCCCCACCCCCCACCCCCGCTGCTAGGCTTCCAAGCACATTGGCTTTCTAGGGGGCAGATTGCTGGATACATTCTGCAGTAGATAATGACACTACAGTCTGTCTCAACCTCCCAGGAGGAACTAGAGACCTGGACAGGAGGGCATGAAGTATCATGTTTGCACAAGTGTCCCTGACACAGAGCCTTCTCAATACCTAGGACATTCTCATCAGCTATCCTTTGTATGAATGAATGATCCTAGCTCTTATAATCTCACTTTTTGTTTGGGACCTGGGAAGCAGTTTTGTTACATAGATCATTAAGACTTAAAGTCTTGAGGAAAATAAAAGACTAGAGCATTATTCTGTTGGGACTTTTTACGTACTACAGTCCCTTTGTTGTTTTTCTGTCCCCATGCAGAAAGTCAGATAGCCCCATTTTACTGACAAGAAACCGAGGCTGGGAAAGGTGGCGTCACATTTGTTTTCAGAATGGCAGAACTGGGATCCAACCCCTCCATCTGCCTAACTGTGGGGGCAATGCACTTTGCCCTGCACATGCTCCACAGTGGGGGTGACCATATGGTCTGTGTTACATACAGTTTGGGGGCCTTTCAGAAGAAAAGCAAGTTGGTTTTCCTCTTAGGAGTTGGTTCCTCTAATCTGTGCAAATGTTTCTTGACAAATACAGGTTAAAATAACACCATTTATAAACTATTCTGCAAAGGGGAAATGTCAAAATTTTATATATCTTTTTAAAAACATTCCCTTAATAAATAATTTTAATTGCCTAATATTTTGTTGTTTAAATATTTGATATTTATAGTGATAATTGGATGAATAAGTAAAACACAAGTTTGAATGCAGCCTTCCTCCTCTGTTCCTGGGCTGACACCTAGTGGTGGGAAGCTTTCTCACGGCAGCATTAGCCCATGGTTTTTCATGGTTGTGTTCAACTAATTTTAGGATTTTTAAAAAATCAGTTATTCTCATCATAATAAAAGTAAGTGCATTCATCAAAAGTTGACTTAGTAAAGATACCTATAACAATAGCTTTTATTTTAATTTGTAAATTAAAATTGTAAGTCAATTATCAAACCTTGATAGTAGAAAGTACTACAAGCATTTGAAATGTATGACCCTCTGATGACCCTGGCCAGCTACCCACTCTGTCCTACACACTAGCTGGCGTGCTGTGACAAATCAGACTCAGTCACTATTCCTTAGGACACTGCAGGGGAGGATGCAGAAAATGAGCAGAGAGTTGCCGTCAGAGGAGTGGAGTATTGTGGAAGGTGGCAAGGATCTTCATGGCTGTTGGAAACAAGGTCACAAGGAAAGCTTCCCAGGGAAGGTGGCACCTGGATGGGAATCCCTGGAAGCAGGGAGGAAGCAGCGCATGCAGAGAGTCGGGGCCTGGAAGGAACATGGCATACGAGGAAGGAGTGTGACTGCGGATGAAGATGTCTGGCTAGCTCCCAGCCTATGAGAAGGCCAGGAAAGAATGTACCCATGATCTAGCACTTCCAGCAGTGTTCCTTGAAGAGTTGGTGGTTGGTAGGTTTCTAATCCCACAGACTTTGGAATGTCCATGACACCTCCTACTACAACTATATTATATATTTACTGTATACCTTTTGGAAGCCCTGCAGCTAAGAAAAGAACAATGAAAGGTTAATTCTGCCTAGCCCAGTGCTTTTCAGAAGTCCTTCCCTCCCCAGACCTTTATTAATATCCTGCCTGGTTCTTACTTCTCATGGCAGTTTGGGGAAAAACAGTGTGGCTGATGTGGAGTGTGGAATTAGGATACCAGCTGTGTTCTTCCTACTCCAGTCCTGTCTGTGAAGCTCGGAAAAAGACAAACTCATTCTTTTTCCAAAGCTTGTTTGATCAGACAGTTTGGGTCAACAGGTGATATTGAGACCCAATTCCCAGCCATCACTGGGCTTTCATAGCTTGGGGCCATAGGCTGCTGTTTGTTCCCTAGGTCCAGTAACTTAGTCAGCATGTCAGGTTCTATCCTGGACAACAGAAAGGGCTAATAATACAAAGAAATGGCTGAACACATTACAGAAGAGCTGAGACTCAAAGTGGCAGAGGGAACCTAGAGACCAGCAGTGGCTATGGTGCTGTTCCCAAGGGGGAGGACCAGTTGACTGGATTGAAGCATTCAATTGGGATGGGACCCCCTGCCCCTCCCCCCAAGCAAGATTAGGATATAGCACCTGCAGAAGCAAAGAGAAGCCTGGCATAGTGGTCTGGGTGTCAGAGGGGGCTAAATCACACAAGGACAAGCTGTTGCTGGGCAGCCTACCTACACTGGTAGTAAGAGTGGAGTAGCAGCATGCAAGCTTCCCCTTCCTGTGTGCCCCCCTCCATGTCTCACTGATGCTTTATTTGAGCAAAACCAGGTGAGCAGCAGACCCTATTAAATGGCAGGTTGGCCATGTCTATGCAAAGCAGAACAGGAGTGTAGGGGCAAGTCTCAACCAGACACAGACAGTTGGCTATTTATGGACCCTCTTCCTTAGCAGTTAGTACACGGTGAGTAACATAATGGAGCCCCTTGGGTTTTCAGTAGACCTGATGCAAATCCGGACTCTACCTCTTCTACCTGTGTGGCTCCAACGAGTTATCATACCTTCCTGAACCCTGCTTTCTCAATTATAAATTAAGGAAGCAAAAAATACCTTCATGCGGCCTCAGTGATCTATGTCTGGCTTGGTCCTACCTCATTATGAAACAAGAGGGAGATATCTCAAATTTCTTGGGGCTGACCCAGTGCTAAACAGAATGTCAGAAACCTGCACATGTTGATTGACTACCTCCAAACTTCAGAGAATTTGCTGGCATCTATTGCCGAGCAATGATCAGCGAGTAAATGTTCAATTTGTTATTGTATGTGGCTTCCTCCTAGAGGCTAGCAGGTGAGGAAATCTTGTAAAACATACTCTGGGTAATCCCGGTGTTAGAGAAGTTCTCTGTATGTATTATTGAAGCCATTTGGAACAAGTTAAAGAAAAAAATGGGATTCTGGGAGAGCCTGCATTAAGCTGTGAAGCCATGAGCACTCTCCCCCCGCCCAAACCACAGGATTTTCATTTGTTAAGTGGGGCTAAGAATGCCACTGTCATGAAATTGCTTTGAAAATCAAATGCAACAGCAGATATAAAGTCCCAGTCCACGTTATTCCCTGCTTGCCACAAGAAGCCTTTTATCCAGCGATGCCCAAATCACCAGCAGTCACATTCCATGGAGGCGTGGCGGGAGTTTGGAAGCCTTTAGCTGGAGATTATTTTATGTTTGGTTTGCTGGTCCCTGATAGTGATGTGACCTGGCAGGTCTCCACTCAGCCCTGTTCTATCAGTCACAGCCCACCGGTATTACACATATGCCACTTGCTTATCCTCCCTTCGCCCTTTCTCCTACTGAACGGCATTTTTGTTCTCATCTTACAGCATTAACAATGGCGTGGAGGGTTTGAGGTTGTCCTGAGCAAGTTCTCATCATCTAGTCCTAAAGGGAACTTTTATACTGAGGTGACTGGTGTTACCCTTCATGGACAAGTGTCAAACAAAAGTAGCATGAGAGAAAGGCACTTGATGCTTATGGGTTTCTACTGTTTTTCATTTGTTTATATTTTCTTGGGTAAATATGCAGTGTTATTCCTGATATGCTAGATATAAAACTTGAAGCATGGAGTGTTGCAATCACTTAAACAAGTACAAGCAACTGTTTTCAAAGGCTCTCCTCTACACACCCTCTTCTGATGCTTGGATATATAACAGTGAGCAAAGTAAAGTCCCTGAGCTAAGTATGCACATCTATAGTTGAAGGTACCCCAGAGGCTGAGATGGGCAGATCCCTTGAGCTGAGGAATTCAAGGCCAGCCTGGATAATATAAGAAAGATCCTACACATACCCCAAATAAATTATATCCAGCCTTCAAAACTTATGTATTCCAGGAAGGCATAGGTAGGAGCAATGAAAGTGAGTATGGTGTGCTTTAAATGGCAAAATGTACAAAAAAAGCAAATGGAGTAAAAGACTGGCAGAAATGCCCATGTAATGAGGTAGCGGCTGGGAGAGAAACTGGGGCCTAGTGTGTCTGTGTCTATGATGTTGCAGATGCTGCTCGTGGTCTTGGTGATGGTTTCCTGAGCCTGTGGAGTGAGCCTTCAGTCAGTCACTTGGAATGTGATTATTTGCATCTGTAATGTTTGTGTCACTGTTGCACCCATGGCCAAACCTTGCAATGCCAGGCATTAGTGTAGTGCACAGAGTTCACAGCGGGGTAGGATGTTGATGACATTTCTCCCAACATTCTACATAAGCTACCTTCTGGCATTATGAAAGCCATCAGGGAAGAAGCTTCCTGTAGAGTACCAGCTTGATTTCTCCATGTCTTGTGACCAAAGTAATACATAAAAATTTCAAAAACACAAGTTGCCCTAGTTTGCTTTCTATTGCCATGACCAAAAGCACCTTAGTGAGAAAAGGGTTTATTTATCCCAGACATAGCTGATGATTGAGAGAAGTCAGGGCAGAGACTCAAGAGCAGGAGCCATGGAAGATTACTGCTTACTTACTGCTTGCTTGCCATGCCTTGCCCAGCCTTACTTCTTTTTTTTTTTTTTTAANGCCTAGGAATTTCATATATTCATTGTTTCTAACAGCTGAGTAGTACTCCATTGTGTAAATGTACCAAATTTTTTGTATCCATTCCTCTGTTGAGGGACATCTGGGTTCTTTCCAGCTTCTGGCTATTATGAATAAGGCTGCTATGAACATAGTGGAACATGTGTCCTTATAACCAGATGGAAACTCTTCTGGGTATATGTCAAGTAGAGGTATTGCTGGATCTTCCAGTAGTACTATGTCCAATTTTCTGAGGTACCGCCAGACTGATTTCCAGAGTGGTTGAACAAGCTTGGAGTCCCACCAACAGTGGAGGAGTGTTCCCCTTTCTCCACATCCATGCCTTACTTCTTATATACCAAGGACTACCTGTTCAGGGCAGCCCCGCCCACAATGGGCTGGGACCTCCTAGTAATCAAGTAATCAACCAGTAATAAAGAAAATGCCAGTCTGATGGAAGCAGTTCCTCAGTTGAGAGTTTCTTTTCAGATATGTCTAGGTTTGTGTCAAGTTAACAAAATCAGTCCACACAGAAGTTAAAATCTTTTTTTTTTTTTTTTGGTTTTTTGAGACAGGGTTTCTCTGTGTAGCCCTGGCTGTCCTAGAACTCACTTTGTAGACCAGGCTGGCCTCAAACTCAGAAATCTGCCTGCCTCTGCCTCCCAAGTGCTGGGATTAAAGGCGTGTGCCACCATGCCTGGCTGTTAAAATCTTTTTTTTTTCTAATTGGATATTTTATTTATTTACATTTCAAATGTTATCCCCTTTTCTGGTTTCCCCTCTGCAAATCCCCTATCCCATTCCCCCTTACCCTGCTTCTATGAGGGTGCTCCTCCACCCACCCACCCACCCACTTCTGCCTCACTGCCCTAGCATTCCTCTACACTGGGGCATCAACCCTTCACAGGACTAAGGGCCTCCCCTCCCATCGATGCCAGATAAGGCCCCTTCAGCTCCTTCAGTCCTTCTCCTAACTCCCCTATTGGGGTCTCTGTGCTTAGTCCAATGGCTGGCTGCGAGCATCTGCATCTATATTGGTCAGGATCTGGCAGAGCCTCTTAGGAGACAGCTGGCGAGATGGCTTGGTCGTTAAGAGCACTGACTGCTCTTCCAGAGGTCCTGAGTTAAATTCCCAGCAACCACATGGTAGCTCACAACCATCTGTAATGTGATCTGATTCTCTTTTTAGGGAGGTAGCTTAGCCAAGTAGTCTAAGGCACTGAATTTAGGCTCCAGTCATTTCAATAGCATGGGTTTGAATCCCATCACTGCCACATCCCTAGGCTTTTAGAGCAGGAGAGATGGCTCAACCGTTAAAAGCTAAGCTCACAACCAAAAGTATAAAGTTGGTTTTTTTTTAAGAATTTTTTCCCCATAGAGTCTAACTATCCATGTTTTTAGGGTTTGTTTTTTGTTTTTGTTTTGTTTTGTTTGCCTATCTTCAGTCTGTCTTAGTTTCTTTAAAACCCTTAGTTTTCCATCTTAGTATTTCGTAGTACTATTTAAATTACTAATAATTTACTTAAGACATTCTTTGATGAGTAAATTTTTCTCTAATTTTAAAATGTTTTTTCTTCTTAGATTTCTAAGTTTTAATGGTTAAGATATATGCAGTTCTTTTGTTTCTTGGTGTCTTTAGATAGTTTTAACATGCTATATAAGTTTTTTATTATTTTATTTTTATTATGTATAAATGGATATTTTTGCCTATATGTATATGTACCAGGTGCATGCATTGCCCATACAGAACAGAAGATCTCTAGAAACTTAAGTTGTAAACAATTGTGACTTGCCATGTGGGTGCTGGAAACTGAACCAGATTCACTAGAAGAACATCCAGTGTTCTTAATCACTGAGCCATTTCTCCAACCTCATATTTTTATTATTTTAAAATTATGTGTGTTTGTGTGGGGCTATGTGCATATAAGCTTAGAAACCAGAAGCATCTGATACCCAGAGCTGGAATTACAAATGATCATGAACCTCCTGACATGCATGCTAGGAACAGAACTCAGTTACTGTGGAAAGGCAGTACATGCTCTAAACCCCTGAGCCATCTTTCTAGCACCAGGATATAGTTTTAATATATTTTTGGTCATATCTTTTAGACAAATTTCATGGTCCATAGGGATATTATTCTGACCTCTTTTCCCCCATAATAGTTTTGTGTAAGGTTTGGCCTTGGTGCTTTCTTATTATTTGTCTTATGAAATGAAGTTCAAGAAAGCCATTTTGAATCTCAGAGCTGGCAGTCCTGATGGTGCTGGTAAGATCAGAAGCAGCCCTCTGCTGTTTTCTAGGCTACCCCCCTGTTTTGATCTAGAACTTCTCCCTTCTCTCTGGTCTGTGTGCTGCTTGGTAAACTCCCCCCAGGAGGGCTCTCACTCCTGGAAAGGAGCCCTGACGCTTTCCCCTGAGAAGCCAGAGGTCTGGGGCTGCTAGGATAAGACCATGCCAGCCCCTTAATCTTCTTGCCACTGCAGTTTTTTTTTTTTTTAATTAGGAGATTTGAATAGACTTTCCACAGTAGAAGCAGCATGGATGATGCATAAGCTGAGAAAGATATGCCCAGCTTTTCAGTGATAAGGAAAACTAGACCAAGGCAACAATACGTTTTGTATACATTAGATCAGCAAAGATTATGAAGTTGGTACTTTACATTGATGAATATGGAGAGATAAGTGCTCAAGCTAGTAGAAAAGTAAATTAAACCATAATTTTAGAAAATAGTTTGGCATTATAAAGTTGAAATTCTTGCTCATTTAGGCTAAAAGACATGAAAATGTTCTTATTCTTGAGAATTTGGGAATAATCCAAATATCCACTATATGGTAGTGTCTGTGTATTATATAGATGACTGGGATAATTAAAATGTTCTTCCAGATCTACCATGCCTGGCTCCTACACATGTGCTATGATAGTGACTTTAAGCCTCAGCACTTAGCAGAATGCAAATGATCTTAGGCCATAAACGCCTGTGATAAAACGTGCACTAATGAACCTTAAGGAGTAAGGAACTAAACTATTAAAGAGTTGATAGGGTGGGTCTGGAGCCATAGCTCAGCAGTTAAGCACTTGTAGCACTTGTAGTAAGCTGCTCTTGTAGAAGGCCTGAGTTTGGCTCCCAACACCCATGTCAGGCAGCTCACAACCACCTAGCTCCAACTAGGAGAGCTGGTGCCTTCTGGCCTCCACAGGCATGCAAGCCCCCACACAGAGCACACATACAAAATGCATATGCAGATACATAAATAAAACAGAATCTTAGAAACGATGAGTTGGTGGGGTGTGGGAGAAGTGGCAGGGGGTGGTGGCAAAGCATCAAGACACTGTCAGGAGATGGGAAGGCTGTTTCTTTAGGCACAAATCTCATAGGTATCCATCTTGCTATGCTACATAACTTAGTTACATATAGTCTATCATCAATAAAGAAATAAATATCATAAATATAAATTGAATGATAAATTAGGTCAAACTGGCTGACATTATAAAATAGATGGTGCATTAACTTTCATATTGTATCTTTTGTAATATTATGCTTAAAACCTAGATTAGTTTCCACTACTCTCCAATTTCAGCTGCTTCAGACTTCACAAGGTCTCCAAAATGTTGACCTTAGTATGTTGAATTTTAAGGTTGCCTAAGTGGCTGTGGACATGATAGAGTGGCTCAACTTGACTATAAGTTAACATTCTTCCCTGTTTTGAGTCATTATTCTCAGACCTTGACCCTTACTTAATGGGTCTTTCAAAGAAAGAATTGCAGGCCTCTTTAGGATTGCACACCCAGCAGCTTGCCCCTGCAGCTTTGAACAGTTTTAGATGTTGTGATGGTTCCTCTGTAGTAAAGTATCGAGTGCTCTACTCCAGTAGCTCCAAAATCAGCTGAGTGTTCCTCACTCCCTGAGACACCCAAGACAAGCACACACACAACTTATCACAAGTCTGCATGTCCCTCTCTAGGAGATCCATCTTGCTGAAGTCACAGACAGCACAGCTGACAGCAGGTCATCACTGGAACCTAAGAAAGCCAGGCCCTGTGTCATTCCACCCCTCTCTGCTGTGCTCTAAATCTCAGAATGGTCCTGGAATATTGCTGTGAGCCCCATAGCCCTGGGATGGCGTGGACTTACTGTCTTTCCCTTACCTGTATTGTTTGTTTGTTTGTTTGTTTGTTTGTTTTTAGATGGGAATATTGGTTGTTACTTATGAAACAGCATCTTGAACTATCTGTAGCTCAGTCTGGCCTAGAGCTGACTTACTAACCCAGTTTGGCCTTGCACTCCTGGCACTCTCCCTGCCTCAGCATCTCGAATACTAGGATTATTACAGTGTGAGCCACCACACCCATCTCACCATTTTCAGTTTAATCAGAGTAAAGTTCAGATGGGTGGAAGAATCCTAAAACAACAATGAATAAAAGCATTTTTCAAATATTTTCTGAAACTTATCATTCACCTCTGCTGTATACTGGTCACAGAGCTGGGCTCCTGACAGCCAACAGCAGTGAGTGGAAGAATTACAACTCAGACATGGGGCTTGGTTCCCTAGAAAATACTTCCAGAACAGGGTACGGCCGAGCATGCATGAAGCCTGGCATCACTCACCCTGCAGAGGGGCTGTTGTGTTTTCTTCTTGTAGGTGTAATAATTCCACATTGCCACAGAGACTAAGGAAGCCAAAATGAGTTCATTCACACATTAGCTTGTAACTGAGTCTCCACCATGAGGCATCCTAGATGTGCTTGTGCACATGATTGCTGTTTCTGAGTGTGGAAAGCCGACACTCTGCATTATTTATCCACGTCTAAGACGCGGCATCTTTGATGCATGCTGTGCCCTAGGCTGCAGACTTCGTAGCTCCTTTTTCTGTTGATTAATATACATTGAAGTTCTTAGAAGATATGGCCAGACCTCTAAAGATGAGTGGGGAGTACGTAGGTCCTATGATGTAGAGGGATATGTTAGGCCAATTTCTTTCTATGGTGGATGAGTTTTTTGATACCTTGTAGTTTCTAATTCTCATAAAAGTAGGAACTTTTTCAGGGCAGTTGGGTAACTTCCATTTTCTAGATTTCCCAATGTAGATTTCACTTGATTTTTTTCAAAGGATACAGTCATAAAAGATAGGCCCTGCCTCCTCCTCCCTTGAATCACATTCAGGAAGGTTTCAGTCATTAATGGCACGTTAGCAACAGTGACAGATTGAGAGACAAGCAGAAGGTTTGACCTGAAGTGGGGGACATTCTACCAGATTGCAGGCCTGTATTCTTCAAAAGGTTAATATCTCACAACAAAGGAAGGCTCAAGATCTGTTTCAGATTAAAGCACACTGGAGAGGCGGGATGCCTGAATGGAATGCGGGAACCAGCATTTTCTTTGGTATAAGAAGACATTTGGGGACAGTTGGTGAATTCTGAATCAGATCAGATCTGAGATGAGATTTTCATCTTATGATGATTTCCTGCTTTTGATCTTTGCACTCCAGTTATGTAAGAGAACATTCTTGACTTTAGAAAAGATATCAACATACTGTAACACTTGTCTTGATGACATGAAATTGTTCTAGTAGAATCAATGTCAGAGAATAATTTGTGTACAACATGAATTTCATTTGACTTGGTTTATTAGGATATACAGGATTTCACTCATGAAAATACACATCACCCTGGAATATCTGCAGTTAACTCCATTCACCATGCATGCGTTAGGAGATAGGTACATCGTCTCTACCTCCTGTTCCTCAGGGTTTATTTATCTAAGGGCTGTGCCACAGCATGTGTATAGAGGACTAGAGGACTGAGGGGAACGTGTGCTTCTACCTTGTGGGACCCAGGGTTGAACTCTGCTGGCCAGGCTTGCCTGCAAGCCCCTCTGCTCACATGCCATCTCGCCAGCCCAGTGTTACAGTCTTACCATCCCTCATCATTACCCTCTTTCATCATTACATGACAAGTTCAGAAGCTATTCTGTTCTGCCAACCAACTCCATGGGCACAGTAGATCTTGAGGGTAAAGTGACATGCTCATGTAGTGTTTATGTGTCTTACCCACTTAAGTAACAAAAATGTGCTGCTGTTTTTATGCTGTTATATCATATTTCTGACAGGGCAGTGATGCAGTTTTGTGTCATGTCACAGAGCACAGTAATCTAGGTAAAAGGTGAAGGATAACTTTTCCTTCTATTCTTGCATCTCTTCTGTAAATCTGTAGTTGTATCAGAGAAGTTTTCTTCAAAATCAAAATTCATATGAAGAATTAAACAAAGGAAAGAGAAACAATTCAGATAAGGAAATAACCAAAGCACAACCCAAGAAATGGTCCCGAACATAACTTCTATAGAATAGATAAGACCATGAGTTTAGCTTTGTGCAAACTGCTTGTAAATGTTACAGTACACTACATCTATAGAACAGGGAAAAGACATATTTTGGCCCAATATAAAAGCTTTTTAGGAGAGTATACTTTTTTTTAGAAGAGAATATCACAGAATATTAACAAAAAATACATGTATGAAAATCATATAAATTAACTATTTTAAAATTTAGTGTTCTGTGGAATAATGCAAAGACTTTAACCTATTATACTCATTGGGTACCCTATATACTAACCTTACTGTTACTATAACTTTAATTTCACTTAAAAAATACTAACAGAAATTCACTAGTTATTTTATAATTGATCAACCTCTGTATAAACTATAATTTCCCTGTGGGTTTTTTTTCTTTTCTTGTTAAATAACTTCTTAGTATTTCTTTCTAGGAGATCTGCAAACTCTTTTGATCTCCCTGTGACTGAAATTCTTACACTTAGAGGATAGTTTATCTGGTTATGAAATTATATATTACCAATTTTTTTATACTTTAAAGGCTTATTTTCTTTCATGTTTTTATTGATTAACAGTCTGTTATCAATCCATTTGTCATTTTATAAAAGCTTACCTTTTCTCTGAGCTTTCCTTTCTCACTTGATCTCTACAGTTTTACTGTAATATATGAAAGCATCTTTATCTTGCTTGGTATTTAATGCCTTTTCAGTCCTGTGCTTATGGCTTTTTAAATACTGGAATATTCTTGGTCATTTTCCCCCCTCAAATATTAACTTTATCTCTAACCCAACTTCTTTGTGTGACCGTGGTGATGGGTGTGTCTTCTGATTCTAGACACTCCTACACAGACTCATAGGCATTCTCCAGTTTGTCATTCATGTTCCTAGCTACTATCTTTTTAAACATTTACATATCAGGGATGTAAGTGCATGTGTGTGCCATGGCACATGTGTAGCAGCCCTAGTTAACAGAAGAACAATAATCTGAATCTGAATCCATGCCTGCTTACTCATGACTTGGTTCATCTTTTGTGAATTCATGGGTCTAACCCAAAAACTAAACCCCTAGAACAATGAAGTAGTTTCAGACCCCAGTGCTCTCCTGTCATATGAGTGGATATAATTGGAAGGATGAATGTGACGTCAGCCCTAGATTGAAGATGCCATATGAGAAGTGTTAGGAGCTGTATTTGGTCATTTCATTCTGTTGTTTCTAAGAAAGAGGACTTCAGTCCCTTCTTCCTTTTCATGATATACACAATTCCCATCTTCCCCAATCTTTTGGCTATGTGCACTATTTACCAAAATGTGTTTGTGCCCCACTTGTCTCTTTCCAGTAGCAGAATTTTGATTTAATTTTATCAGGCAGATGCTGTTAAACTTAGAATTTTTCAGCAAGAGAGAAGTGATAAAATGTTTACAGCAATACTCTATAAATATAAAAAGTCCATTGTTATTATTCAACATGTGTTAAACACCCACAGAGTGCCTTTCTCAATTACACCACACATGTAGGTATGCCACACATGTGCCATGGCACACACGTACACTTGCACTCCCTGACATGTAAATTTTTTAAAAAGATATCAGCTAGGAACATGAATGACAAACTGGAGAATGCCTATGAGTATTTGTAGGAGTTTCTAGAATCAGAAGACACACCCATCACCACGGTCAGACAAAGAATTGTCACAAATTGTAGTGGAGGGGAGAGGGGAGTCAGGGTTCACAGACTGTTGCTGCACAAAGTGGCCCTCATAGTTTTTTTGTTTTTCTAATCCTAAAAAACATATCTGAAAATTTTTTCAGGAGTTCAGTAATATTTAGGTAGAGACACTTTGCTTGGGCATTAGAGCCAAAGATGAGGTTCGCATTGCTGTATCACTATTGGTTTGGAAGTGCTGATCGTCTGTTATTTGACAGAAGATGCCTGGGCTCAAAAGGAAAACAAACATGCACACAGTTGCAGTGTGCTGTTAGAAGAGACTACACTGGAAGTACCGGCTAAGAGACTGGTGCAGAGGGCTGGTGAGATGGCTTAGCGGTTAAGAGCACTGACTGCTCTTCCGAAGGTCCTGAGTTCAAATCCCAGCAACCCCATGGTGGCTCACAACCATCTGTAATGAGATTTGATGCCCTCTTCTTGTGTGTCTGAAGACAGCTACAGTGTACTTACATATAACAATAAATAAATCTTTAAAAAAAAAAAAAAGAGACTGGTGCAGAGGAAGATGGGATCCATTTTGTGTGGCTAGGTCAAGGACAGCTTCCCAGAGGAGGAACAGGTCAGCTGAAATGGGCCTGGAGAAGGAGTCAGTGAAAGGTTCCCTTTAAGACCAAGATGTTGTACTCAGCTGTTAGTATCATGTATATCTGAAATGTAACAGCAAGAATCCCACCCATGCCTTATAGAGAACTCAGGGCCAGCCACTCTATGAATTAAATCAGAGAACATTTTCACCTTGAGAATGTCATCATTGCTGTCTATAACGAGATGAATCCTAGGTAAAGGCCAACAGGAAGACAAACTGTTCATCAGCCCTGGAAAGAATCAATAATATGATGGTAGTGAAGCAAAGAGGCCAGGCTGAAGGCAGGCTGGAGAGACAGAGGCCATGCCTGTATGGTGGTGCATGCCTCTAAGGCCGAAAGCATTGGCAAAGGAGGACCTTGAATCCAGGTCAGCCTGGACTACATAGCAAGACCCTGTCTCAATAGTAACAAAGAGGCAGAATCCATTGAGGAAAAAAATTTAGGGGTGGGGTGACAAGGACAGAGTCAGGGAGTAGCTGAGGATGACGTGCACGTTCTAGGAGCTCTGGTTACTTGGAAGCCTGTAGAAAAATTTTGTTATTGTTCCAGCCATAAATGTATGGCAGCTATTTCATTTTTATCTATTTCTGTCAAGTATCCTGAGGAAAATAAACAATATCGGTTTTCCTGAAGAACAGTGATCTAGAGAGGCCTAGGAAAAGAATGGTCCCATCATCTTGGTGGCTTGTTAGGAACATAATGAGAATAACATGGAAAACTTAGTCCCCTGATTTAACATCTTCGGTGGAATCATCTCCTTTGCAGGGAATGGCTTTGATACTGAGCTCATGGCTCCCTTTCATCACTGTAGGTGGAGCGTAGTCACCTGTCCTGGCAGTCAGCACTGCTTATGCTCCTCAGAATGTGCTTTCCGAATAATTAGGTGTTTTCACTTAATTTCAAGGCATTTTCCAGACCTGTTATGCACAGGCAGAGTGGCAGGCACAGCTACCCACAGCAACCTGAGAGATAGGTGGTAGCCTTGGAGTTACAGGAGAGGATCTGACATCCCAGCCACAGAGTTGAGGGTTGGCCATAGTAAAGCAAGTGAGAAAGCAGAGCAATGCCCACCCTGTGACTAGGTAAAAGGGAAAGGACAGCAACTTTACTTGTGTTCAATGGCACCCATCAGTTGGTAACCAAGAGCTTTCACTTTGAAAACTTAGGTTTGTGTCTGGCGTGGGGGTTGGGGTTTAGGTTTAAGAGGTGTCAGATGTTTGTTTGCTAATTCACCAGAGAGAGTGCATGAAGCCAAGAAGGAAACGTACACAAAGAACCAGCAAAGAGGAATTGACAAGAAAGCCAGCAAGCTATATCCAGAGGAATGAGACGAAAACCCAGAGAACACCTCAACCCATGAGGGAAGAGTATTTAAGCAACAACTTGGACTAGAAAGATGGCTTAGTCTATAAATCACTGCCTTATAAGCCATGAAGACTGGAAAGATGGCTTAGTCTATAAATCACTGCCTATAAACCATGAAGACTGGGGTTCAGATCCTCAGAACACACATACAAAGCTGAATGTAGGGACTAGAGAGATGCTCAACAGTTAGGAGCACTGGATAAGGGTTCAATTCCCAGCACCATGGCAGCTCACAGCTTCTATAATTCCAGCTTCAGAGAACCTGACACCCTCACACAGACATACATGTTGGCAAAACACTAATGTACATAAAATAAAAATAAATAATAAATTACTTTTAAAATCTGGTTATTATGGTGTGTGAGTGCACACACAAACAGCAATGTTAAGATGGGAGGCAGAAAGAGAGAGAAGGGATGTTGGGAGCTCACATGCCAGCTAGCCCAGCCTACATGACAAGGTTCCAAGTCTATGAGAGACTGTCTCAAACAAAGAAGTAAACAGTACCTGAGGACCAATACTCAAGCTTATCCTCTTATCTCCACAAAAGAGAGAGAGAGAGAGAGAGAGAGAGAGAGAGAGAGTGTTAAGTAAGAAAAAGGTGTCGGTGGCAAAAGACACCAACAGGGATGACTGTCTAGGTAAAGACAGGGGCACAGGAGGGAATTCCAATCTGACAGTTTCCATTTTTTCTGTGATATCCAAGAAAGGAGGGGTGTGCATGCATGTGTTGGGTAATAGTTGGGGCAAAGAGAGTCAAAGAATGGCACTGACACAGTAGAGTGAGTCTGGAAGACTCACAGTCTCTGGCCTAATGCTGAGATTTTCTCTGTTGAAGAGAGGAATGTGCTGTCTAGTGTACCTTGGGTTTGTTTGATTGTTTGTTTAAAGATTTATTTATTTATTATATGTAAGTACCCTATAGCTGTCTTCAAACACTCCAGAAGAGGGTGCCAGATCTCGTTACAGATGGTTGTGAGCCATCATATGGTTGCTGGGAATTGAACTCAGGACCTTCAGGAGAGCAGTCAGTGCTCTTAACCACTGAGACATCTCTCCAGCCCCTAGTGTACCTTGTTTTGGCCTGTGCTTGACACATGTTCTTAAATCCCTTTGCCCTGTGGCTCCTGTGATTATTGTTCAGTGATTGGTAGGAATTGGCCATTAGCTAAAGAGGGGTCCTACTAAAGATACCTTGGCTAGTAGTATTTGTCTGCCACCTATTCACGTGAGTTGGTGAGTGCTGCTCTGATGGTGTGCTGTCCCGTGGCATTTTTATGGTGGCATGGCTTCCACAGATACCCTCCGGAGACCAGTGGGGCTCCTGCCACGCTCCAGTGAATTCTCCCTAGTACCAGTGAGCACTACCTACCAACACAGAGCTCTTTCTGAAGGTTGCCCCACTGCCTCGGCACCCTTGCCACTACTCGGACTGATACACATGGGTAGGTGGGAGGCTTCAGATCCTGATTCTACTGCTCTGGAAAGTATGACCTAGACACACGCCTCTTCTGAGCATCAGATTATTATCTATGAGACAAGTAACATTTCCTCTCTGTAAACCAGTGTCTAAGATGGTAAACAATATGAGCTGTGTGGTAGCTAGTTGTTTATCCTTTTCCCAGTTACAGGATAGTTCTCTGTGCAAAATTTTAAGCTAAAATGACCAGCTTTCTCTTGCAAGGTAACTATGTTGGAGGCATACACTTGGTTCTGCTCCTCAGTTTCCACAGCGGGTGCCAACAACTATCACAGCCACACCCACTCCCGCCTCAGTCTGAGCCCTCCATCAGTCTGAGGTGTTTCTTGTAGAGGCAGGACAGAAGGTCCATCCATTGCTCTCTCAGAAGGCTGACTATTCACCCATGGGTGACACATTGAAAATTCTGCACTTAATGTGTTTGGTCTGTCAAGCAGTGTATTGTGAGCATGTGATTGGTGGCCTCCAAACAGTTGAAGACAAGGCGCATCTAGCCTGTATTTTTCACTGTTTATTGCCTTACACCTCAGTCCCTTTGCTTGTTTCCATTCACTGTGGACCTTCAACCTTTATGTCTAGGTGCATAATGACTTTATCCCCACAGCAAGCCAGGCCATCAAGCCCACAGGCAAAACTGAAACATTTGGATTCCTTTCTTTGTGTTTCAAGCATATTTTTGAGGGGTTTGTCTATTTATCCAAATATCATTTTTGAATGCCTACTATGCATAGCTATGTCAGAGGCCCCATGACAAGGTTGACATGAGCAGCCTTCTTCAGACAGACACCAGTCAGTCAGTGCCAAGGCAGCCCATTATGGTTGCGTGATTCCACCCACATAACGCCTCTGGATCCTTCATTCTCCTTTTCCCTCGCTGCATCTTCTAGTCCCCACCTTTATCTTACTGCTTCCTCAAAAACAAAGAGCTGACTGCTAGAGTTTCCTCATTCATGGAGTCTCATGACTTAACTGTGGTCACCTCAGAAGAGCTCAGAGTTCTAGCCTGAGAGACCAGTCACTATTCACTATGATGTCAGTTATGTGGAACACACCAGAATGGCCCCTGAACCTGTCTCACACATTGAAGGGACAAGGGGAACAGAGAGCCCTTTGCTCAGAGCCCTTCAGCAACAGCCACTCAGGTTTTGGCCCTTTTTCTGATTAATTTTATGATCACAACGGGCCTCTCGGCTTCAAATGTCCTGTTCCAGGAATAAGCTGTGTACCTAAACTGCAACCCTCTGCCAGAAGCTACAGCAGAGTAAACACTACAAGTGTGTTATCAGGGTGACTTGGATTCAGGCAAGTCACAGTTGTGTGAGGTTTGATTCCACATCTTAGTCCACCCATGAATAAGTACTGCCTACTATGGTCTTGAGAAGTGCCCTTGACAGGAATGTAAAATGCTCCACAAAGCACAGGGCATGTTGCTGGAACTCAGTCTAAGCACTCAGTTCCTTGTGCTATCACTTTTATGGCTACAGAGCTAACAGATTACCCATCAGCTGAAGGAAGGTGGTATTAACAGATTACCCATCAGCTGAAGGGAGGTGGTGTTAACAGATTACCCATTAGCTGAAGGGAGGTGGTATTAACAGATTACCCATTAGCTGATGAGAGGTGGTATCCTCCTCATGGACGTCTTGCCTCAGTGTTTGTCTCCTCCACTGAATGATCTTTCTGAGGGGAAGAACTTCCTAGGCATCTGTGTCCCTAGCACACAGTTGCTCTTGTGAGATGCTGGTTTAAGGTTCAACTCTAAAGCTGCCCCTCTCAAGCAACTTTGCTGTGACTCCATCTCTCTGGCCTTCAGGGATGGTATCCAGGACTTTGAGTGTTCCTAGTGCAGATACAGTTACACACAGTAATGCCAGCTGGTGGAATCATTAAATGATATTTTCACCAGCCCAGGACCCAGGACATAGTAGAAGCTCATTAAAAGGCTACTGTCATCGTTAATACCTAAAATAAAATAAAATAAAAGCAAGAAGGCAAAAAATGAGGATGGGCATTGGTCACCCACTTTGGTGTAAAGTGTGGACATTGATTGGAAGGCCATTTCAGAGAAGCAAAATGGCCCTTTATTCGTTTTGGGGAAGGGAGGAGGGTTAACGAGAGAGTCTTTTTCAAGTGTTTGCTCCATCTTGCTGCCACTTTACTATGTGTGGCTGCTGTTGCCATGGCAATTCTTTAAGCAATTGAATAGAGCAGCACTGAGTTGTTGCAAACTGGCTCTAATTGCTCCCATGCACCAGGCCTGCCCACATGACACGCTCCACACAGCACTCCCTCTTTCTCATGCGTATTTTCATAAATCTCTGGGCATTGTGCAGCTCCCTTGCCCTTGTGACATTGCCATCCTTGGGCAGAGGGCACAAGAAGCAAGTCTGAGTGGGAGAGAGGGCACCACCAATTTTCCCTGTGTGAGAAGCCTTGCAGACCCCAGGTTTAAGGGGATAGCAGGATGTGGGCTCAGCGGGGCCTTGAAACCAAATAAAACACTCATGGGATAGGTTTATTATATGTATTTGCCATTGTTGGATAATTTAGTCATCTTTTTAAATCCAGCTGTACTATTCCTGTGGCCTCCTGCCATGAGGACCCTGTGAATTGTGTAGTAAGAACTTCTGGCTTTACCCTCAGCAGGACTGGGGAGAACTGGCTTGGGGGAGGGGATGCAGGTGGTTTCCGTACCTTCTAGCGTGTCAGGCAATGAGCTGGGTATTTCCCATAGATCACTTAGTTCACCAGGACATTGTTCATGGGGTGAAGATAAGGGAGCCAGTATTTCAGAACCATTACTAATGAGGAAACAGAAGCACAGATATTTATTGTGAACCTTTGTAGCCTGCGCATATATGACTTAACTAGGTACTAGCCTGATTGATCCTAAACCTGTGTCCTTTCTACTGACACACTGTCTCCCAGTAAAGAGATCAGGCTTAGGTGGCCTGTTTCTGTTTATTTCTTTTGTTTTTGTTTGAGATAAGGTCTCAAAACTGTAGTCCAGGTTAACCTCAAATTGTGATTCCCCTGCCTCAGCCCCCACAAGAGCCAAGGAACCCCATTGAAGGAAAATTTTAAGCAGCAAAGTGTCAATGTGGCCTTCTCTTAATCTTATTTTTTTTTAAGTAGGTTTTTATTCTAGCTCACAATGATTATAGTATGGGTATCAGGGCCAGGGTTGAGAGCCAAGTTACACTCTAAAGCCCTTTTACCACACAGCTGTCTTCCATGAGTTTACTTGAGAGTGAATATTCCATATGCATTTGAAAACTTGCCTGTCAATATTCCAGGAAGCATGGTAGCCAATGTAAGCATTTTCTTCCTATCCCTGGGGTATTTGTAAAATTCATTTGAGCCTACAATGCACTTCCCCAAAAGCTCAGGGTGGCATGTAGGCAGTAGGCCTATATCTCTGTTAGCCATTCCAGGGGATAGGGAAGGCTTGACCTACATTAGGGTGGGAAAATCATATTGAATTTTTTTCTTTATTTTCTGCTTTTTAAAAAAAAATGTAGTTTGTATAATAAAGGGTGGAAGGTGAACAAACTGTGGCCTGTTCTCATCGAGATAAGAACACTAGCAGCAAGATCCTTACTTCTTAATAGTCCACATTAACCAATCTGAGGCATTGATTCAAACTAGTTTGTGCACACGTACACACACACACAAACACACACACACACACACACACACACCCCAGAGCTTTCACTCCAGGGAAGCCAACAGTAGTGAAGGTGACAGGAGTGTTCTGTTCTCAAAAGCAAGTCATCAGGCTTCTTTGGAGAGACGGTCCCCAGGGCATTTCTGTGGCCCTGCTCTGTGTTCTCTGTGGTCTGGGCACTCATTGCTCCTGTGAAGCATCACCATGGCCACTTTTCTCAGAAGAGGCCTACAGTGGGGTGTCAACAGAGCCAGAGCGAGAGGCGAGAGGCGAGAGGCACGCTGGATTCTGGATGTGCGGATGAGTAGGCAGGATCACCTTGATTAGCATTGTGTTGGGGTTGTTTTCCTAGCTGCAGCTTTTGATTTTGAGGGTGATATTTTGAGAACTGCTTTCTCCGTGGGAATATCTTGGTTATGTACAGCAGAGCTATCTCTGTGTCTACATTTTCTTGTTTAACACATGGCTGTCTTTATAATGAGTGCCTTCTTTATGTGGGGTTATCAGAGTAACTCTGAATCTATTTTACAACTAAATTAATGATATCCAGGAAACATTTATTTGGCTCCTTTTCTATTTATAATATTGTTACCAACTAATTGCCTTTGAATGTTCCTACTTACAGGGTCCTTTGTGCTAGTTAAAACCCATCCCACGTAGGTGAATCCCTAATGCCACTCAGGACTCTCCAGTCACTTGTGAAGTTTCTCTTCTTGTCATGATGACAGGAACAATCATAAGAATGCATACCAGGGCAAAAGGCCAAGTTGAGACAGCATCTAAAAATAACAATGTGTATTATTGGGTTTATCTGATGATAAAAGTAATATATTTTCATTGTAAAACATTTGTGAAAGACAGAAAAGCCTAAGGAGGGGAAAGATCACTCAGTGGCCACCCCCACCCCCCGGCAATCTGAATCAGGGTTAGCACATTTCTTTCCAAATCATTTTATGCCTTCTTATGTAATTAAACTTACATGGTCAATACAATACTTTTCTTCTTTTATATAGTCTTTATTGTATACTTTTCTCATACCCAAGACATCCTTAATCAGTCACCAATTATGATTCCTTTGTTGAATTTGATTACCTCTTCCCCACTTGATATAAGTTTTAAATTTCCTTTTTGCTGTTTCCTTACTTGCATGAACACATGCAAATTTTGTTTTGTCTCTCCCTCTTTATTTTCATTCAATTTTTTCTCATACTGTTTGGTAAGTATCTGTTTTTCTACCATGAATATTGCCCTGTGTCCACTGATCCACTGTCCTCTTGATTTTATTTTGTTTCCTACTGTTTTAAATTCTTATTTACCTGGGTTTTTCCATATACTTCCCACATTAACTTTGTTCTTACAAGTGTATATAACAATCTTTCTAGAATCAGACATTTTTCTTAAATAGAAAAGTTCCATATATTGCAGTTCTAGATATTTTATTCATAAATTATAGTAAGTAAATATCTCTTTAAAATAGAATTTCACCATTTTTATTTTCTTTTATCTATTTATTTAAAAATCCAAAGCTATGGGAGGGTTGGAAACAACATATATTGAATACCTATTTATTTTTCATTTGTGATTCTTGATAACTAACATTTTGTATTATCTTCCTAAATATGTAGATTCTATATCTTTTGTTTTCTTTCAGTTTTTTAACCAGTTGGCTGTATCTTACAGGAATTATGACACTTCACTCCTAGACATTCCAGTCTCTTAAGAATCGGGGCACATACTCTACTACAACCATAAGGCTATTTACACTCTCAGAAAATATTTTGTTGATAAGAATAATGTCTGATTATGGGATGGATCCTTTAGGTGAAACAACAATATGAACTTACCAGTACCCCCAGAGCTCTTGTTTGTCTCTAGCTGCATATGTAACAGAAGATGGCCTAGTCAGCCATCATTGGGAAGAGAGGCCCCTTGGTCTTATAAACTTTATATGCTCCAGTACAGGGGAATGCCAGGGCCAAGAAGTGGAGTGGGCGGGTAGGGGAGCAGGGCGGGGAGAGGGTATAGGGAACTTTCAGGCTAGCATGTGAAATGTAAATAAAGAAAATATCTAGTAAAAAAAAGAAAAAAGAAGAAGAAGAATGTCTGTTGTAAGTAATTAGTGCACAATCTACATTCAGTCCTCCAAGTAGGCTCCAAACTATCTTTCACAACAAACCTCTTTTTTAAAAAAAAATACCTAGGCTCAAGCTGGGCATGGTGGTATACACCCTTAATCTGAAGCACTTGGAAAGCTGAGGCAGGTGGATTTTTGTGAGTTTTATACCATCACTACATAGTGAGTTCAGGCCAGCCAGACATACATAGTAGGACTCTGTCTCAAAAAATAGATGGATGGATGGATGGATAGATGGATAGAAGGTAAATAAAATAAACTGAGAAAAGATCACATATTACATTTGCTTATGGTATCTTCTTTGCTTCCTTTATCCTGGAGCCAGCCCTCTTCCCTTCTGTTTTATTTTACCTTGGTCTATCTTAACATTGGCATTTTTGAAGAGTCCAAGCTAGCAGCTACCTTATCTAGTATCCTACAAGGTAGATGATCCAACTGCTAACTTATAACTGTTCCAACAGCCCAAAGGCCTCAGGTTTGTTGTGTGTACTTCCAGCCCAAGACTGAAGGCAGCTCTTTCTTCAAGGAATCAGCATTCCTTTTCCTAGGGTGCTAGTCACAAGTCAGCTCTGTAACCCATGTGCACATGCTATGGATTGCTGATGCCAGACCTTCAGGGGTCAGAGCCAGAAAGAACCACACAGAGATGTCACCACAGGCTTTCAGTGGTCAGAGCCTTCAAGTACCACAGGCAAAAGCCACCAAGACCTTCAGTGGTCAGAGCTAGAAAGACCCACACACACAGCCCACCACAGGCACTCACAGCATATGTGCACTCGTGCGCACACGGGCAAGCACACACACACACACACACACACAAAGAGAGAGAGAGAGAGAGAGAGAGAGAGAGAGAGAGAGAGAGAGAGAGAGAACGAACAAGCCCACAGCTTACATAGCCTAACTTTCCCAGTAACTATAGAGCTAAAGATTGGAATTCTGTTTTTAAAAAAGTTTCTTGTGGAACTAACCTTGTCACCAACACATCGGGATGCAGATGTTGAACAAAGGTGCACTAACGATGAAAGGTTTTGTGTTCTCTCCTAAGATAGAGGCATCATAGTAAGCTGTATAAGCAAGACTTTGGGGCTGGTGAGATGGCTCAGCGGGTAAGAGCACCCGACTGCTCTTCCGAAGGTGATAAGTTCAAATCCCAGCATCCACATGGTGGCTCACAACCATCCGTAACGAGATCTGGCGCCCTCTTCTGGAGTGTCTGAAGATAGCTACAGTGTATTTACATATAATAAATAAAATAAATCTTAAAAAAAAAAAAAGTCCCACAGTCTTTACATATTAAAAGTTCAATCCTTTAAAAAAAAAAAAAAAAAAAAAAGCAAGACTTTGCCACTATGCTCTGCCTTCAAGTCATGATGACCCCAGTGCACTAACTTGAGCATGCTCTCTCTGAGGCAGCCAGCTAGCTCCTTCTGTGTGGGTCCAGAGTCAGGTTCATTATGTTGACTTTGGTACCAGCTAGGAGCAGCACCCACCCAAAGCACTGGAAACAAGTGCCTTACCTTTTTTTTCCAACAATAAGAGAGACAAGATGGATAAAGTCCAGAGGCTCTCTACCTCTGCTGCCCTCAGCCATGAGCCCTCATTGGCCATTTCAACAGTCAAGGAAATGGGTAAAATCCCAGCATAACATCACAATCTGTTGAGAGTCCACTAGTTGCCCTCAGTCTCTCTCATCTCACATGCCCATTGGCACCCACCTTTAGCAATATTTTTTCTACATGAATTTCCTAGTAACACATAGGCAGTGTACTAGGAACATAAAAGTGGGTCTTGACCACAGTGAGTTGCTAGTGGATTTGAGCTTCCAAGTTGAATCCTTTACTCTGCAGCCCAAGCCCAACTCCCTGCAGAGTGGAGAGGGATAGATGCACTGGGAGTAAGGTCAGCAGAAAAGTGTACCTTGACACCCAGACATTGAGACAAGTGGGTCTCAGGTAACATTTCAGTCCTAATGACTTAGGATGATCCACATTCCTACAGGTGACTGTAACTCATATCTCCGGTCCAGGAGACCAGGTGTTTGAAACTATGGCACCATGCATCCTCTGCTGTTTCTAGAAGCCCTGCCCCTGACTTGCCACCAAGCCTGCACCAACTTTCAGGGCCATCCCACACAGTGCTGCTGGGCATTTCTGCTAAGCTTCAGATTCCCACTCTATTGAGGGAGGTCTGTGATGTTCCCGCACTGCTGACTGCCAGACTATCCAGTAGCCATGCAGCAAGGAAGGAGCTAGTTTGAAAAGAGACAAGGAACTTGAGTCCCCACGATGCCGAGAAGGACACTCACCTTTCCTCATTTGAATCCTAGTCCCAGGATGCTGTTCTTGCCTGAGACCGGCATCTGTGGCAGCCTCTGAGCTTTCAAGTGAAGTGAGCCAAGTGCCAGCCCATTCACTCGCACCCCACCCCCGTGGCTAGGGGCCACGCTTCCCCTCGAAGCCAGCACAAGGCGAGGTCCTCATGGGGCCTGGCCCTCTGCGTTCATGGAGGAAAAATGAAAGTTGCTTTATTCCCCAGCCTCTTCATGTCTCCCATTATGAGGAGAGGGCTCCACAGTGAGCGCCAGGCTGTGATATTTCTGCTTCAGCGTGAGAGATTCATATGTTTGACTAATCAATTCTCTGGCACTGACTTCCTGGCCTGCATTTTGTTCTCTTGCTTTTGATCGTCTGTTTGCCTTTTTGCCATTCTGCTGCTTCTTGTTTGGAGCTTTTATTTTCCAGGAACACTTTGACCTACTGGATCCGCTATATTCTTCTCCCTCTCTCCCTTTGTCGCTTTTCTCTCTGATTCTGGTTTCCCGTGTGATTGACCGCACACTGCTTCCACATACAAGCAAAGCAGAGACCTCAAGTCACCAGGCCTTGATAACTCCTGGGCTTTGTTTAGGGACCACAGCCCTCAGTCTCCCCCCACCAGGCTAGGCTGCAGTCCTCTGCTCTGCCATCCCTATTCCAGCCTCACTCTACTACTACAAGCAGATATGGGCTTACTACCCAAGAAGTCACATTGCCAACTGTAGCACTCAGAGCAACTGTAAGTGCGCATGCACAAATATGAATACTAACCATGTTTCTCAATAGAGGTAACCAAGTCCTGGGCACTTGGGACAGCTTTTACAGTGTTCAGGCTCATGAGTGCTCAAGACAGCACTAGAACCAGGTGTGCCCTGAGGGGGACTGTTAGTCTGCTGTGAGATTTGTCCACTGACTAAGCTTCACCTCTCTCTTCAGTCAGCAACGCAGAGCACTTCACCCTCTTTAGCCTGGGATGGAGTAACTCAACCTCAGCATAGTGAAGTAGTTTCCCAAGGCCCCTTCTGTGATGGTTTGTATATGCTAGGCCCAGGGAGTAGGTGTGGCCTTGTTGGAGTAGGTGTGGCACTGTGGGCATAGGCTTAAGACCCTCACACTAGCTGCCTGGAAGTCAGTCTTCCACTAGCAGCCTTCAGATGAAGATGTAGAACTCTCAGCTCTGCCTGCACCATGCCTGCCTGGATGCTGCCATGCTCCCACCTTGATAATGGACTGAACCTCTAAACCTGTAAGCCAGCCCCAATTAAATGTTGTCCTTTATAAGACTTGCCTTGGTCATGGTGTCTGTTCACTGCTGTAAAATCCTAACTAAGACACCTTTCAAGGTCAGAGGAGGATGAACCCTAATGTCACTGCTTTAGCTACCTGGATTCTTAACTAGATAGCCTAATAAACATGGTGATTTGGTCATAATGGAGGGATCCATGCAGAGAAGGTCTCTGGGAAGGCTTTGTGATGGGATAAAAGATGTAGGAGCTGAAGGGAGCTTGGCAGAATGAGGAGGGCTTCCACAGTCAGAGGAAAGAGGGCAGTGAGTCTTTGCACAGCCTACTTTCTAGCCTATTCTAAGATGACCAAGCAAACAGCATTTGCCTTTAAGATCCTAAGCCCACAAGGATGCTCTTGATTCTCTCTCATGGCACTTCCCCGAAGCTCTCCAGCATCTCCTATCAGGTACCAGGGAGCCTATCCCTTTGAAGCAACATATCCCTCCTTTAAAAATGCTTTACTTAGTGTGAGGGATTTAGTTCATCTTACTTAGTGGAACTCTCTCCATCTGTTCCCACCTGATCACTCTGGCCTTGGCAGCAATGAAGCTGCACTATTTCTGTTTGTGCAGAGTGGCAGCATCTGGTTATGGAGTCCAAAAAGCTGGGGTTTCCTCTTCCTGGCCCACTTTTGCTGTGTGCTGTCATACACTTAGTTTTCCTTCTCTGAACCTACACTGGCTTACCTTTAAACAGGAATGACAGTCCTTACTGTACCAATCCCGTGTGACCCCTCCCCCCAAAAAAGCATTCTTCCTAATAACAGGGACAGTGCTACAAAGTAGTTCTCATCCACCCCACCACCCCAACCTATTCTCTATTTGGTAAAATCCAGTCCTCTGCCTGTTTGGCCTCGCACCCTTGACTATCCCATATTTCCTTCTGTTGGTTTAGTTTCTGTCTGTACGCAAGGTCTACACAGTTGTGATCAGTAAGACCTGTCCCACTTGCCTGGGCAGCAGTCAGCACTGATGCTGGAGCACAGACTCTGAGGAGCTCACAAAGAATGAGTAAAACAAGGGGAAAATAAAATGGGTGCTTTCCAGAGCAGGGAAGCAAGGCAGGGAAGTGAAGTCCTGGGCCATCAGCAAGTATGGAAATAAGGATAGTTCTGGACTCTGAAGCTGAGTCTTTGAAGGTGAGCCTCTGCTGGCCTAGGAGAAGAGTAGAATGTAAGATATCCCTGAGATGCAGAGTCATCCAAGGGAAGTTGCAGTCTGCATCTGGGGCAGCCACAACTGTGTTGGTAAGGCTGAAGGGCTCTTGCAGCTTGATGAGAAACTTTGCAGATGTTTGTAGCTGTTACCAGGAGCAATAAAGGAACATCCCCTGTGTGGGACCACAGTGGGCTAGGAAGCTGAAGAAAAATGGCACAGAAGTGATGTAATGAAGGACACTGCTTCATGACCAAACCCTCTTCCCAGCTGCCCTTTCTAAGACTCCTGTCCTCACTTTACATGTGAGGACTCTAATGGGAGCTTAGAAGAGTCCTGTGTGACCCTGCAGCTCGTATGCTATTTAGGCAGATATGTTGCCTGACCAGTGTCCCATCACCCACCACCCAGGTATTTCCTATAGATAGATGGTCCTCCTCAATAAAGCTAGGTCCTCTCATATTTGCCTTTCAGCTCATTCTTGTACATTCAGAGGTTCCTGGACATCCTGAGTTTTCAGATCTCAGGTTGTGCTACGTTGTGGGGAATAACACCGAGGATTGGGTGTGGGAGGTGACAAAATCACATGACAGTTCCTGGAATCAAACCCCAGAGCAAGTGCATAAGCTCATATACAGTGTGTGGGCCCATCCCAAGCCTCTAAATCCTTAGCCAATTGTATCTTGCCACACCATCACCATACCTCAATGAAAGCTCTGGCTGATGATGTTATTCAGAAGGATGGGGCATGGGAGGGGCATCACCACCTGTTAGGATTTCTTTGAAGACAGAGATGGGGAGTGGGGCAGCCACCACCCTAGCTTCATTTCCTTTTTGCTGTCTCTTCCAGGAGCCATCTTAGATCTAAAGCTGTGTACCTCAGATCAGGACTCTTTGAGGAGTCACGGCAGCCTGTGGCGCCTCACTCTCCATCCCATTTTTTTCTTCAGAAAGTTAACTTCCACATCTTCCACATACATGTGTCTTAACAAGGATCCTCCAGGGAGTAGCCTCTGCTCAGAACCCATGTCCCTGCCACTCAAGCACAAACAGCATCATTCTCTGGTCCTTCACTGTGCTTTAGGGACAGTCATGGTATACTCTGACATAGATGTACATTTTATAAGTTTTAATTTTTTCTGTGTTAATAAGCAGTATGTACAGTTGTGAGCTGTTTGAAGGACATGGCTGGTGGTGCTTTGCTCTAAATCGGCTTCTATGCGATTTTTTTTTCAAGTTTGAAAAATGTGTTAGAAATAACATGATAATTGGAAGATCAGTGTATCAATCTTTTTTCTCTGTTCTTTTCTACTTTTTTAGATACAATTAACACTTCACACTTCACCTAGTACCTTCTTGGTTATCTTTGATGCTTCTTTGATAATTATTTAGATGTTCATGCTATCTTTGCTTTGAATGAGAATCAATAACTGTTAAAACAAGGGTTTGGTTTTTTTGTCTCCATAGAGTTGCACAATTACAAATTACATACATGTAGATGTCTACTTGAATTTTTGCTTTTAATATGTCAAAAGATCTTGACACAATTACATGAACACTATAAAGAAAAGAAATTACCATCCAATCAAAGAACCTGCTGTGAATGTGTAGCAACAGCTCATCCAGGTAGAGTTTCTGGAACAGAGCATTCCTCGGGAGATGGGGAAATGGAGAGAAAGAACCTCGTGGATGTCAGCTTGGAATTTATGAACCATGAATAATGCATTTCAGTTACAACGGTCATATTTTCTGTAAATGCACAAACACTGATTTCAAAGACATGCTGGCATTTGAGTCTCTAGTCGAGAGGAGAAAGTGCAACCCCACCATCATCACTGAAAATGAAAGTTAAAAAAAAAATTGTGCTTCTTCCCACACCTGCTGCTGCTTTCCCCACATACCTTCCGGACCCCTGACATGATAACCCTGGCTCTGGCCTTGCTTGGTGTCACTGTGGTGGTGTTTTCTTAAGTAGTCTCATCTCCTCTTGCCTGTGGTATTCCAGAGCTGTCACATAATGTCATCATTAACCCATTGCCACTATTTTAGAAAAAGAATCCTAAGACTCTAGATGGATTTTGATGCTAGAACTTGAAAGATAAAAAGATGTTTTTTCAGAGTGAATATGTTTTAGGGGGAGATGAATAAATAAAGTTTGAGGGTAGAGATGGAGAGACCTTTCTCTCCCTCTCTCTCTCTCTCTCTCTCTCTCTCTCTCTCTCCTCCCGCCCTCTCCCTCCCTCCCTCCCTCCCTCCCTCCCCCACTAGTTACTTTAAAACAAAAAAAAATTAACTTTTCTATATTAATTTTTTTCTGCTTGAATTCATTTGGTAGGAACAAGTAAAACTCTCACATAATCAAATCAAAGGCTCCTTGCCTAGAACTTTGCATATAAACACCCAATGAGCCAGTTAATATATTGAGTTGTGGTTGTTAACTGTGGTGGTGATGATGAAGATGCAGCCTTTGACATCAGAGTCCCTTGCTGCACAGATCATGGGTCATCTTTCTGTAGGCTATAAAGGCTATTTGGAATTTCCTCTTGAAAAGAAGTGCAGGGCCTCATGACCAAAAGCACTGGTCACTTGTTTGCCTATACCTTGTTACTATATGAAAATACCCTATGTAATTCATGCTGGAGATGAGACTCAAGGATAGAATACTAACCTAGCATGCCGTGTGTGTGTGTGTGTGTGTGTGTGTGTGTGTGTGTGTGTGTTTTCAAATAAAGGCATACAGAAACAGAAGTTTTGAACTATCTCCAGGTTCTGAAGTTAGGGTTTATATTTATTCTGTTTGCCCTAAAAGAACATCTTGTAGTAGACTTGTGATAAGGCTGGGTTCAGATCCCACCCATGTTGAGTTTCTGGCTGTGTGACTTCTATATATGTAATTTACCTTCTTGAGACAATTTCCTCATGAAAGAAAATTTTACTCTAATTTTAGTAAATTATGAGCATAAATGAGGGAATATGAATGAATAATCATAGCAGCAACACAGAAGTTGTGCTTACTCCACACCTGACACCCTATATCATTTAATCACTGTAGCAGCCCCATCAGGAAAATACTATTGTTTTTCTCTTGTGTGGATGATGTAAGTGTCCAAAGCACAGAAAGGCCCATGACTTGCCTAGCCTCACAAAACTTGCAAGTGATAGGATGGGATTATAACACAGGACATTCTTTGCTCTTCACAAAAGCCAGAGTGGAGTTTGTTGTTCCTGGAAGTTTTCAGCTCAAGTGTATGGGGGTGGGGGTCCCCTCCCTCGCTCTGAGCACCAACCTGTGGACACCATTCTCATGCTCCCCCCATCCTCAGGCCTTTGTCTATGGTGGTCTTGGTGCCAGATAGAATGAGCAGTGTCATGGCTGAGTGTCCCTCAGCCATCCAGGAGCACCATGTCACTTGGGGGGGGGGTGTCTTTAAATGTCCGTTTCTAAATTCAAAGCTAGTTGGGCTACATTTACAGCATTTAACATGTGAGAAAGTGGGCTTTTAAGTGGAATGGTTGTGCAATGGGATATTTCACGTTCCGGTTCAGCCATGAGGCTGATAAACAAAGCATCCAAAGCCAAATGGCTCCTCATCTGACCCCAATTAAAATACAGACTTCATTTCGTTCCATCCTGACAGGGAGGAACATATTGTTGCCTTTAAGGGAGTTTGGTTTAGTTAATGAAAGAATTTTGTTTTATTCCCCCACCCCCACCCCCTGCCACACACCCAAATACAGTATCTAATTAAATAAAATTCAATTTGTTTAGGACTTCTGGTAGGGATGTGTTAACTCTTTTTAAGCTGCATTGTTTCTGTGTCTCAAGATGTCCAGGACATGCGTGTGACTCCCTGCTCAAACGTCCTTTGTTTGAGATAGAGTCACCCATGTCACATAAGGCAAGCATTATCTCCTTCAAGGTAGATCTGTACAGCTCAGTTCCAACAGCCTGTGTAAGTCATGTCGGTTCCGTGAGAAACACCACATATTTTCATAAAGGCCGTTTCCCACAAGCATGTGTACTCATCCATATTGTAATGTACCAATCACTATAGAGCTGTCCATATAGGATGTATCACACAGAGAGCTGTAGCTGCTAAAATATGTTAGGTAACATAAGTTGGATATTGATGCCAATTATCACGGAGTTCCTTCAGTTATCTTGAAGAAATATGTAGCTGTCTGAAGACTTCATCATTTCATGTGAAGAGTAAACTGCTTTTGCCAGGCTGTTTTTGCAAGGCAGGCTGGGGTGGGGGTCTTGTGTTGCTTTGTTACTGCTTTCTTGTAGCCTTTTCAATATATCATGGCAAGTGGGACCACAGACACTAAGCAGAACCTTTGGGCACAGGGTAGAGAAATTTGCTCTAGCTCAGCAAGGCAAGAGAGACGTTTGGTTTGTGATGGATCACCTACAAGTCCCCTTGTTGGTCCACTGAGTTGCAGGGACAGAAAGCTGGTCTGGACATAGAAGAGCTGGCCACAGGTGAGCCCCTCCTTTCATCATCTTCATGTCAGAGTAGGGTCAGCAAGCCTCTCAGGGCCCACTAGCTCTGCCTCTCTCAGATTCTGTATTTAGTAGAGCAGAAAGTACATGATGTTTTTAAATCCACAAAGAATTTACAGTCAGCTGCTTAGGATTTATGTTCTGAGAAACAAAAGGTCTTTAAGTCTGTAAAGCCTGAGACATTTTAAACATTTTTTTTTTGTTTTTTGGTTTGTTTGTTTGTTTTGTTTTGTTTTGTTTTAATTCTGTTTCTTTCTAGTGGCTCCTTCTGAGCATTTATTTTGCACCCTTGAGTACCCACTCTCTGCAAGCCTTGCAGGAGGTGAAGAGAGACAAGTTACTCATAGTCTGCCTTCCAGAAGCTTCCTCTCAGTGGGTTTGAAAAGCAAGTACAGATGCCAACCTGGAAGGGGTCCATACAGTGCACTGAGGAGGAGAGGGTAGGTGGGGCAAGGGGCACAAAGGAGGACATTTTGTTGGGCCTAGACATTTGAGTACAATTTTTCCAGGTGGTGAAAGGGAGCTTGTATCTGTCAGAGACAGACAAGAATTAAGAATACAGCAGAGTAAGTCAAAACAATGAGTCCCGCACTATTGCCACCGAAGTGGGCTGCAAGAAATATGGAAGTGGAAGGAGGAGCCTGGGAAGGAAAGGCTGTGAGCAGCACTGGAATCAAGACAGCCCGTGCCACTGCCTCCAGTGGTTATCTCTGAATCAGAAGGGTCAAGGGACTTTGGGAAATCATTTGGCTCAGTTACCCGTCTTGAAAATATGTAATCTATAATATAGGCTCTGCGTGTATAGCAATTACAGTACAAGCAGGAACTGCATAACAGCATTGCCGTCAATCGGAGACTGCATACATGCTGATGGCGCCTGAAGATTATAATAGTGTTAAAAGAAATCCTGCCCCTCATGCTGTTGCAGCCATTGTAATGTCATCTTGCAACACATTGCTGTCGTGTTGTGATGCCGGTGTGAACAAACCTCTACTGCCAGTCATACAAAAGTACACCATGTCCAGTCAAGTACTACCTACAATACTTGATAACAGGGACTGTTGTTGGACAACATTCACCTACTATACTTTTCATCATTATTTTAGAGTGTGTCCCTTTTACTATTGAAAAAGTTCACTATAAAGGATTCTGCTGTGGTACACTGGCGTCCTACATCTCACTTTTACCTCATCCCTTTAAAGAATATTATTAGTACATATGTGTGCATGTGCAGAATGGGAGGGGCACATGGCCCAGTATGTGTGTGGAGGTCAGAAAGCAAGTTTATTGCTCTCTTTTCATTTTTAAGTGGGTTCCAGAGAATGAACTCAGACTACCAGGCTTATGCAGCAAGTGCCTTTACACTGAGTCATTTCACCATCTCCTACTCCCTTGATTGTCTTATTTTTTTCTTGTGTTGTTTTGTACCCTGACACACACTCCATGTACCATTGTGTAGGGTTTGGCCTTTGCAATAGTTACTTTTTGTTGCTGTGATTAAAACATCACAAACAAAAGCAAGTTATAGACAATAGAGTTCATGTGGGCTTACATTTCCAGAGGGAATGCCCATGATGGTGAGCAAGGCATGGCAGTAGGTGGCTGTAACAGGAAACTGAGATCAAAAAGCAGAAAGAGCAAACTGGAAGTGGGACAGGATGTAACAGATCCAGCCTGCCCCCAGTGATGGACTCCCGTAAGGGCTCCACAGCACCCCCAAACAGCACCACTAACCTAGGGTCAAATGCAGTCTATGCAGGACATTTTTTAAGTTTAAACCACCATAGTGTGGACAGCATGGGCTATATCATCCATGATTTTCCACATAGAATCATATACAATGTGTTCCTCAGCACATATCCTGTTGTTATATGCAATATGCCTATATTGAACTTAAACCCATACATCTCAAACTTACTGACCATGAACTCTTCTGAAGCAGAAGACCTGTTAGAGATGGGGAGAGAATCCCATAAGCATTTTAGAACTATCTTCCTGGCCTGTGGGAAACACTGGAACTAGATAGGAGTAGCAGAAGGGTTGTGGCCAGTATCAGAAAGCCAGACATCTAATTGCACTTGGGATCTAACCCTTGGGAACCTGCTCTGAAGAGCATCTGTACCTTCTCTGTGCTGTTGTTAAGGGGGTTTTCCACAGGTCCCAAAGATCAAGATGGGCCAGGTGTTAGTAGTGAAAGTTACCTGCCAGCAGCCTTTCCAGAAGTCATAGATCCATCAGTGACAGACACCTGACAGAAGCACAATAGGAGGAGGACAGTTTACTTTTGTTCATAATTTGAAAGGACATGGTCTATCATGACAGGGGAAACATGGTGGTGAGAACAGCTCATGTCTATGACAGCAGAAACATGAGGCAGCTGCTTACATCATGTCAGCACAGAGTGAAGGCTTGACTGGAGCTGGGATATGAACCATAAACACCACTCTATAGTCCCATCTCTGCCAGATAAGCCTCATGTTCAAAGTGTTCCCCAAACTCCTCCAAAATAACCACCAGCTAGGGACCAGGTGTTCAAACATAAGAGCTTATAGGGAACATTTCTAACTGAAACCATAACAAATTACATGGGGACTGATACAGAATGGCTGCGTGTTAAGAGGTTGGAGGCAGAAGATGAAAGCAGATACTAAAGAATCCCAAAAGCAGCTGGATAGCTGTGGCACGTGTCTTTAATCCCAGCATGTGGGAGGCAGAGGCAGGTGGACACCTAATCATAAGACTTAAAATTATAAAACATTTAGCAGAAGGCAAGAGCTTCATGGACTGGATTTCTTAAGAACTTCTTGAATGGGATACCAAATACATGGACGACGACAACAAAAATAAAACATGCAAATTTGACTTCATGACATACATACTTTAAAAGACATTATCGACAGTATAAAAAGAGAGCCCAGAGGAAATGCTTATGGATCATAAATATAATAAGGGATTAATATTGAGAATATATAAAGAACTTCTAAAATTCAACAACAAAACCCTCCCAATTCAAGGATGAAAAAGGGCTTGAATCTCTCCTAAGAGAATAAGCATATGAAAACCAACCCAGCCTCAGTGATCATTAGGTAAATATAAATCACAGCTTTAGCCACAGTACTCATTCAGATGCTTAGACCTAAACAAACCCCAGAAAAGAAGTGTTATTGACAATGTAGAGGAGGTGTGTGTTTGTACACACACACTCGCGCAAAAGAAGAACATATGGTGCAGGTGTTTGTGAGGCCCGAGGCATCTATCTGGAGTTACAGGCAGTTTGTGAGTCTCCTGACTTTGGATGCTGGACACTGAGCTGAGGTCTTCTGTAAGAACAGTATGCACTCTTAGTAGCTGAGTCATCTCTCCAGCCTCTAGAATTGGAATTTTTATTTACTATTGGCAGGGATTAAGAAGGTACAGTTGCAGCCAGACAGTGGTGTTGCACATCTTTAATCCCAGCACTTGGGAGGCAGAAGCAGGCAGATTTCTGAGTTCCAGGCCAGCCTGGTCTACAGAGTGAGTTCCAGGACAGCCAGGGCTACACAGAGAAACCCTGTCTCGGGAAAACAAAACAAAACAAAAGAAGGTATAGTTGCTATAAAAACAGTTTGATAGTTCCTCAAAAACAATGATAGACGCACATATATTGTCCCACAAGTCTGCTTCTGGGCGTATGGCCAAAAGAACTGAAAGTAAGTTCTTGAGGTATTTGTACCCTTGTGGTTCTTAGCAGCATTACCAATAGTTGTGAAATCTGAATGTAACCCAGGTGTCCCAGAGCTCGTGAGTGATAAGCAAAATGTAGTGTGTATGTATAGAGCAACATTATACAGCTTGAAGAAGGAACTTATGGCAGTGTGGGTGAACATGGGGGCATTTTACCACATGACATTAGCCAGTCACAAAAAGACAAGTCAAGATTACAGACATAGGATAGTAAATTGGGGATTAGCAGTCACTGAGGGAGGCCCATGGTGGGTCATAAGCCTTTGGAGCTGGTTTGTGGCAGGAAACAGCAAATCATTTCAGCTTTAAAAGACAGAAGAAGGACTGATAGATAGCTGGTAGTGATGATTGGGCTACTTCACAATTCACAGCAAAGGACTTCAGTATCCACCTTATTGGTTTTAGGAAGCATTCTAGAGTCACTACGGAGTATCGGGTACGTGAATCTGAGTTCCACACATCAATATAGAAAGTCAGACACCTCCCACACTCCAACATAAAAGCTATCACAGAGGAACGTAGACCACCTTCAGAAGACATGCCAAACCCAGTCCTCCAGGCAGGCGTCATCATACCTCACAATGAATGTTGTCACTCACCTCTATGGAAAGACCATTCACAAAGGTAAACAGCCATGCTGGCTAAGTGGCGCCTGAATGGTTAGGAAGGAGCACAGAAATTTATGGGTGCCAGCCATGGGAAATCCAAACACGCAGTGTTCAGGTCCTCAACCCCAGACAACCAAAGCAGTGTTAGCTCAGCAAGCATGAGCTGCAGGAAGACAGCACCCCCAGCAGGGAGTGGGCTCCCACAGCTTGCCTCTGAGTGCAGCAGCACGTGGATGACAGCATCCGGATAGCAGTATCTAATTAAACTGGATTTCCATCCAGAACGCACAGCTAACCTGAGCACTCTTCCAAGTGGATCTGACTCATAGGGCACTTGTACAGCTTCACAGACCTGAAGACGTGTTCATTCTCAACTTTGCCTTCCCAGGCCTGAAGAAGTTCTCATTTGCAGAAAGTGGTTTTGGTAATAAACAAAGCGTGCTCTCTGCAGTAGGCAAGAACTCAGGACGGGACTCTTGCTCCGGATATCTTTAAGCTTTGTTGTAAATATCGGTGAAAGCCTTAAAATCAAGGCCTGTTTGTATTAAAGGAAAAAATTCACACCCAGCTTGTCCTGTTCAGAAATCAATCGATAAGGTTAAGTTATTTGAATGCTGACTTGTACCTAATTTTAGCTATTTTTGTTGTTGTTATTATTGTTGTTAAAATACCAGGATAAGCTGTATGAGTTTTCAGACTTAAATCTCCTTTTTTGGAAGTGATGACAGTGCTCCCCAAAGTTTCCTTCTTACCTTTCCACCTCTGAGCAATTGATTTTGATTAGAAACATTATACCCAGCATTTACTTTGACATCCTGAGTACAAACAGTCACTTTAATGGCTTTTTTTTTAAAAAAACAAAATCATGACAGGGACATCAATCCTTCGCCTGGTGTATGAAGGCCTGGTATATTAATTGGCTGTCAGATTCTGAAGAAGTAATGGATTAATGTGCTTGATCGTAACGCTCTGCTCAGAGACTGAAGTTTGATCCTGATGTCCCCAGTCTCTCTGCTTAATGCAATTACAGATATGCATTCAGGACATCTGAGTGGATTGCATTTCATTAATATGATTGGAGCGGACAACATTAGGCTGCTGTCGGGTCCTCTCTGACAGCTAATTACTAGAATGAAGAGTGTATACCACTCAGGAACAATGGTGCCCTTATTGGAGCCATTAAAACAATAGAAAAATATCGCTTTAAGCTCCTCCATATGTGTCATGGG
This sequence comes from Mus minutoides, assembly GCA_902729485.2. Taxonomy (NCBI): domain Eukaryota; kingdom Metazoa; phylum Chordata; class Mammalia; order Rodentia; family Muridae; genus Mus; species Mus minutoides. Next base: position 1,674,857 of record LR749658.1, read on the forward strand.
TCATGGAGATAGCTCAGTATGAGAAGTTGGAAGAATGAGATGGCCAGAGTCTCTAGCAGCAGGGCTCCCGACCATCTTTAAAAATACTGGAGTCACCCCATTGTCCAGCTATTTATGTGTGGCCTTTTGTGGTCCCAGACCATATAGACCTGGTAATTTTCCCACTCATTTTAGCTTTCAACTCCTCCCATAATAGAAGAGAGTGATGACTTGGAGCAGTCATGGATTGTTATTTTATTTTATTTTATTTTGGACAGGGTCTGATATATCCAGTTTGATTTAAACTCCTGTGAGTATGGCCTTGAACTTCTGAGCTTCCTGCCTCCAACACTATACACACACTAGGATGTGGCATGCATCACCTGGGTTATGGGGTGCTGGGAATCAAGCCCAGGGCTTCAGGCATGCTAGGCAAGCACTGTACCTTCTGAGCTCCATCCTTATCCCACACTATGACATTATAGGGGAAAAAAAGAAGGGTGTCTTTGTCCTTTGGTGCTGAGATAACCGTGTGGACCATTTGAATCTCTGAGCATGGAGAGAAGAGATAGAGATGTCTTAGGGAAGCTAACTCTCCTGGGACTATTTCTTGTTCTCCCAACCCCTAACCTTACTAACACCAGGCAGTCCTTTGGTACACAGTATATGATCAGTGCTGTTTATTCCTGACCATTAAAGAACATTTTTTTAAAAAGGAGTAAGATATAGCTCTTAATCTCTGAGATCCTCAAGCCCTATTAGAGAAACAGACATGAAAAAAATAGATAAATAAAAAATAAATTTAAAAAAAGATTGAGACAATAATAGGATTAATAGATGGACTGAGGGGCTTATCTGAGGGGATGAATGGGTGCTGTGGGATGCGTAGGAGTTCTCTGAATACCTATAAAGATAGAGTAAGGCTCCTGACAGAGGCTAGTGGTGCAGAGACTGGCAATGGACTGCCAGGCATGTTCTCGATTGGGTTCCTCTAGCTTCCTGCTCTGGCTGAGGCCATTCTTAGCTGCACTCTGAGGACATACTTTGTTCTATTGAGCCATGTTTAGCCAAAGCTCCTCCAGAAGCTTTGGAATTCCCTCTCAGGAGTCCTAGATTCCAGCCTTAGACCTGCCTTCTTGGAAACCCTGTCAATCTTCCAGGGTCATGTGACCTCAATTTTCTTATCTATACAGCTGAAAGATATGCATGTCCCTCCCCTTCCTTACATATATGCTGCCAACTTGATAGATAGATCCAGTTTAATCTGGGCAGTTTTCCCCCAGTGGGTCACAAATCAGATATTTTGCATATCAGATATTTATGTTGTGATTCATAACAGTAGCAACATTGCAGTTATGCAGTAACAAGACAGGATCATGTAGATTCTTAGCACTGAAACAAGCAACTGTCATTGAAGAGTCTCTCAGAGGCCCTGGTCTAGACAGAACAGTGTGCCGCACCATATTCTAGGGAACACCAAGCCTCTCGAGCTGCCTACAGACATCCCTGTTTTCTAAGAATGAGTGCCTGGTAGGAGGTCCCCCAGAGACCCTAGCAGCATGTTGTAGAGTCCAGAGACAGATCATCTACTTTCCCCACAAGAAGTCTGCTGTTCTCAACACTGCCATCTGAGGAAGCCACTAAGAAAGTAATGGTGAGACAACTCAGGCCCAATGGTGCCCTGCCTAACTTTCCCTCTGTTTCTTCACATGCCCTCTTAGCCTCCAGGGCTTCTCAAGCCACTCTTAGGGGCCTGCTGCTTTCTGACTCCCAGATCAGATCCATGGCTCCGGCTAACCTGCTTCAAGATACACATCTGCTTGAGAAGTGCCAGACTTGAACCAAGCAGTGTAAGGCCTGGGCTGCCTGGAATGGCCATTTTATGAACATTTATAAGACAAAGGAGTCAGACACCTATGAGAATTAGCAAGTGGGGAATCCCTGGTGTGATGGTACCACTCTCTAGGTATCATTTGATACCATTTGATGTCATTTTGACAGGTCCTCACCACCACTACCCCCTCAGAAGTCTGAGTGTTTACTGGGAAGAGAGACTAAGCAAAACAGTGGAAAGTAGATGCCAAGGAAGTGACGTTCCCACCCTCTCTCCCATTGCCCAGTCAAGACATGGGAATAGTGAGAGTCGCTCTACCTCCCCCAGACCCTATATCAGTTGGAGCTTCCCCGCACCCCACCCAGGCTCTGTGCTTACCTGAAGCCTTCAACTGAACATTGGCAAGTCTGTGGCTGCATCCACCGTTTCTGACGCAGGAGCCACAGGTGTCACTATTATTCCCCAGGAGTCTCATAGTGTAAGCACAGAGTCCTGCTTTCTTCTCTGAATTCCATTTACTAATCTCTCCATGGGTACCACAGCTCTCTCCGACCTGTTCCCTCCCGCCACCCTGCTAGTGTAGTTCTAATGGCTCCTCTCCTAATGATCCTCAAACAAAGAGCCCATGGCGGAGGGTAATGCATCAATCCTGCTCCTGCTTCCTGGTCATTCTTGCTAACAGGCTTAGCTGTGCTTCACAGTCATTATCACATGTCGCACAGTCTTTGGGATGCGGAGATGATTTGCCAGCTCCACAATGCTTCGTTTTACTAAAATGAAGGCAGAACAAAAAAATTACATATTTAAAAAATGCACAATTACTCCTGACAGATCTTACAGTAAAAGTCACCTGTGTGACTTATAAGACTGGGTCTCAGTTCTCTACCTGGCATCATCCAGGAGCTGAACCCCTTCTCTTCGTTTCCTCCATAGTCTCCTCTCATCACCCTAAGACCTTTGGCACAGGAACACCCTGAGATGGTCAACATGTTCTCTTTTTGTCTAGAATATCCTTTTTGATTAGCTCACCAGACTGCCAAAATCACCCCTCCCTATTCTCTGTCCTGAGTAGCCCAGGTGAGATTACGCCCTCTCTTTTGTGAGTCTTTCTACCCAGTGAGCCCCTGTTGCCCTTTCTGTATGCCAGGCTCTCCCATGAAGCCTAAGCCACACTGTGACAAGCATAACCATGTTTTGGGTATACCTACCAAACCTGAATACTATGAAGAGAAAAAGGAAGCTGTATGAAGGGCCTGCCCAGGTAGGAGCACTACCATCTCTTGCTCCAAAGAAGTCATTTGGAGAGGTCCTGTTTTATATGACCCTCTTCTACAGGTAGGAAAAGCCTGCCCCTGGGGTCAGTAGCTCAGTTAATGGCTCAGTAGTAACCTCACCCAAACCCTGAGTTATATGGGAACAGGCTGAGGTGAGGATAGGAGACCTGTTGATATTGAGCCAGCTATGGCACATTTGAGGAAAGAGGATAGTCACAGAGAGTGCTGGAGAGGTCTGGGCTTCTTGGAACTTCATTGGACCAACCTCTCTGGCTGAAGCTTCCCATGCAATTTTAAGTATCCTTGCTCCATGAGATAGGAAAGGAGCCCACACACAGGGCTTCACATGGACAGGTTCCAGAGGACCTTTCCTCAGGGCTGAGGCAGCAAAGTCACCATTTATTCAGCACATTCACTTGAAAGCGCTCCAAAGGCATGAGCTACAAAGTGCAGTGTCCATATAGCATCTGACAGAGAGACTCCACAGGTAGCTCCAGTCCAACAGTACCTGAAGGGCATCGTCATATCGGAGTGCTCTGGTTTCCCAACTAGACTCAGCATTATTCCTTAATAGTTGCACTCAGTATCTGAAAGTCTCGAGCTTCTTCTATTAATCTTTAGTTAATAGGGACCTCAGAGGATGTCCATTTCCTGTCAGCATATTTATCCTCTGGCTTCTGCTTATACACAATTTCTGTACACTGTGTACACTATACAGTATCAGGAAGACTCATCTAAAGCAGCTCAGCTTTTGGCATCTAGCTCTTGTGTAATGCTCCACAGTACCAGTCAGTGTCATTTGCCTTGATTGTCCCCGCTGTGTCAGAGGATGGTGGTCCTCGCCGTCAGGACTTGGTAGGCTCTAGTTTAGCGCTATCCTCCTATGAGAAGGAGTCCACATACCACATATTCCAAAAGAGGTCTCCAGAGAAAGCTTGTTAGATTTAGTCCAATTTCTCCTCTAACCTTCTAGGTTCATACAGTAACTCTGTGTGTAGCTACAGGGATATTAAAATATGCCTAGTCCAAGTGGGAATGGCCTCTGAGGAGACGTGCACACCAGTTTTCTAAGGATTAGTATGTGCATATATGCCTGTGTGCTTATCTATATGTGCACTCTGAGTGCAGGTGCATATAGAGGCAGAAGAGGGTGTCAGATTCACTGGAACTGGCATTATCGGCAGTTGTGAATTTCCATGTGCATGCTGGGAACCAAACCCAGATCCTCTGCAAGAGTAGTAGGTGCTCTGAACCACTGAGCCATCTATATTTACTATTTACATAGGTCTTTCTCTTTTTTGGTTTTTGTTTTGTTTTTTGTCTTTTCAAGACAGCATTTCTTTGTGTAACAGCTCTAGCTATTCTGGAACTCACTTTGTAGGTCAGGCTGGCCTTGAGCTCACAAAGATCTACCTGCCTCTGCCTCCCAAGTACTGGGATCAAAGATATGTTCCACCACCGACTGGCTGTTTACATGTTTGTATTGGACTTTCCTGTACCTGTATGTTGCCAAGGCCTTCTGCCCTCAGTAGTACAGTGGTTGTCATGCATTACTCTTCTTGAAGTATATTGCACACTGACCATTGTTGAGAATGCATTGAACATGAAATTTGGCCTCTTACACCCAGCAAATAAAGACTTTGATACAGGTTGGACTTCACTAGGAACTTTTTTTAAACCAAAATATAGGAATTTATATTTGTCCCAAATACATTTCAGCTTGTTAGTTTCAGCCAATTATTCCAATCTCTTGAGAATGTTGTAACCTTCCTGCTACTAAATTCCAGTCACTGTTCATGACAGTGGCTGGAATGGAAACAGGTAGAGTTCAACTCCACTTAGAGCTCCTGACCTGCCATGCTGACTGCCACTTCCCACCCACAAGGACACTGTTTTCTGCCACCTTACTGGCACTTGGCTGTATTTGAGTTAGACAGCCTGAGCTCCACCCCCAAGCTACCTAACCACTAGAAAAAGGAAGATGAAAACTGGGGGTGCATGAAGTACAGTGGTAGAGTTTAGTATATAATCATGAGGCCCTGGTTTAATCTTCAACACCACCAAAGAGAGAGAAAGAAGCAAAGCCATGAGCATATACCTGTAATCCTAGAACTCAGGAAGCTGAGGCAGGAGGATTAAGAGTTCAAATCCAGGGCTGGGGAGATGGTTCAGTATTTAAGAGCACTTGTTGTGCTTCCAGAGGACCCAGGTTCAATTCTCAGCACTCATGAAGCATCTAACAACTGTCTGTAATCCCATTCCGGGAAGATCTGATGCCCACCTCTGGTTCCTGAAGGTACTGCACATACATGGTACACAGATAGGCATGCAGATGATACACAAATATGATAAATAAAGTGTCACCAAAAAAGGGAGCTAAAGTCCTTTGAGGACAAACTGTACTATATCATAAAGCCCTACCTCAAAAAGGAAAAGATGGGAGAGAATAGAAAGAGAAACACAATATTTGGTATGACTACTGTTCTTCATTGCTTTTAGATTACAAATAAACTAATTTTTATTAAAGTGTTAGTGACTGATAATAATCTTCCTTCTTGTATTAACAAAGACAGGACTTAGCTGGACCTTTCCGTGCCACATGGAAAAGAACTATATTTGGAGCTCATAAACTAAGGTAGAGTCAATAGGAGAGAAACTGGGGGGCTTAGGTAAAGAAGGCCAGAGGTCTTGTCAAGTGCCTTTGAAGTCGTTTCTCAGGTTGTTTCTGAGGTTGGTGGAGAACCTACCAATGTCACCTGGTGATGACTGGCATTCACAGCAGGTTCTCTGTCGTGTGTGTGCCCCTGCTATGCTAAGGGTCCTCATACTGTACTTCTTTCTGCCCTCTGTCTCCTTTAATCCTAGTAGTTTGAGTGACAGATCCAGACCTGTAATATCAGATCGAATGTGTGACCTTCATCTGTGCTCTCAACACAATCCCTTCTTCCAGCCCTTGGGTCTTTCCTGCAGGGGATTGTGTGGGTGCACATATATGAGCATGTGTGAGACAGGGAACAGAAAGACATTCTCTCCACAGGCACAGGGCAGAGGGGAAATCTCTTTTCACTTGTCTACCTTTGAAGCCTTCACCATAGGAGCTGTTTTGAGCATGGGGGTTAGGGGGGAGCCTCCGCAGGCCTCCTGCCTGGCCAATTGTAAGCATTAGCCAGTTCTCCCGGGTTGCTCGGCAGGCCCTCTCTTTCTTTAAGGGATGATAGATGAAGGCAGGTGTCACATGAAGGGGTCTGTTTTCAAGCATGAAGGATGCTCACTTCAGCTCTGGCTTGTGGACTATCTCCCCCCAACCCCCAAGGACATCTTACTGTATAGTAATAGATCCTGTTAACTATATCTTTAAGAGAACTATAGCCTCTTCTCTCCAGGGTTTAAGATTTGTGACTAGAAGGTCACACCCAGGGCCATTTGGGCACCTCTTGGGGACCTCAGAAACATACCTTGTGAATTTGCCACAGAGGCTGTCTAGGGCTGGCCTCTTGGTCACAGAAAGGATAGAGAGCTGTGAGCTTTGTGGGTATCTTGCCACCAAGAAGAGAACGATTTTGTGAGTTGGACTGAATAGTTTGGGCCCATTTTCTAAATTGTCTGCTTTAAATCTGTCTCTGCTGGACTCTGTCTCAGAGGACATGGCGTCTGTTGCATTTAGAATTAGCTAGAGATAATGAATTCTGGATTTTACATATTTATTACCATTGTCCAGGCTCCCTCTGGTCTTGTAACCACTGCTGCTACCCAACCTGGCCCCCTCTGGGGAGAGCATGAGGCTCAGAGGTGCCAGCAGTCACAGAGGCAATGGGAGGGGAAGCACAATCAGGCTTGCTGTAGAAGCAGTTTGAATCATGAGTGTACATCCACAGCTCTGGCCTAAGCCAATCGCTGTGCCAGCAGGTGGGATCTGGAGTGAATGAGAAATTCAGTATTCTCCCTCCAGTTCAGCACAGTTAGGTCATACAAGGCAGCATGAATCCCATGTATAGATTGTTTTCTTCCTCTACATATATCCCAATGACAAAGTTTAGTCTGTAAATTAGACACAGAAGAAATTAGCAAAAACTAGTAATAATGTACAGCAGATATAGCTGAGACTATACTAAAGGCTGTATGATGGCTGTGCTCCAAAGCACCTGGTTGTGGTCCAGTCACTACCCTCTGGTGATGTGAGTTGACATACCTGCATGGAGAGATGAAGTGCTGTATGTTAGGTGTCTGGCCACAAGCTCTGCCACACCATGACAGAAGTTCAAGAAACAGTTAGTAAATGACTAGTGGGCAGGAGCCTGTACATAATGAACACTTTGGACAAAGGTGATTCACATTGTGGGTAAGATAGAATGGGATGAGCACATGATTTTTTTTCATGCAACTCAGAACAACACACAATCTAAAACTTAGAGATTGTTTATTCCTGGATCTTCTGTGTGATGTTTTCAGACCATAGTTTTCCACGGGAATGTGAAACATGGGCTATTAGCGTTAGCACAAGCCTCAAGGTCCCACCTATTAGTTGCTTTCGCCCTCTGGCTAGCAAGATGGCATGTGGAAACACTGACTGTCTATGGGATGGGGGTTCTGGAAGGCAAGCATATCCCATGAAGACACTTGAACTGAGCCTTGGAGGGTAAAGAGATATTTGTCAAACTGTATGTATGGCTGAAAGCAGCTTCTTTGGTCCTCTCTGGGCCTCAGGTTTTCTAAGACTACAGTACAGATGGTAATATATGTGTGAAACATGAGCTTGGGGTGTCAGCAATCAAGCTCTCTGTTGGGTTTGCTTACATCTTAAAGAGCATGTCTTTTGATCCATATCCCTTATCTTGAATTATTTTAACATAAAACTTATGGAAGATGTATATGTGTTTATAATTTGATGGTCCTGTTCAAAACCTGGGGGTGGGGGAGGAATTTTAGGAGCATCCCAAGGGGTGTTTGTAAAACAGGCTACAAAGTGTCCAAAGATCATTTTTATCCAGGAAAGCCAGCTGTGCTCATTATGGGGTCGGAGAGCAGCCTTGGGTCCTGCCCTGTGGATCAGTGAGAAGACAGCCAAGAACTGTGCCTTAGATTCTAACTGAAAATCTCAAGAAAGAGAAATATTTTAAGATAGGGTGGAAGCAGCCACAATACTGGGTAGAAACAGACAAGGCAGCAGGTTGACTGGTGGAGCCTCAGGCTTAGTTGAATCCTTTGCTGGCATCCTTCCTTTTATGATCATAGATGGTAGAAGCGGCACTGGAACTGACAAGGGGTTGGGAAAGGTCCTCTGCCACTGCTTGAGAAGGCCAGGATATCTCCTGCTCCCAACATGGCTGGATCTGAGAGCTCCAACTGTGCTGTCTAGCCTCTCATTGCTGGCCCATTGTTTCGGCTTTGCTTTTCTTTACCCTTTTGTTTCATTTTTTACACATCTTGCTCTGCAATCAGGGTAGAAGGATCTTTGTGGTCCTTTAGCTTGAAGTGAATCTCGCCTCTGTGTCATGCATCAGTTTGCACAAGATATGGTGTACCTGTGTAGTCAAACATGTGTGACCCTGGGCTAATTATTGTGATTGGAGGATGGAGTGCCCTGTCTGCCCCCCCCCCAGGTCAAACACCACCGCTTTTCTGTCTAGGTGGGATCTAACAGCACCCCCCCCATGGGAAAAGCGAATTTCATTGCTGTATTAGTTACTTTCCTCTTTTTTGTACCCAAGTACTTGAAACAGGAGTGTTTGCTTTGGGGGGATACCATCCATCATGCTAGAGAAGTCATGGCTGCAAGATGTGAGGAGGCTGGTCACTGCATAAGCAGAAAGCTGGGAGCAGACAGACGTGGAACCCACTATCAGCTGCAGGGCACCACCTCTAGAACCCACTTCCTCCAAAGGTTCATAACCTTCAAAACAGCCACACCAGCTGAAACCAAGTGTGCAAATACACCAAAGGGGACATTTCACACAGAAATCACAGTTAGAATCCATAGTGGATCTAAATAGATGAAAGTTGTGAACAGTGGTAGTCAGCAGTACCCAGAGGGTTGAAGGCCACAGAGGATAGGTACTAACGGAGCTAGAGGAGAGGAGTTAGAAGGCTTCACCAAGTGTCTCATTGTACCACTAGGGCCTCAAGATGATGACTCCCACAAGCCAGTGCTCAAAGCCGGCTGGCTGTACACATGGAGATTCATTGGCACTGACTTGCTGAGCGGTTCCTGTGGGCTGTGGCTGCAGGTACTGGTGAAAAGGTGTTTTGAGTAGTCTCCAGGGCAGGGCACTAGCCAGCTGCTTCCTTCCTTGCCTCTCAAGTAGGGGAAGTGGCAGAGCCTAAAGCCAGAAGGGCATGCTATAGAAACAACTCAGGTGCTTCCATGGTGCCAGCCTTCACATAGCTTAGTGTCTCACAGGCCTTACTCAAGCCCCGTATGGGGGACTTTGGAATTGCTTGCCCATGGCCCTGGTGCTGAGCTACACAAGCTCACAGTGACTGATGGCAAGCCCCTTCTTTGGACGCTTCTCTATTGCACACTCCATCACCTTCTAGTCCTCTTAACAAGTGAGGACTTTATAGGTTCAAGGGTGAACCTCAAAGTCAAACAGGAAAAGTGGCAGAGTCCACCCAAATCTGCCCACTCTGACCATTCCCACTCACCCATTAGTTCCCCATGCACCCAGCACAGCCATCCCGAAGTGGTGGTACCTGGAATGGGGGGGGGGGGGAGTCAGCATCTGTCCCCAGACCAAGGAGGAGAGTCATAAATCAGCTCCCTGGACTGGCTTAACAGTGGTGGTAGCTAGAAAATGTGGACATCTAGACGTTAGAGCCTATCCTCCACATGTGGAAGCTGAGAAGCTTCTTTGATCAGTTCCTTATGTTCATAGAGCCTTGCTGTAAACCAGTGCATGTTCCACCACAGAGGTAAGGAGAGTCTTTTGGATGAACTGAGGTAAACTGGCTTAGCTGAGCCCATGCTCGTGTGTGTGTGTGTGTGTGTGTGTGTGTGTGTGTGTGTGTGTGAGAGAGAGAGAGAGAGAGAGAGAGAGAGAGAGAGAGAGAGAGAGAGAAAGAGAGAGAGAATGAGAATGGGGGGGGGGGCAAGGTCTCCCAGCAGAACATGGCAGGGGCTTGGTGAGGCCCCTCAGCCCTCCAAAGCATGTGCTTGGGTTCTCAGGTGCGGGAGCCCCTACTCATCCTGAGCCTGGTCTGCCTCTGCTCCACAGAGGAGATTACAGAGCTTAATGATTCGCTCCTCGGAGCTGCAGCTGATGCCAGCCTCTACCCCCTTTCCACCTAATTAGTCTCATTAATGAGCTCCTCTGCTCTCCATAGAGAGAGTTTCCTCTTTGGAATAAGAGGCAAAAATACCTTGCCCAGGTAGATTGCTGAAGCCTTTAATTATTGCCCACACCTGCTAAGCCTTGTGACTCACACCCAGTGATAGTGCTGAGCACAAGTGGAGCTTGCTTACAATCCCGAGCTCAGCTTAACTCTTTCAGCACCAGAATCATTTCATTCTGGGGGGCACAGTTTCCCCAGCAGTTGACAGCTTGCTTATCTCAAGGCTGCAGAGCGCTCTCCTCACACTGGGAATCCTGAGACCCCAGGGAACAAACAGTTCCTAGCCAGAGGAGTTCCCACTCCCGGGCAAGAAACTGCAGATCACTATAGCAGCCTCCGTTACCTCACACTGACTTACGTCTTCTGTAGGCTTCAAAATGCAACTTTTCTGTGGGCAGCCTAGCTCTATATTTCAAAGGAGGTAGAAGAACACGGGGATGGGAACACCACCAGGTACTGACACTGGGAGAAGGTAGAGAAAGTAAGACAGGTCTGAAGCCTCCACCACCTCTTGCTCTGGGCTCCTGTCACACCATAACACACATTGAGAACCTATTTTGAAGCTGGTGCAAGATGCTGTCACATAGAGAGGGGGCAGGATTCACAGGGAGCAGGCAAATAGACCATGACCACCCAGGTCGATGCAGTGTGAGCAGAAGAGGTTTAGTGGTGGCGAGCTGGAGCTGGATCGTGCAAATTGAGAGGGGGAAAGGCAGGTGGGGTGGGCAGGGCTCCAACAGGCAGATCATCCTGTGAGGAGTCAAGCCCTCCTCCCTCTGTCCTACTGCACCTTTCTAGCGCATAGTGCAGCATGCAGTACAGAGAAGGTGCTCAGTGAGCATTGGTGACTAAAGGGCGGCCGCTGCGAGGGCAGGGAGATTATCAGACAGCTTTGGGGAAGGATCCTGGATGGTGTCCATGTACAAGTTCTGATGCCCACAAGTACTCGTGCAAGGGCAGAGTCCTCCATCCCCACAGAGAGGTTTGTGGGTTCACCCTAGGCTGCCCAGTGGCCAGAGGGTGGGATTGCAGTCCAGATCCATCTTTTTTTCCCCTTCACCTCATGGCTTGCTGGAGAGTGGCTTACTAAATGTCTTGGAACACAAAGACTGGTTTCCTGGCATAGGCTCCTTGGTTGTGAAACATTTAGGATAGGAATACAGGCTTCCAAGAGACCAGAGATGCCAACTCAGACAGAACCAAGTGACTCTGACCAGATTTAGTCACATTGTAAAATTAATAAATATAATATTTTAATAGAACTTACTGAATGTGACAACAAATACTAGGAGAACTAACCAGTTTGGTATTTAGTCAGTCCTAAGAGACTAAGTTTTGTTTGTTTGTTTTAAGAAAAATGTGTCTCAAAGAAAGATAATAACAAGCCAGGCGTGGTGGCACACGCCTTTAATCCCAGCACTAGGGAGGCAGAGGCAGGCGGATTTCTGAGTTCGAGGCCAGCCTGGTCTACAAAGTGAGTTTCAGGACAGCCAGGGCTATACAGAGAAACCCTGTCTCAAAAAAACCAAAAAAAAAAAAAAAAAGAAAGAAAGATAATAACAACATCTGCCAACCTAGAGGTCTCTGTGGCATGTCTAGTCCAGAATAAGATACTTCATATAAAGTCACCTGACCTTCTCTACAGCCCTGTGAGATGGGTTTGTATCAGCCCTTTTCACACAAGGCAAAATGAGGCTTGGAGAACTCCTGACTCTCCCAGTCACACAGTTAGTGAGTGACAGAGCCAGGAGCCTCAGCCTAGACCATACCAGAACCTGCATTGTCCCATACCATGCATACCTCATGGGAACAGCAGTCCCAACAGATGGATCACCTGGTAGAGCTATGTGTGTAAGCATTAGGCTAGCCAATATCTGAGCCCCAAGGCCCATCTGGGACCCTATGCTTTTTAGGTACTCTGTAATGTCCAGGCTGTTCTGAGTGAACATTTCTGTGTTGTTCTGACAACCTGGGGGTCTCCAGGCAGTGGACAGAGGAGCTCAGAGGACAGCTTAACATGACCCTCCTGCTCCTATAGAGCACTTCTGAGTGCCAGGCCCTACTCTTGGGGATTCCTCCACGTCCTAAACACAATCCCATCCCAGGCCTCCGCTGGGCTCAGGAAGGAGGCAGCAGCAGTGACATTGCATGTTCCTACTTGCCTCTCCAGGACTCTTGCCTAACATTGAGATGGTCAGTCTGCTAGATCCAGACTGTGGTGACTATCAACTCACACCTAAAATCACTCTCGATCCCATTGCTTTCCTACCCTAGCTTCTTCTCCTCTTGCCATATTCCCTAGGCAGTCTATGGAACAGGAGCCCTGCTTCTACCCTGTCTTCTCAGAAGAGCAGAGGCCAGGGGATCCTTCCAAACTGTAGCCATCTATACCCCTACCTCATGCAAGCTCTCCCAGCAAATCACAGGCAGTAACTCTGTGTCTGTCTTTAAGATAAATTGGCCTTCTCTAGACCCATGCTAGTTTAGATAGGCTCTGTGCCTATCTAACATAGTGGGGGGAAACTACAGAATCACCCCTGCTTTGCAAACGTGCAGTAGGCTTCCCAAAAGCTGGGCTGTGGAATGAGTACATGCTTGCCAGGCTAAGGGGATGAGAGGTGAGGAGCCGAAACTGGACACTGTCTAAATTATTGTGTTTGAAGATGAATCAGGCATTGTAGCTCACACCCATAATCCCATCACTTGGAAGTCTGAGGCAGGAGAATTGCCAGTTCAAGGCCAGACTGGAGCTACATAGTGAGTTACAAGCTGGCCTGAACTACAAGTTGAGACACTGTCGATGTCTGTACTGTGTTCCAGGTGTCCTAAAAACCGATGATCTATTCCTAAGCTGCCGCTGCTACCACACACACACACACACACACACACACACATACTCACACAGTCCACTCAGCATAAGGGCTCCACGTGCAAGGCTCCTTCACTGGCCATTTCACCTCTAACTAGTAGGAACAGGAATGCTTGTTACAAACCTCTCCTGAGTGGCTGAGCAGTTAATGGTGGGGTAACTGACAGAAGGAACCCACCCACTATTCCCTGCTTGGGTTTCCTAGTCTCACAGAAGCACAGTTGAGTCCCTTTAGAGCAGAGATAATGGTAGCTGCTGGGCAGAGGCTGGACAGGGCCATAGCCAGCCCCCTTGCCCTGGGAGGAAAGCAAGAAAGTGTCCATGTGCTTCCTGTGTCCTCAGCTTTCCCTGCCACTTTGCTCTCTGGGCCCCACCCTCGCTGTGCCTGCTCATCACGCTGGTATATTTCTAGGTGGTAGGTGGCTGCCACCCCACCCCCTCCATCTCCACCACTAATAGCTGCTGTTTAGCTCACCCTCACATATTTTAGCCTCATAATTTTTCCTCCTGAATCAGCCAGTGCAGATTCTAATCACCTCACTTTTTCTTCCTCCCTGAATTCCCTCCAATTTGGAGATTCAAAAGAGGCGCTTCCCTGCATGAACATGCTGTGATTCAATTTGAAAATAAATTCCTCCTGGCAGCAGCCATCTTTCTGGAGAGTGACATTTAAGACTGACAGTGGACAAGATTGTAAACAGGTTTCCAATAAGAAAAAAAAATCCAAGTTAAGTGCATTCTGTGAATTTTTTTTTAAATGATGTGTGCATGTGTGTGCGTTCATGTCTATAATTGCAGCCTTGCTGGGGCACCGTCTGCTATAGGAAGAATCAGGGACCGTGTGGGTCTCTTGTTAGCACTGTTGATGGTCGTTCACTTTACCGAAAGCCACTTCATTTCATGAGACTCATTCCCATAAAAGAGAATGGCCAGTTCACTCAACACACCCTGTGCTCAGTCTTACTTTGTACACCAAGTCTTGTGCTGAGTAAGGGAGCACTGGACCCAGGAAGACAGTTTACCCTGTAAAGAGTTGTGTCCTTGAGAGAAAATAGACGGGTACCTGATATGTGGTGCGATAGAAGTAAGCTTAGGGCCCTCGGGAGTTCAGAGGAAGACCCAAAAGTGTATGAAAAAGGGAAGTTTTGTGGAGGCCATGATGCTAAACTTTACCTGTAGGATGAGAAGTGGTTAGCCTGATACAGAAAAGAGGATGATTCAGAAAGATGCCAGAAAAAGAGGATGACATGAGCTGAAGGGACTAACACACAGACTGGGGTACAGTCTGCAGGAAGCTAGGAGCAGCTAGCAGGAAAGGAGACTTGTGGTATGCAGGAGTTATAGCTTGAGGGACATTGAGGGTTGGCATACCCTAGAGTCAGCCTTAGAGCTTATCACAGAGGTAGGAAGAGGTGAAGCAAGCCTGAAGCAGTATCCAGAGAGGAGACACCTGTGCTTGTTGGGGCAGAAGAGGAAGCTGGGAGGCAGCCTAGTCAGGCAGGCAGGGTCTGGAGAGCCAGGATAAGAGCCTTGGCATGTGAGATAACCCATCTGCAGGAATAGTTGTTACTGTGTACCTCTTTTATTTCCAGATCTCCAGGTACCGTCTCATGTCACAAAACTGTTTACTTGTGTGGCTCCACATTCTACAAGAAAGGGACCTAGACTAGCTTTGTCATTGCATTGCAGCTCTTACACGATGCCTGATCAAAGCAGATAAACAATAAATAGTTAACTCACTTTTTAAAAAATCACATGTGTTTTGGGAGCACACCTCTCACATAGGTGGAGGTCAGAGGACAGCTTACAGAAGTCAGTTTCACTTTTCAGCATGTAGGTCTCAGGGATCAAATTCAGATATTCAGACTTGACAGTAAGTGACTTAACCCACTGAGCCATCTTACTGACTCTATAACTAAATCATTTTTAATACCACCCCCATCACTGCATTAACATTAAAAAAAACTAGAGTAGCAATGTGCCATGTGTGGCCTCCTGTCCACTTGTGGAGTACCCATCCTGCTACCATGATTCCCCTCCTGGAGGTTCTGGCACTGACTCTTATCCTGTGGGCTTTTTTCCCCAAGAATTTCATAATGAAAATTAGAAAACACACACACATATTTTCAGTAACACACAGGCTAGAATGTTGCAGTGAAAGCCTACATTCTGCTGTGTAGGTTACCTGTCCCCATTTCTGTACATATGCTTGGTCCCAAGCACTGTTGGAAATGTGACTTGGTAGCAGATCCTTCACCTAGTATGCAAGGAGCCCTGGGCTTAAATCTCAGAGCCGAAGAAAGACAAACCTATATTATGCATGTATGAATGCACTGTATCTTTATGCATTTCAAGTAAGAAGACATTGGGATCCTCCCCCCAAAAGCTTTCAGCAAATCTACTGATAACTAGCATAAATACTGTTGGAATATGAAAAGCAGGCTCTCAGAAATCTACCATTATCATTGTCATCGTTGTTACTAGGAATGCAGGATGGTTGTAGTGATTCAGTATTTCCAATGGCGGGGCACTGTTAGCCACATGGTGAGAAGGGCTGCCCTTTCCTTTATTTCCTTTATTCCATATTTTGGACTCAACAAGGAGATGGCCAGAAGTCCAACCACCATATTTCCCAGGCACAGACTTTCACCCCATTCCCTAAATGCTTATCCTCCTGACCATCCCTAAAGGCCTTTTGAAGGCTCAGTAGTGTGGCCATACAGTTTCTGAAGCATGTGGTCCAGTTTGGTCCATCCCAGTCTGGAAGGGTCAAATGCAGCACTCCTTCCTCTCTCAGGACCATCTCTGAAGGGACTTGGTGCATGGTAACAAGACCCAGGAGTTCAAAGACAGGGTCTATAAAGTCAGAACCTGGGGCTACCCAACACAGACCTTGGCCTCGGGTGGGACTGATTCTTTCTACACCTCCTGGGCCTAGAGCCATAGTCATGTGGAACAGGAATCACTGAATATGCCTGCATGCCTCCCATCTCTGTGGCTCAGCTTCCAATTGTAAAATGAGACATTGACGATGTCTACTAGAGCATAGTCATGTGGAACAGGAATCACGATGTCATGGGGTTGCTGTGAGTATTAAATAATTGCATACAGATGAAGGAAATGCCCAGAAAGGCTCTAGCTCAGGAAACAGAAGAGTATCCTTGTCAACACATACCACTGCTGCCAGCATTCTACTTGCTACCCGGGATTACAGTGCCTCAAAATGGCATGAGCAGCTGTGTGCAGGGGATACTATTGCTCAGGAGTAAATGACAAAACTTCCCTGCGTGAATATTCATGGCATCCAAGAGTTTAAAAAAAAAAAAAAAAACCTTCTCAAAATGACCAGCAAATACTAGCTTCCCACCCAGGTGAGGAAACAGAAGTGTGGGGATAGAAAACATGGCCGTGAGAGCAGAGTTCTAGAATATCATTGCAGATAAGTAGCCCTTATGAGTAAGTTCTTAGGGCCACACTTGCCCAAAATCTGCATGCCAGCATGCTGGACTTTAAACCAAATCTGGGTTTTCTACAGCATGTTCATGGAAATTTTGGTTCAGTAGAGCTGAACCAGCTATTTGGTCCAGGGAACTGTCACAAAAAGAAATTCCTGCTCCCTGCTTATCAAGACACTGCCAATTATTTTAACCAGGAACCCACACACAGTCAGAGCCTACAAGCCCTTGAACTTCCCAGAGGAGTGGTATAAGAAGCCGTTTCCCAAAATGATTGTTTCACCTACATATGTAGACACAGAAGTGTGCATGCCACTCTGGCACTGTCTGGGTAACTCATAATTAATATTTACTTAAAACAATCATTAGTCTCTGCTGGGTGACATTAAACCCATATTCGCAGTATTTTTAGCCAGGCCTTCACTACACCTGCGATTGGCAGGCAACTGTGTGGCAGCAGGAGCCCCACAGTGCTTCATAAACAAGCCCGTACACCTGGACAGTCCATGCTGCACGCCACTCAGGCAACCGTCTGGAACCTCAGACAGCCCACACCCCCTTCACCAGTGGCATCCTTACTTCCCTTTGCTTTCTAGACATCAAAAACAAAGCACATATCCCTTTAGTCGATGTAGCATCAGTGCCCAGACCACACCCACAGAAAAGGCATGGCTTTTCCTGGACCATGTAGGATTTATCCAGTTGTTAGGACAGCTATGAGTAGATACTAAACTTTCCATAGTCACTGTTTCCTTTAAACTATGCAACATCATGGCAAGGCAGCTCCTCCCACTGCCTCGCTTTTTCAGAAGAGGAAACTAAGCCCCATCTGGCTGAACCTGTGCTTTCCAGTGTCCTACTCAGCCTCAGTTGTACTTGATCCCATCAAATAACAGGAAGGATGAAAATGAAACTAATGGGTTCCCAGGTGCTCAGCAGGTTACCACAGGAATATGCACATTCTCTCCATATACAGATGGGTAAATTGAGGATATAGAGTTAAATTGCCTGGCTCATAACACCAGAAACAAATTTTACCTTGCATCCTAACTCTCCAACAAAAAACATTTCCCCCACCTTACCAAGACGTTGAAAGAGATTTGCCACACACAGAGCCGGTAATGTCACCTTTTGTACAGACCCTAAGATCTGGTCATTTCCTTTCTCAGCTGATGTGAGCGATCTGCTTGATACAATTTAGGTTTGGAATGCTGAGAATATGCTCTACAGCTAAAGGCACTTGCTACCCAGCCCAGGACTGGAGTGATAGAAGGAGAAAAGCAAGACCTATAAGTGGCTTCTGACCTCCACATGTTCCCAAGCACACCATACACACAGTCAACGTTTAAAAGAAAAATACTAATGGTATGGTAGTAATTGGGAGGCAGAAAGGATCTCTGTGAGTTCAAGGTTAGCCCAGTCTACAGATCAAGTTCCAGAACAGCCAGGACTGCATATACAGAGAAACCCTGTCTCAGGGGAAAAAAATAAAAATAAAAAAAAGCAAGCAAAGTTCTTCGAGTTCAGGAAAGCCAGGAATATGTAGTGAGACCTTTTCTCAGTGATATATGCATATACATGAAAGAGTTGATGTTACATTTCAAAAAGAATCTTTTTTTTTTTTTTTTTTTGGTTTTTCAAGACAAGGTTTCTCTATATAGCCCTGGCTATCATAGAACTCACTTTGTAGACCAGGCTGGCCTCAAACTCAGAAATCCGCCTGCCTCTGCCTCTGAGTGCTGGGATTAAAGGTGTGCACCACCACGCCCGGCTCCAAAAAGAATTTTTAAGTTTTAAAAAAAATTGTCCAAGTCAAAAGAAACTATTATAGGAATAACTTAACATTTATTCAGGAATTTATAATTTCAGGGTTCTTCCATTATTATTGCATTGACTCCTTTAAAACAAGCCTGTGAAGGTAGATGTTACAAGCCCCACTTTACAGAGCATTAAACTGAATTTAGAGTGGCTGGCAGTATGTCCAAGGCCAGTGCAGATAGAATAGGAGCTTAGCCACTGGAAGTTGACATTACAAAGGAGTGCCTATTCTGCTGGGTAAGACCACAGAGTTGGGACATTTATACACTTTGCAACAGGGAGCCTGGCTCTAAGAGCCCCTTTGTTAAAAGTGGTAACATCTCCTCACTTATGCCACAGGATCTGGCTGTTGAGGTGGGTACACAAGTAGTGGTGCCCACACTGATCTGTGAGAGAATCGGTGGATGGGGTCATTAAGAGTGACTTTACACTGGGACTAGAGAAATGGCTCATCAGATAAGAGTACTGGCTGCTCTTCAGAAGACCCTGGTTCCATTTCCAGCATCTACGTGGTGGCTCACTACTGTCTATAACTCCAGTTCCAGAAGATCTGACATCCTCTTCTAGACTCTGTGGGTACAGACATCCATGCAAGAAAAAAACACCCATACATATACATACATACATACATATATGCAATAGAAAATTTGAGGTAAATTTTAAAAAGTGACTTTACACAATGAAAATGATCATCGAGGGCATACAGGGTCTGGAGGGGAGTGAAGCTGGCATTTTTTGGCCCAGCAAATAGCTGCCCATCTGCTCTCTGTCAGAATATGTTAGGAGTGCATCTGGATTGCTGCCCCAGAGCCTCAGCTCCGGGCGGGTCATGTGGTCGTCTCCACGACAACTCCAGGAGTGCTGGAAACTGCTGTACTTGGAGCCAGATGCTGCTCTGCACATGTGGTCTAATTAGCCGGGGTTCCCTGCCTCCTCCACCTCTCACCCCTCCCTGCATACACTACCTTTTCTTTTCCCTGCCTCCCTCCTTTCCTAGCCTTCCTTGCATCCTCTGGCTGGCTGTGTACTCTGTTTGCCTTCTCTTCCAGCTTCACCTTTTCTTTTCCCTGCCTCCTCCACCTCTCAACCCTCCCTGTATACACTACCTTTTCTTTTCCCTGCCTCCCTCCTTTCCTAGCCTTCCTTGCATCCTCTGGCTGGCTGTGTACTCTGTTTGCCTTCTCTTCCAGCTTCCCTGTAATTCTATGCAGGAAGCTAGTGATACTCCAGACACCTCTGCCCCTGAGAAAGACACCTCTGGAGTGGGAACTGACAGGTGACTAGGCAAGGCCATGACTAGCCACAGATGCTCTTGCAGTGGAGAGCTTGGGTGCTCAAGACCTACAGGAGGTTCAGCAAAGGCCATGACAAGTGTCCCACCCCAAGTCTGCTAAATTTTTGAGTTAGGTTTTATAAGACATGGAAAATTCCCCAGGAGAAGATGTGGCACATGAAAAAGCAGAGGTCAATGGAACCTTCTGGAGAACTGGTTACTGGAACCAAGGTATTTGGAGAATGAGAAGCTGAGGTGGACATCAGGCTTCTCTCTACCTCTGAACTTTACTTGGTTCTACAGGCACTAGGAGCCAGTAAAAGGGGGGCCATGGTGGCTGTTGTGGGGTGAGCCAAGCCCCTTCAGGAATGTGCTGCCAAGTCTCCCTAGGACTCTTTCATTGCTGGATGGGAAATGCTTGGGAAAAAATAGTCAGAATGTGCTGAGAAGTGAATTTTTGTGTCTTCTGCAGAGCCAGCACCCACCATTTCTTGAATCATTAGCTCTCAGGAAAATGTGCCCAATGAGAAAAGAGCATCTTCTCTCATCCTGTATGATGTGCTTGTATACCCTAGACAGCAGCTCCTGTCTGCTTCCTGCCCAACCCAGCCTGCTCTCTGCTCACAGCCTTTCATCCCATTTCACTTAACCCACCTCTTCTCCTCATGGGTTCTCTGCTTTCACACCACCCCTCCCTTGGCAGCCTCTCCCTACCTTGTCTGGACAGGATCACCTTGACCATAGGTATTTGTTGAAGGGAGGATGCTAGCATTGCCACCTCAGATGTGATATGAACCTCAAATGACATCTGAAAAGAACCAGGAAGGACATTACTGGCCCTTTCATGTTCCTATAGGTAGTAGTAGCTCCTTGACAGAGATGTGATTTAAGACCTCCAATATGAAGTTAAGGATCTCTCCCTTGTACACCTAAGGAAACAGACTTAGCTTAGCTCTCTAGCTTCTCTCCTGGAGCTCTGGGCTGCACTGAGCCCTTCTGAGGCTGAGGCTCCAGGACATCTAAGCTCAGCACCAGAGACACTGGACTCTGAACTAGGTGATGGCCATAGTGTACTGAGAAGGTACCTGCATCGGAAGATTATTGGCAGTCACGTGGTTCTCCAGAAATCCACAAGAAAGCCCTGTCTGGGCAAGTGAGCCTGTTCTAAGGGTTTTGCAGTGCTGTGGGATAAATCTGGGCCTGCGGTTCCTCCTAGTCTATAGACCTGAGCCAGGCATGTCTCCTCTCCCTGAAGGAAAGGGATAAAGGGCCTTTCACCATAGGACCGTCACAAGAAGCCAGTCTTCAACAAGAATCATCATGGAGCCCCAGGCAGGGCTGCACTCCGGACAGTTTTGTGGAAGTCCGCTTTCCTATGGCTCTTCTTTAGTCTTGCTTCCAGACCCCATCATATGCTGGGTATATGTACATATCATATGCATGGAATCAGGACTGCATGCAGTAGAATCAATGTGTGCAGCAAAGAGAGAACTACCAGAAGTTAGTTGTACCCTCAGCAAAGCACTTTGCATGAATCACCTGTGATACCCCACACAGCTGGGAAGCAAGGTCTCCCATCTCACCATGAGAAACCATCTCAGAGGACTTAGGGCCTGCCCTGAGTTCTAGACCCCATGGGTGGTGGACTCTCCAGTTTCTTCCATTCCTGCATCTGCATGGAATACTGATGTGGTGGTCTTTTCCCTATGGAGCTAGGAAAGATCTCACAGGGGAAACACCCCCCCCCCTCCAATGTATAGAAAGAACACATGTCAGCATTTGAAACTTCCTTGAAGATTTTCCAGCCACCCAACTTAACAGAGGAAGATCCTAGGCCTAGGCAAGGAAAGGAAGCAAGGCCAGGTCGAGTGTTGATTCCATGCTCTTTACACTTCACAGTGCTGCTGTTCACAGCTAGAGACTTCCGCTTCCTGGGCACCAGGCCAGTGCCAGGTACAGGAGATGCAGCATGAGACAGAGCATGCCTAAGAGAGGGGTGATAATAAACAGAGGAGCCAGGAGTTAACAGGCTAGCCAGATAGGTCAGTATGTGGACACTGCTGTGACAACTCCTCCAAGGGCCATGTCACCAAAGGACTAGTGGCTGACTGCTCCTTGCATGACTCAGGAAGTGGGGCTTCTTCTATTTTATTCACCAAGTCTCTTTGTCTTTGAATATGTGAGCTGCAGATTTGCATAGCCACTGCCAGCACTGGCTATTCTATTGATCATCTCTCCCAAGGACACATGAGGCCCTTAAACCTATCCCATCTCCAATAGGCTTTCTCAAACTGTTTCCCCTTCCCCCCGCTGTCAGGACATAGACCTTCATCTCTATCCTGTATAAGGAAGCATTAAAATTTAATAATTACTGTGTTATACCAGACCTGGCCCCCAGTAGCACTGAGTTGACTCTGTCTGACACCACCTAGGTGTCATAGCCACCAGCTACTTGATCCTGGTATCTCTGTATGTCCCATTTGGTTTCCACCCTGAGAGGGAGTTATCAGTGTGCTGCAGGAATGAGCCACCTCTGCTCCATGGACCTTACTCCACGTAGTGACTCCCCCACTCAGAGCACAGCTAGAGATTGGTTCTGTGTTGTGTCAGTGAGGCTTCAAGAGGTGAACAGCTAATCAGGCATAGTGGGACCACAGACTACTCAGTGTCACTGCCCTATAATCCATCTCTTTGGGTTGCCTCTAGAGCACCTCCAGCTGGCAGCTAGGTGATAAATATAATCCTGTGATTATGTCCCTTTATGCAAGACAAATACTATCCTATTATATATACCAGAACCAGGAAGACTTTGCCTCCAAACACTGGCCAGGCCCATGCCCAACTAAGTGACCTCAGGCAGGTAACCTTACATGGCAGAGCCTCGATTTCCTTGTCTGTGAAATGGAGGTCATCATAAAACCTACCTCACAGGTTGCCATAGAGAATAAGCAGGATAATGTGTGTAAAACCAGCCACCATTCTCTGAGTGCTCAGCAAGAGGTAGTTGGTTTTAATCACTGCACCTGCTTTCCTCCAAGAGCTGATTCCCATCTGCATGTCTTAGGGGAGGAAAATCTTGAGCTAGTATGCACGAAGACCAACTTCATTGTGTCTCCTCGCCTTCACAGGCCTCTCCGCTCATCTGCGTTCCTGTGCTAATCAGAATTTCCTGACTTCTCCCTGTTTGTCTCCGTTAATGCTGAAAAAAGGGGCTCCTGGCACAGATGAGCTGAGGCGTGGGCTGACGCGCCTGTGATTCGAATGTCTTTACTATAATCTAGCGAGCGTGTGCAGGGGGCCTGTCAATACTGGAGCTGTGGCCAGAATGGGCAAATACCAGAAGCCCAGCCATCTCTGGCCCACAAATCATCTGAGGAGCTCTGGGTGGGCGCCCACATTTGCCCTAACTTAAAATCATCCGAATAGCAAGGAGACTTCACAAGGAGACATTGATTCTTTATTTAGGGCTTGTTACAGAGAGTCAGCCCCCAGCATGCCTCAGCTACTCCATACTTGCTACAGAAAGCTCTTTTGGTCCCGTCAAGGGTAGCTTGTCCCAGCCCTGTCAGGGTTATCCTTCTTTCTACATCCACCTCAAGACCCCAATATGTACTGTGCTCAGACTTGAACTTGGGAATCATTAAACTGGAGATCTCTGAGACTTCAGGCTACAGGCTTCTCCATGTGGGTGTTCCTCCCTCATGGATGGGGATGATAAGTGAAGGCCTTAGCAGGGGTGAGACATGCTGACTGTCACAGAATGAGTCCTCCACTGACAGGATCCTTTCCCTCTGTGCTCCTGCTGCCAGTGTTATAGCGAGGGAGCCCCCCACCCCCCAATAAACACACCCGCTCCACAGCACAGGGGAAGTCACTTGGGCAGCTGCCCAGCTGACCTGTGAGGGGCAGCCTTCAGACCAGCACAGCCTATCTTTCTACCCTAGGAGGGCTGCTGAAGCCCCTGCAGGGAATTTGGAAGTATTTCAGTAAAATACTACCAAGATGGGGACTGTTTGTAATGAATGCTGCCAGAGTCTCCAGCTTTCTTAGGATTGGCCTAGGCTGGTCGCTCTCACCCCTGCCAGTGGTTCTTGGCTTCTACACTGCTGTTAGTTTGTAATGAAATGGGATTGGGGAGTTAGAAGCATCCCAGGAAATTGCCAAGGTGAGACTGATTGAACTAGAGCATTCTGTCTATCCCAGCCTGGTTGCCAGCAATCCCATGAGACAGGTAGTTATGCCTGTGCTAAAGTATGAAACATGGTGACAGGAAAACACAGCTGGGTCAGGAAGCATCTGTGTGTCCCTCTCTCCATGCACCTGCCATGTCATCTAGGAGCTTGCAGTGGTCTGGGAAAGCATGTCTGCCCATGGATAGTATTTATGAAAGAGCTGGAGCCCTCTTACCTGAGCCAGCTAGCAAGGTTTTCTGAGGAAAATGACAGAAACAAAAGCCCAGCGGCTCTGGAAAAGGAGGGAAGGAGGTAGATTAGATCCCACTAACAAAGGAAAAGCAGCTGTGGAAAACCCAACCCAGCTAAGACCCTAAGTCAGAGAGGCAGGTAGTCAGCTGCAGAGCTACCTGCTGAGCATGTAACCTAGAAGAAATGGGGTGGGATGGGGGTGGGAATGACCCCCGGGTTGCTCTTGATAGCCTGTACTTTATGTAGTCAATCAAGGTCTGCGCTCACTTTGATAATCTGCCATCATATTATAATTCTTAAGACTTTCCATGTGAACTTACACTTTCTATGAAGTCCCATGCGACAGTGGGGATGGATACCAGCAAAAGAGCTAAGCCTGGTCATCTCAGTCCCATAGCATCACTAGCATCACCATGCCCACGTAGCACACCTGGTATGTGAGATCAGCAAGAGGTCTTCAGTGGAATAAGTGGGACCATCAGCCCATGGCCACACTCTGGTTCGAACTAGAACTTGCTTCAAGCACAGCAGGAGAACTGTGGTTTCTTGGTGATGTGAGCAATATAGGGTCTGATGCAGGCACTGTCATGCACTGTGCTCACATTTCTTGTCCTTAGCCAACTGTGAAAATGACATAAAGGAAAGAGACAGAGCAATCATGGCCCCCTCTTCCTTTCTGATCACTAAAACAGAAATGTATGGACTGTAGCTATATCAAGAAGTAAAATTAAGCCGGGCAGTGGTGGCGCACGCCTTTAATCCCAGCACTTGGAAGGCAGAGGCAGACGGATTTCTGAGTTTGAGGCCAGCCTGGTCTACAGAGTGAGTTCCAGGACAGCCAGGGCTACACAGAGAAACCCTGTCTCAAAACACCAAAAGAAAGGAGGAGGAGGAGGAGGAGGAGGAGGAGGAGGAGGAGGAGGAGGAGGAAGAAGAAGAAGAAGAAGAAGAAGAAGAAGAAGAAGAAGAAGAAGAAGAAGAAGAAGAAGAAGAAGTAGTAAAATTAAATCTGATAAGAACACAAGAACTGGAGAGATTGCCCAGTGGTTAAGAACATGTAATATGGGCTAGTGAGATGGCTCAGCGGGTAAGAGCGCCAACTGCTCTTCCGAAGGTCCTGAGTTCAAATCCCAGCAACCACATGGTGGCTCAAAACCATCCATAACAAGATCTGACGCCCTCCTCTGGAGTGGACAGCTACAGTGTACTTACATATAATAAATAAATAAATAAATACATACATACATAAATCTTTAAAAATTAAAAAAAAGAACATGTAATATTCTTCCAAAGGACCAGAGTTCCATTCCCAGCACCCACAGTCTTGTACACATACACAGAATCCAAAATAAAATCTTTAAAAGAAAGAAAAAAACACAGATGCATGTACCAGCTATGAAATATGATGCCCATCCAAGTTAGTATTTTTAAAAACCATTATCACATGATGTAAAATTGAACAGCAAAAGTCATGCTAATAACTTAACATTGATTTTCTTCTTTTCTTGGAATGTCAGTAAATAATACACAACACCATGATAGATTTTAAAAGAAAGAAATAGGAGGTAGGGGAAGGTCGGGAGAAAGGTTAGATTTTAGCAGCACTTTTTTCAAGTGTGTTCATTTTACACTGGGCTCTGCTTGTCACACTACCAGCCATGACAAGACCAGTCTCTACCCTCAAGGAGGACCCTAATTTGTGGGAAATCCACTGTGGAGTCATCCGTCTGTGGTCGGTGATGCTGTGGCGTGGCTGAGAGAGGGATCAGAACAGGCCTTTTGACTCCAGGACGTGTTCACTCTTTACCATGTTGAGTGTCCTTATGCAGACTAAATCCAAAGTTTCAAGTTTTTGTAATGGTTCCTTTAGCAAAAGCAATCCCAGTCCTCTGGTGTGCCAGGCGCACCTCCACACTGTGTGCCAGGCGCACCTCCACACTGTAGTCTGTCCCCTGAACTTGACAAGATTCCTTTGAATGAAACAGCTAACTTTCTATTATGGAAAATTTCAAGCCAAATATTCATACCAAATAAACAGTCACCTTCTACCCTGACATGTTCTGTTGATCTTTTAAAATTGTAATTAAGAAATTTTTATTATAAAACTTCCCCTTAACTATTTCATAGATGTAGTGCCATGCCCTTCAGTACACTCACGCTGGCATGCAGCCATATCCATCTCCCAAACCTTATCATCTTCTAAATCTTAAACAGCTTTTCGACTCCCCTCTTGCCCCAGAAGCCACCATTTTTTTCCTCTCTCTCTATGAATTTGATCGCTCATAATTACTGGTCTTTTTAACAGTCTTATTTCTCTTAACATAATATCATTGAGTACCCATGCTGTAACGTGTCAGGTTCCTATTTAAGGCATGTGTAATGTATGTAAACACCACATTTTGGCTCAACAGGTAAAGCACCTGCTGCACAAACATGAGGTTCTGAGTTCAGGTCCCTAGCACCTGCACAACAGTAGAGCCTGTCAACTTTCCTGAAATCTCAGTGATGAAAGGCAGATACAGCAGGATCTCAGAGCTTGCTGGCCTCCCAATCTAGTTGAAATTGCATAATACAGGTTTGATGAGAGATGATGTCTCAGAAAGTGGAGAGGGGCCAGCAAGATTGTTAAGCAAGTAAAGGCACTTAAGTTTCAGTACCCAGGACCCAGATAGTGGAAGGAGAGAAACAATTCCCACAGGCTAACCACTGACCTATGCATGCTATTGCACATACTTACTCCTCCCACACTCATATACAAATATATATGCTTTTTATTTTAAAACTATTTAAAAAATAAGATAAAAAGTCATTGAGAGAATGCCTCCACACACCCAAAAGCATAGGCTCACACACCTATATACCCACACACACACACACACACACACACAAATAATGTTGCCATGGACAGAATAGCCTCTCATTCTTACATAATCTCTAGTTCCCAACCTGTGCCTGGTATTTTTAGGACCCGTATTTTATATTTTTATTCTTCTTACACAGAATCTAGCTTATAAGAGCTATTTTTAAATGTTTGAATATATAGATGAATCTTCCAAAAATAATGGGTTTTAAATTTTAAACAGCCTATAAAGAGGAGAGTCCTGGTTTTGTCTTAAAATCATATAGTAAAAATAAGATTTTGATAACAATTAAATTTGTTAGGAACAGAGGAGTCAGCAGGACAAAGAAAGTTGTTTGAAGAACCTGGTGGGGGTTGTATTTTCACACCAGCACTGAAGATGCTATGTGGATGAAGCCATTATTTCTGAAAGACTCAAACCTTTGGAGTCACAGGCTTCACCTGCTAACAAAGATTCAACTCATTAGTGATGGAGTTTTCGATTGATTCCATATGTCAAGAAGATAATCCAAGAGGGAAAACTTGTCTTTTTGTAACAGAGTCCTTGATGGGGTTGAGCAGCTGTGTTTTACTGTCCTTGGGGTCATAGATGGAAAACTCTTTACTAATGCCATCCAGGCGCAAATGCTCACGGCCTGACTCCCCGGAATTAACGCTGCCATCAGCAGGTTGCTCCAGCACCTAGAGTGTCACCTAAGAAGACGAAAGGTTTAATCAATCAAATAAGAGAACTAAAGCAGCAATTCCTGCAATTTTTGTAAAGGAGAGAATAACAAGACACTCTTCTGTGGTCTATTGAAGATTGGAGTGGGGGTAGCCATGACAGCTGTAAGGCACTGGTGTGCAAAATAGAAGGGATGAGCTTCGTTTGCTTACCTGCTCCTACAGCAGGGCACGTCACTGAGTCCCGCTTATCTCCCGGGGGTTCTGTATGAAGGGCTGATGCTCTGCATCCTGAAGGTTTGACCGTTTGTGTTGTCCATCTTAGACACATTGATAGGACATCTACAGGAGCCCACCTGGGAAGTATGACCACTGTCGGTATCTTGGAAGGAGAATCACTCCAGGGACAGGCTCCGGGCAACTGTGCCTTCTAGCAGTGTTTGCTTCCATCCCTGACACCACTGAAGTTTTTAAGGCCTTTTCAGAAAAAAATCCCCTGTTGTCACATGTCCCTATGGGTTTCCTATCCATGCCCATGTTCTTTTGTCAGTTTGTATAACATGGATATCTGATCCAGGAGGATAGCACCTCCAATGAGTGGATAAGAAACCCAAAATATTCATGTCTCCTAGAATGTGAGACTCTCTGCTCTCCTGCAGCTAAACCCTGCCTCAAGCTAGCCTCACACACAAATCCAGTTGCCAACTTTCTTGAACTCATTCTAAGCATCTGTGTTCCTGGCAAGGATGTGCCAAGGTGCCAGTATAAGTGTTCATCTGAGCAACTCTAACAACCTCCACCCTGAATACAAGCCCCACCAACCAACCCCACATAGTGCAGTCAGACTTCTTTACCATTGGGCCAAGCAGAGTCTATGTCAAACCAAGGCCACAGGTCCTGTGGCAGGAACCAAGGTTGAGCTCATTCTGTAGTTGCTTAACTGGCATGCCTACACTTCTAACTAGGGCCCAGGCTCTACACTGTCTCCATGGAATGTGGAGATGTGTTCAGGACAGACTTGCCCTCCTAAACTCCTTAGAGAGGACACTGGGAAAGACCATTCTAGCACTAAGGGTGATGATGTCCCATAGCACCAAGCAAGGATGAATGACTGCCACACCCAGGCCTGAGTCCAGGCAGAAAGAAAAGAATTTTGTTGTTGTTGTTTTTTTTTTTGAGACAGGGATTCTCTGTGTAGCCCTGGCTGTCCTGGAACTCACTTTGTAGACCAGGCTGGCCTCGAACTCAGA
The DNA here is from genome assembly GCA_902729485.2 of Mus minutoides. Classification (NCBI taxonomy): domain Eukaryota; kingdom Metazoa; phylum Chordata; class Mammalia; order Rodentia; family Muridae; genus Mus; species Mus minutoides. Next base: position 1,703,885 of record LR749658.1, read on the forward strand.
AATCTGCCTGCCTCTGCCTCCTGAGTGCTGAGATTAAAGCCATGCGCCACCACGCCTGGCCCGAAAGGAATTTTTTAAAAAAGAAAGAGAGAGAGAGAGAGAGAGAAAGAAAGAAAGAAAGAAAGAAAGAAAGAAAGAAAGAAAGAAAGAAAGAAAGAAAGGAAGGAAGGAAGGAAGGAAGGAAGAAAGAAAGAACATGGTGGACAATATGGCTTGTGACCAGAAGATGATTTTGGAACAACAGGTGTGGAGGAGCAGACACAAAGGGACTTGGAGGGACTATCTGAAAGGGGCTGCTCACCTGGCCGATGTTTTCTTATCCTCTCCCACACAAGAAAGACCCTTGGGTGTCACACACATTATGATGCAAATAAGTCTGTCTTCTCACAAGAAACACAGCAGAAAGAACACAAATCCAGTCATCACACGAAGGCAGCACCAAGAGAACTAGGAATCTTGAGTAGGATAGTGATATTGTTGAACTTTGGCCAAAATTGATATGGACCAGAATGAATGAGATAGGACAGAGCATGAAGGTGCACCGCTACCATTGCAGTCTGGTCCCATGCCAAGGTCATTGATGGAAAATGAGTGATTGAATGAGATACCTCCCAGGGTGGATGGGAAGGACACTGGAAGTCTGACAGATCAACTGTGGATCAGTGAGGCTCTGACAACCAAGAAGAGGAGGCACTGATTTGAATGGAGATAATGGATCTGTAATTGAGAGAGCAGACAGTGAGGTTTAGGTGCCTGATGTGGATCAAGACAGACGTTAGAGGTCTAGTAAGGTTCTGGGCTAGTGATACATGTCAGACGTCATCAGTATGTATAAAATCACCTAGAGAGAGTATTGCCCTGCTGTCCTGGCCCCAACAGTGTTCCCTGCCATGGCCCCAATAGTGAGGAGCAAGACTTGCAGAAGATGAGGTCTTCCTGGACTTAGTTTGGCAGAGAAGGGGCAATCCTTGATGCGAGCATCCTTCCGTGGGGATGAGTAACTGACCCTGCTCATGAACAGCACAATCTGCAGTGTTCTCCCTGCTTCACCAGCCCGGAAGCTACAGAGTGATTCCATAACTTAAGCTGAGAAACTGAGAAGCAGCTCATCTGGAACTGTTTCTAAGCAGTTCACAACGTGTGTTTCTCAGTAATCATGCTTCTTATTTGTTATCTTAGGTGCTTGCATAGAGTGCCTCAGATCCTTTGTAAAATTAGGGAGGAATGAACTATATAAAAGTGCATTTCCTCCATTGTTGTGTTCTGGGCCACCCTTTCAGCCTGAGGAGGAGGACTGCCTAGTTGCTGAGTTAATATTGGCTAGATTGAAGCAGAAGTTGTTCTTGGAACTTTTTGGAGCCAGACAGAAAATTTAACACGTAACTCATTATAACAGGATAAAAGCAGAGCTTCAAACATCTTTGTGTTTGCCACCAAGTTCGAGAAAGGAAGGAGTACCGTTAACACAGCTCAAGATGTAAAAGTCCGATCTTTCAGAACCAGGAATGCAAAACAAAATTAAAGGCATGTATGCATAAACAAGTACTGCAGATGAGTTCAAAGAAAGTGAAGTGTTGACTATATAGGGCCTGGTTGTTTGTTTGTTTGTTTGTTTTAAACTTGAGGTATCATTTACTTGATTCAAAATTAATTTCTGAACAAAAATTTACTTATCAAATAGCTTAAACACAAACTTGTGCAGTAAATTTTGTTTTTGATCAGTCAGTATTTTGTAAATTATAACTTTCTCTGGATCAAGCCAGCGTGAGCCAGGCATGGCAGGTACACACCTGTAATCCCAACATTTAGAAGGTTAAAGTAAGAAGCACACAAGTTCAAGACCAGCTTGAACTATAGCAAGACTTTGTCTCAATAGCAAACAAGCAAAATACTCATTTTGTAGACGAGTTTAAAACTGCTTTCCTCAGTTGGTACCTGTGAAAAGCCCAGTGCCACCCCCTGCTCAGCTCTGAAAGGTGCAGCTCTGCCTTATAGGGCCCTTCAACATGAGGTATTGGCTGACATCAGCACTCTGCCTCTAAGTACAGAAGGGAGAGTGTGGAAATCTTCATACTGGCAGGCACAGCACTAAGTTGCTCTAGGTTGTGATTGTTAGTAACAGGGGAGGGGTGAGTGCACAGCTGATCTTGGCTGCAGGCCCTGCCAACCAGCCTCTCTGACCTTGTATATGTATGATCCTTACCCCCAGAAACAGCTTCCCCACCATAAACTAGAGCAGTTGATGATGATCACACTTGTGTAGTGAGGTAAAGGAGCAGGCAGATGTGGAAACCTGCAGAAGTGATGCTTCCTGCTCTAACCATCATGTCCCTTCTCCATTTCCCAGGAAGAACCCATCACTTTCAGTGAGGAAGCCTTTGTATCCCACTACCGCTCTGGAGCCATGCGACAGTTCCTACAGAATGCCACACAGTTGCAGCTCTTCAAGCAGGTGCCCAGCCTCCCTTAGGGCCTGTGCCAGGTCCCTAGTGGGCATTTCTACAGTGGTTTCTACCTTAGGCACTAAGAATGGGAGGCGGGAGGGAATGGGCCTAGAGAGGACCAGTGGGGAAGGGTTTTGTAGAAAGGGCTTCTGGTGCCAGACAGGCCTTTCCTTGCCTCTTGGCTGGTTTTAGGCATACACCACAGTGCCCAGTTGGATGGCTCCCTTGCCCATAAACAAGCTGTGGTGTATTTGCTTTTTCTCTGCCCAGTTTATCGATGGCCGACTAGACCTTCTCAATTCCGGTGAAGGTTTCAGCGATGTCTTTGAAGAGGAAATCAACATGGGAGAGTATGCCGGTAAGAAGCTGCCTGCGGGGGATGGTGAGATGGCTCAGCGGGTAAGAGCACCCGACTGCTCTTCCGAAGGTGATAAGTTCAAATCCCAGCATCCACATGGTGGCTCACAACCATCTGTAATGAGATCTGGCGCCCTCTTCTGGAGTGTCTGAAGACAGTTACAGTGTATTTACATATAATAAAATAAATCTTTAAAAAAAAAAAAAAAAAAGAAGCTGCCTGCGGCCCTCCTGGCACAGAGGGGCTTGTTCTCTTTTTCAGGAGAGGTAGGAAGGAGACTGACTTCAACCTTGGCCTTGGAAGAGTTGGGAAATTCTGTTTTGTGACAGGATGCACATAGCTTGGCCCATGTGAAGCCTCTGATCTCAGAGCAGTTGCTTCTCCTGGGTGTCATGACCAGCATGATACAAGGGACACTTACCAGATTCTGAAGTAGGGGAGCTGAACTCAACTGGGGTCTCTGCCTCATTGCTAGTTGTGACACCTGGGACAAGTCACTGATGGTGCCACAGACTGCTTCGCAGGGCTTCTGTATCAAGAAAGTGAGTCATTGCCGGGCATGGAGGCGCACGCCTTTAATCCCAGCACTCGGGAGGCAGAGGCAGGTAGATTTCTGAGTTCGAGGCCAGCCTGGTCTACAAAGTGAGTTCCAGGACAGCCAGGGCTACACAGAGAAACCCTGTCTCGAAAAACCAAAAAAAAAAAAAAAAGAAAGAAAGAAAGTGAGTCATTCCCAAGTGTTGCGCAATACCCCCAAACAGTCTTTGCTCTTGGGTCAAGCTCAACACATGTTTCTGTGCAGTGTGAAACATCATCAAGTCAGACACAGTGATATATAGTCACAGCCACTGGAAGACTGAGACAGTGATATATAGTCACAGCCACTGGGAGGCTGAAGCAGGCGGTCACTTGAGCCCAGGATTTGAGACCAGCCTGCACAATACAGTGAGACCCTTTCTCAAGCAAACAAATAAGTAAATAAGATATGAGCATCATTGCTGGGTGGCAAGTCTCAGGAAGGATCATTCTCTCAGTTTTCAGGGAAAGCATCTAGAACGCTGGGAGGTGTCAGTTATAAGCACAGGCTGAGTCCCAGTCTGGCCAATGGTTTGTTCTTTGATGGCAGAGATAACAATACCGGTAGTTTCAGTCTTTGGAATCAGAATAATAATGCCCTCTTGCTACTGAGCCTGTCTAGTCTGGGCTGCCCTGATGACCTTGGGAGCAGAACAAGCTTGCAGAGGCAGCTTCACATCCACCTGGTGATGATACAGACCCAGCCAGCCCACACCACAGTTGTTAGAGCCAGTACAGAGTTTCTGGATAGTCACAGCAGACTGTTGACAAGCTTTCCCTGAACACTAACTACACCCAGAGCTGAGCAAACAGTGTGAGCACCAGCTTTGGCCCTGGGGAAAGAGATGCATGACTAAGACACTGAGCTAAGCAGTGCAGGAGGAGAAGGCTAACTGGGGGCGTTAGAATAGTGCTCTGTTAACTCTCTTTGCGCCATTCAAGAGCTAATGAAGGAGCAGACCTCCTGGACCCTCAGGATGCAATGAACAGGGTTTACTCACAACATCTGTCATCAGGCAAATCACTACCTGGTAGCTTGTGTGTCCACCGTGTTCCTACACTGGGACAGTCAGCCCTGGTGCATCAAAGAATATAGATGAGACCTAAGCTAGAGGACTGTTCCTAGGGAAGAAGGCCAGAGATGGTAGAGTGCTTACCTAACATCCATAATGCCCTATGCTCAAGCCCCAGTACCACATAAACTTGCATTGTGTCAGAAGGATGAGAAGTTCAAGGTCATCTTGAGTAACAGAGAGAGCCAGAAGCCAACATGAATTACATAACACTCTTTCTCACACACACACCCCAAAAAAGATTCATGGAAAGAAGAGAAAGAAGGTTCCAGAGGACATAACATTTTAGCTGCCTGTTCAGTTCACTGATAGCAGTTCATAGATGTCAGGGAACAGTGGGAAGAGAAGGGAAGCGCAGTTTTACTGCCTTGAGGATGGACAAATTGTTTGCTCGGGAGCCCAAGGGAGCTCCCTGCAGTCAGGGTTTCAGGCTGTGGCGATGAAGCACTGAAGGGAGAGGTGGGAGCTTTGGGCACTTGTACAAAACCTCCCAGAGAATAAAACCCGTGGCCTGACTCACTGCCTCACACTTCAGAGAGTGGGACATGCAAACCTCCTGGCCTTTCTCTACATTGTGAGCTTTCCAGTCCCATGAAGGCAATTTAAAGACATCTTTAAATGACAGCATCTCTCACTTCTCTTCCCCTAGGCAGTGATAAACTGTACCATCAGTGGCTGTCCACAGTCAGGGTAAGTATGTCCCACTCAGAGCCACCTGGTTTCCTCTGTGGCCTCCTGGCAGCCTCTACTCCATGGCCACCTACAAAGCTGCCTCAAGGCAGGTTTCCTTGTCCTCTCAGGTGGAGATGCTTTTGTCTTAATGCCAGGCCACCATCCTGTGGAAGGGACTAGAAGGTGATGGTCTTCCTTAATGGGAAAAATGAGGCAGGAGAGGCTCCCTCCTCTTCAGGCCAGCCAAGGCAGGTGGAGTGAAGTATTGTTCTAGAGCATTTCCTTACATGGCCAGGCAGTTGTGATCACAACAAAGCCAAAGATGTATCCCCCTTGCTTTGCTGCAGTGGTTTCACTGAAGGGCTCCTGAGAAAGTGGAAAACATATCTGGGAGACATTTCTTTCCTCCTTACTGCAATTGTGAACAATGTCTTGTTGAATTGAGAGCCAGGTGCTCAGCTCCTGTGGCCTCTAAGGAGTTCAAAGTTTTCCTGACTTTTCCATGACTTTCTAATGAGTATGTTCTCAAGGCCTACTGTGTGCCAGGGACAGCTGGCCCCTGGGAATCCAGAGGGGGGCGGGTCCTGCCCTGGGGGAACTCCCCATCTCGTTAGGGAGGCAGGTATGTAAACAGGCAACTCCAGCATAATGTGATAAGTGCTCCAGGCCAACCACAGCTGCTGCCAAGGCTGGTCCCATGGAAGTGGCTGCAGTTGGCCAGAGTAAGCAGCTCCCCCGTGAAAGGCTGTCTTTGTTCTTGGATGGCCAAACACAGCACTTGGCACATCAGAGGCAAGCAATAAGGACCTGCTGATTGATTGATAAAGGGAGTTTCAGTACTCCAAAGGACCCTTTAAACAGTGTTCTGAGTAATTTTGGAAGCCAGCACGGAATAGATGAGTGGGTGAAACTTTCCTATTGTCCTACAACATAGAATGCTTTCTAGGTCAAACTATGTTGTTTTTCATTAAAACTCAAAATCTTTAAGGCAAACAGTTGTGCTAAAAGTTAAAACTCAATATTTACTGTCATTTCTTACATGACATGTTTGATTAAAAGTCCTCTAGAACAGGATCCCCTGGGCCCAGTAGTCCAGGCTCTGTCCATGCCATCCCATCTGGCTTCCTAGCCTCATTTCCACCATGGGTCAAGAACCCCTGTCCCTCTCAAGACCACACCCATAGCTCTCAACTTTTGTACTTCATTATGTGTTGTTTCATACTCCGAGAATATTCATACCTGCTATGTTTCATATCAACCTGCACTCACCCACCATGGTCTAGGTCATGTTTTCTTCTCCGAGGCCCTCAATCTTCTGGACTCCAAACTCCCTGCAGATAACTAGTGTAGCTCTCACCATCCAAATGTGCTCATTTACCTGCTATGTCCCTCACCCCTCCCTTGATTCAGAGCCCTTACAGCCATATAACATGCTAAAGGGGTATGATTACAAATGGCCTGAGTACTTCACTTGGCTGCCTCCTAAGCAGTGGAAAACCTTCATCTGTATCATCCTCCCGTGCTCCCCAGGGAAAGTGACAAACCATATTGCCAGGGGATTCTGCTTGATCAGGACCCTGTTTTCTTCCCTAGTGTGGAATCAGCGAGGTGGTTCACAATTATGAAATATGACAGAACACTATCTGTGGTAATTAGAAATTTTTTTAAAAGAGCTTCTGATGATCATAAACTCATGCCTCAAATAACCTGGACAGGGGCAGGTACTGAGCGAAACATTGAGCCTACTGTTTCCCCTTGTCTAGTTATCACATGCCTCTTCCCCAGCCCCCACACATGTGTGTGCATGAGTATATACGGGGGAGGAGGGAAAGAGAGACGGAGAGTCAGAGTCTGCCATAGCCCTAACTGACCTCAGTAACCACCTGGACCTGCTTCTCTTCTCACATCACATGCTCTGGAAATGTTGTCTGGCTTGATTAAAAAGAAACCCTTTTTGTTGGTGCTGGCCCACTCTCCCTCTAGCCCACGTTGCTGATTGACATTTTTATTACAGAAAGGAAGTGGTGCGATTCTAAATACTGTAAAAACAAAAGCTAACCCAGCCATGAAGACTGTCTACAAGTTTGTAAGTACTGGGTGAAGTCTGGAAGCCATGGATGGGTTCCTTCATGAAACTAGACTCTTCTTGTTTGTTTCTGTTTTGTTTGGGGGGGGGATTTTATGGTGGTGGTGGTGGTGATGGTGGTAGTGGTGGTTTGGTTGGGGTTTTTCTTGTTGCTTTGATTTGGTTTGTTGTTGTTGTTGTTTTGAGGCAGTCACACTATGTAGCCCTGGCTGTCCTGGAACTCACTATGTAGACCAGGCTGGCCTCAAACCCGCAGAGATTCCTCTGCCTCTTCCTGCCAAGTGCTGGGACTAAAGATGTGTGTCACTATGCCTGATAAAACTTGTGATTCCCAAGTGTATCAATACCTCGATTGCAGAAGTGGCCAAACGGTGGCCATGCCGTTTCTTAGCAGTCTCAATGTTCTGAGAATTGATTAGCATTGCAAATTTATAACCAGGACTGTGTGTGTGATGAGATGACCCCTTATTTTTAACTTCCCCATGGCAGGTTATATGTATGGTTATATACAAGGAGTATAGAGACCAGAAGATTGAGAAGCTGTCTGTTTCTAACCATGGACACAGTGGGGAGAACACCCTCAGTTTTATCCTGATTCTTCATCTTCTTTCTTACCATTGTCCTGTAGGAAGTGTGTTGTGAGACTCCTGCCCACAGGAGATACATCTGTTCCTGGCTCCATCTCTCAGCAAGCCTCAAGCATTTGTTCTTGTGTTTTTCCCTACTTGCTCATTTTGACCATGAGCCTTATACATGGGGTGGTTTTATTTATTTATTTATTTATTTATTTATTTATTTATTTATTTATTTATTTTTCGAGACAGGGTTTCTCTGTATAGCCCTGGCTGTCCTGGAACTCACTTTGAAGACCAGGCTAGCCTCGAACTCAGAAATCCACCTGCCTCTGCCTCCCAAGTGCTGGGATTAAAGGCGTGCGCCACCACCGCCCAGCTTATTTTTATTTTTAATCGTGTTAGTATTTCCTGTGCTTAAACTCTAGTTCCCATACTGGATGGGTGGCTACCAGCAGAGATGCACAGGTCAAAACTGGCAGAAAATAGAAGCCAGGGTGTCTTCTAAAATGAAATTTAGGAAATGGTGCTATATGAACCTAGCAACTGCTTTGTTTCAACCTGGAAAGGCGATGGACCCTGAGGCCTGGCCTGGTACAGTATAGTGGGGTTCTGAGTCTTGTGGCAGGTAAAGCTACTGTTCTTTTACTGGTAGCTGTCACCAGGCTGCTGAGGTAAATAATTATAGAAAGCAGAAGAAATGCCTAAGAAGGGAAAGAAGAAAAACAGTCTCTGCCATCAAAATGCAGAAAATGAAATCTATGCCGCTCCTTTAAGGGATTTTTTTTAACCTTTTACCTTAGTATTTGTTTTCATGGCCATTATATTTTTCAACTTGATAATCCCATTTTTTCTTCGTTTTTCTAGTAATCAGAAAAGGTGATTCATGGTGGACTGAAATCAAGCATAGACCCGGCTGGAAACAGAAAGGGAATCTTAACTTAAATTAATTTTTCATGCAGGCAAAAGATCATGCAAAAATGGGAATAAAAGAGGTGAAAAACCGCTTGAAGCAAAAGGTACTTGAAGTTCTTATTCAAAATGTATAAGCACCGTGTATGAAATGCGTGGCCACAAAAAAGTAGGATGTGATCAATAGAAGGCTGTTTGATACAGTGTTGTTAGCACACTTCAAAATGCATTACCAGCTGTCCGGGAGTTTCACACTGTTATAAATATTCACAGACAAAAAAATGTCTTCAAATAACATTAAGACTCTTTGTGGGCTTAAACCCACAAAGGCGAGTGAGTTCAGAGTTACCACTGTCTCCCACCCACCCCACCAGGCCTGGGGTTTGCAGGAATCCAGCGACACCGGCTCCCTCATACACACTCTCCACCACCCCGTGTCACTTTGTTCCTACAGCCACCCTGCCTCAGGTCTGGTCTAACTTAAACCCAAAAGCACACCCAGAGAAAGGACCACCCTGTTTCCAGCAGATACACACAACGAGTGAGCAGGAAGGGAATACCATAGGTCTCCCCGACGCTGCACAGAGCAAGAGTAACTTAGCCTATGCATAAGGTACATGCAAGCAAGTAGAAGCTCAGATTGTCTCTATGGTCCATCAAAAAATTTGCATGTAGTGGCTGTGGCTGAAATTTCTACAACCTGAGTCCCAGGGGAGTACAGCTGTGTAACCAGAGTGGGGCCGTGATGTGCGAGTAACACCATTGCAGCATGCCCGCCAATACTGTGATTGCCACTCCATGTTCAAGATGAGCCAGAGTAGAAGCTGTCACCCCAAATCCCTAGAACAAAGCTGTGAGTGAAGAGACTGGTTCACAGGTGAGGTAATTCGCCCAAGGCCACAGTGCGTGAGCCTAGCAAAGACAGGATTAGATGTCAGATCTGTTGACCTCTGCTGTCAGAATACCTCCACTCTGTACCACCTACTGCTTCCCCCAATCATGTATTTTCTTTTGCAAAAGATATCTGGGGCCATTTTCCCCATACCCCTAATTGTGCCACTATCTAGGCAGTTTGTGTTGGTTCTGTTTTAATTGAAAGCAGTTTCAATTTTATAAAGTCAGGAAAATCCTCATTAACTTGAAATGGGTCGAAGGAATTGATTCCTTTCTTTTAATTGGAAAATAATTTGCTCTTACTAAGCATTTAAATTCCAGCTTTGGCTGACAATGAATTCTTAACAGCTGAGGTTCTCATCCTGTGCTACAAACCTTGTAACACAATCCACACAGACTGCGTGGCAGTCTGTTCACCCTGGCAGACAATGGCAGGTGGGACTATACACAGATATTATCTGAGTCACTGATCATACCTTTCATCCCCTGTCCCAGTCACGTGGAGATGAAGTACATGTGTCCAGGCGGGGGATCCCCACCCCCAGCGTCTAAATTGTAGGCTATGGTTGTTTGGTATAATGCCTGAAATAAGCAAAGGTGGGGTCCCTCCTCAGGCACCAGACAAAAGGCCTCATGGGTCTCCTTGCTCCTGCTGACTGTGAAGCCAGAGACTGCCATCAGAGTTCCTTCCCCGCTCACAGTCTCCTGGGGCAGCTAACAGAGCTCAGCTTTTTTCCTGTGTTTACCTAAAGGCTCATTTACACAGTCTAGAGCGTGTTCCCTGCACACACTCCACCTTTCCTTCCTTCATAGACTCTAAAGCGTTTTCCCCTCCCCCCCTCCTCAGCCCACACCAGTCTTTTCAAGAATAGCTTCAGGAGATAATGTTCTACAGAGTCAGTGCCTCTCAGGTGACACAAACGGTGAAGGCATTTTATAGAAATGTGGCTTGTCACCACTGGACTGTTGACAGATCTATTAGTGCACCCTTTTCAATTTTCACTTTTCCCCCCTTGGCTCTTACAGATTTCCACAGACTTGATATTTCACAGTTGTTCTTGGAAGAGCTGTTTTGTAATTGAAACCCCAGCATTGTTCAGTACATACAGGCCCCTGGTCTCTGATGCTCTCCAGCTCTTTTTCTTGAGCTAATTTAGGATTTAGCTTCTCCTGACCTATCTCACTGTAGCGGAAAATATTTCCTTGGCTTTTTTCTCCCCCTTCCGTCCACCTGCTTCATGCAATATGGAACCTGTCTCTATGGCTCCCCATACACCTAACACAGGCATCAGAAGTTTGGTTTCTGCTATGAAATTGAGGCAGTTGCCAGCCAAGACTCAATTTTCCAATGTGCTGGGTTGCCACCTGGCCTCCTCTAACTCTGCATAGCAATAGTGACCTCGCACACATAATCAAGAACCCAATCTTGCCCTCTTTGCTCTTGCCTTGGGTTTGAATTGCAAATAGAGAATGTGGGGCTGACCTATGAAGAGGTCACCACCATGTGTGGAGAGTCCATCTCTAATATGACTGAGCAGGGCCCCTTTTCCATCCCTTGTTCATCTGTGCAATAGATTTTTCAAAGCCTCTGAAATAGCTTTCAGGGTATCTGTGACCATTGGCAAGTGATTGTTCGTAGATCCTATAGTGTGGCTTTATTCCATGCCTGCTCTGCTTCATCCCTAGAACAAAAAAAGAAAGATGGAGAACATATTTCTCTGGATAAATGGAACAAAGGGGCCAAGTTCTGCTATATCCTAGCCTCCTTTGAAGTTCAACTTGCTCAGAGTTGGGAAGGAGGAGAAATGACAGGGATTCCAGTCGTAGCTTCCTAAGGGGGACAGTGGCACTTCCCCAGGAGTACGTCCTCACCGGGCTTGACCTGCAGAAGAATATTGCCAAATTGTGTTCTCTTTCCCTGGTTCAGGCTGACTAGAGAATGCACTTTTGGGCTAGAGAGCTCAGCCATTAAAAGCTAGACTCACAACCAAAAATATAAGAGAATGCACTTTTAATCCAGTAGCTGCACACTCATCCTCTTTACCTGTAGGGGGCACTAAAGACATCCTACCCTATGGTGGCCTCTTGAGTTGTACTTCTGTCTTCCTCCTTCCTCCTGTGTGACCCTTCAAAAAGGAGTGACCCACCTCTCCCTGAAGCCCCTTGTTTTGCTTTTTTAAATGACATTTAGAAAGACAAGTTCTCCATGCCCCCACCTCCCACCCCCGTTTGCCAACAAATTGTATGTTTATTATATGTGTATTTGTGTGCCCTTCAGAAATCCCTGATTTTTTTTTCCCCTAGTTTCAAAATGCTTAACCAAATGGGCCCATTTCATAGCCATTTGGAGAGTTTGTAAATCGCTGTTCTTTAAACGACAAGTTGAGCTTGATTAGTGTCTGTGATTGAAAGGAGCAAACTCACAGTTGGCTTGACTTTCCAGCCAAACGCTCGCTCAGCTCAAAACCGTAATGAAGGGCGTGAGCAAGCCTGTGGGGGCAGGGAGAGCAGGTAGACGTTTACAGAACAGACATTTCCATACCGTATCACACAGCTGTCAGCTCCTGTCTTTAGACACATTAAAATATGCTGCAGCCTCAATCACCAAGACTCCAATTTTGGCTACTGATTTAGTATCAATATTCATATTTTAATTTACATTTGCTATTATGGAAAGTAGGCTGGAATAAGACAGGTACAACACAAATATCAAAGTGGAAATAGGTTCTCTCACAGGAAATGATAAGGCACTAGACTTGACCATACACACCCACTCCACCTCCAGTGCCCTCTCATGGGGATGTGGCATTTAAGCTTTGGAGGCCATTCAGAAGATTCAGTCTGGTTGTGTAGGGTATTAACTGTGTGGCCCTGGGGGACTTACCAGCCATCTCTGTTTTCCTCAGCCATAAACTAGGAAGCATCTTAGAAGAGGTGAGGTGTTTCAACAGTAGAACTTAGTAGCAGCTCCATAAATGAGAATATATTCTCTCCATTTCTTTGGCCTCATACCTAGAACAAGACAGTCTGCCCAACAAACACCATGGGAACCACCTCCTATAGGTTGTTCCCACAGCCACAGGAGGAATTTTTCCAGACCATTTCTTTGGTTAAAGCTGACCTCAGCCTGCTCAGCAGAAAGTGGAGTACTCTATCCATTCTTGAAATGCTAGGCCCTACTCCCAACTACAGTTGTGAATGCCTCCCGTGGCCTTGCTTCTTGGCTGCAGGAAGCCTGTCCCCAGCTCCTCTTAAGGTCATTTGAATTGGGCTCTTAAGTTGTGTAGCTCTGTCTTCCTCCTGTGGGACCCTTCAGGAAGGAGTGGCCCACCCCCTCCCTGCAGTCCCTTGTTTTCCTTTTTAAAAATAGCATTTGGAAGGTCAAGTTTATTTTTCCTATTTGCCAACAATTCACATGTTTATTGGGAAATTCAGCAAATCAAAGAAGAAAAATAATGTCCCTTTTCATCTGCATTTTCATATAGCATGCCCTGAACTTGTCCTTCTAAAAATGTTTTTTCCATCTATCCTTGTTTTAAATGGCTCATAAGTTTATTAGATTGGCATATTTAGATACATACTACACATAGCCTCACATATATACACACATACTACACATGCACACACATACACATATACCTTAATCAATTCTGTTGGACACCTGAGTTACTTCTAGGTTTCTTCATTTGAAAACATTCCTAGAAATGGAATTAGTGAGCCACAGAACATTTGCATCTTGTGGCATTTTTCTATACAGTTCTAGTTTGCCTTTCTCTGAGGAGGGTGTCAGGGTACCCATACCCCAGTCCCTTCACTCATGAGGCACTGAGTTCTTGGGCCACAGTTTCTTTAATCAAGGAATAGAGTTTTTCCTTTGGTTCCTACTCATGCAGTATGTCTGCTGGTAGACAGGAAAATTCACTGTTCTCTTTGCTCCTCCCCTTCTGCTGCCTGTGGCATCCTTAAGGGAGCAGCTGTCCTTCCCCAGATGAAGGAGATAGTGAAGAAGCCAAGCACTCTGTGGGAGAGCCGTGAGAAAGTACAGAAATTTGGGGGTGTTTGGATATTCTAACTAAACAAAATGTGGCTTTTAGATACCCAGGCACATTTACCTTACAAATGTTTGGTTCAGCTTAATAGAGATTTATGGAAAAGCTGTGCTAAACTCAAGAAAAGCCCGATTCCAAGGAACTCACAGTCTGGAACACACAGCTTCACAATAGACGGCCAAGGTTTGGTGGCCTGTGACCAGTTTAGCAAGAAGGGGTACCAAGGAGGGAGAGGAATTCATTTCTGATGGCCAAGCATAGCATGTACCCACCCCCTCAGGCCAGGATACCTTCACTTGGGCTTTAGTTACGAGTTGATATGATTTAGATGTCACCAGTTCTAATTTTAGGTTCCTCCAGGCTCCATGGTCTCAAATAGGTTACCCTATCTGAATCCTATTGCCTCATCTGTAAAGGAAGTATAATCCTGTTTATTTCATGATCATCCTGAACACTAAGTATGAGAATGGAAATCTAGAAAAGTAGACACCAGCACTAGGTGCCCCCCCACCCACACCCACACACAGGGGAAGCATTGTGTCCTTTCTGTTTGCCCAGTATTGGATTCTGTCAAAGCCTCCTCATAGCTCATCTCATTTAAACCATCCTCCATGGACCTTTGCCAAACAACTAGGAATCTTCCCTGTTGTAAAAGCAAAGAAACCGTTGCAGAGGGTAGATGAGCCTGAAAGATCAGGCAGCTAGTTGATAGAACAGATAAGGCCAGAAGACTGCACTTTTTACTTAAAGCTTAAGATAAGGCACTTTTCCCTAAAACTATCATGTTTTCTTTTAAAAATAACTATTTAGTAGTTTCCTAGTTAATATATTTTCCTACCGTGCACACATGGTAGAGGGATATTTTCTAGGACCAAAAATGAATGTATTAAGGTTTGGCCTCACTCACCCTGTGTTAATCCTCTAGACGCACCCACACACACCCGACGTGCCCCTCTTGGCCTTTAGTTGCTCTCTGACACAGAAGGAGCCCCTCCTCTACTTTGTTCCATTTGACCCCGGCACCTTAGGGCAGTCCCTTTCCAAACAATCCATTTCTAATTGGCTGTCAGCAGACCCTTTCATCACTGAGCCTTAGCTTAGCTGAGACTGGCCAATCCAATGTGGGCCACATGCCTATGCCCAGTTTGTAAGGCTAAAAGGTCATCACCTTCCTGTATCATTGACCAAGTAGAGACTCTTCTAGGTTGGCTTGTATGGCAGCTGATTCCTTAGGAAAGGAAGTAGGCAGTTGGTATGTAACACTGTACACTCACACACACAGGCACACATTTGCATGCACACACATATAGATACACACATATGCATAGATAAAAGTGCTCTGTTTTATTCCAGTAGTTTATTGAGTAGCTAATGATGCTCTGGACACTTGTGTTACATTACCTATCTCCTTTCACAACTAGCTCCCATGTCCCCACTTACAGAAAAACTTAAAGGGAAACTGAGACTCAGAGATCTTACCTATGTCTCCTCCTTAGTACATAATAACTTCCTAAGCAGCCATTTTCCTTCTGTCTCATGATTCTCTCAGTTGAGAAAGAGTGGCCAATGATCAGAAGCCTCTTCTGTTGACTGAAATGTATAATTGTTTTTACAATGGGAAAAGTTGGATATTATGATATTTAATTCAGGGCATGAATAATTTTTGTTGTGAAAAAATGATTACTTAAATGTTATTTACTTGTACCTTTATTCTCTGACTTGTTTTAAGCAACTTGCTTGACCTCAATAAAATGTATAATGCTTATTGCAGAAGGAGACATGTTCATGTCTCCACTAGCCCACACCAGTGCTCAGCTGACACAGACAGCCAATACTCTGCAGGTCAGGGAGACCCTTAGGCCCTTCCAGAAACACAAGGAAGAGAAGAGAGAGCCAGGAAAATGGTCTGTAGTGCCACCAGAAAGCAGACAGAGAAAAAAGGCCACACTCACAAATAATCAAAGTAATGCAAATTAAAACAACAATGAGGTCTAATTTTTCACCTATTAAATTAGCAATACATTTTTAAAATGATAAGGCTAACAAGTACCGTGAAACTGATAACACACCCATTGCGGGTAGTTGGTGTAAATTAGGAAGCAATTTGGTAGAATGAATAAAAAGCTTTAGAAAGTGTTTATGTTTGACCTCATGCTTTTATTCCTAGGGATTTCCACAAAAGCAGTAATACAAAAAGAAAGAAAAATGTGACATGTATTGCTAGCATTTAGAAAGAAAGAAAAAAAAAAACACCCAATAGTGATGGGATGAGTTATTAAATCATTAGATGTCTGCTCAATGAAAATATTATGCATCCATTAAAATTATTATTATAATGACTGTGTGGCACCATGGTGATGCTTATATTGGAGAAAAACAGGATATAAAATTATGCATGAGCTGTGATTACAAGTAATTTTTAAATGTCTGCATATAGACAAAGTGAATGTGTGAAAATGAAAATAGCCATAGAAGAATGCAGAATAAAATAGGTTTTTCACTGTAAATTATTATGTTTATAGTCTCATGTGGATGGTTTTGGCTTCTTTGGTGCATCGGTGTCAGAAGGCCAAGTTAGCTTCTGTTTCTTCTGCCTCTCCCAGGGGGCCAGGCTTAGAACAGCCTGGGGCAGTTATTAGCAGACCTCTTGGCTTGTGGGGATGAGGAAAGAGGGCAAAGGGCCAGAACCCCAGAGCAACCCTAGACCTTCCTTCTTCCACAGGACATCGCGGAGAACGGCTGTGTGTCCTCTGCAGAAGATCCACTGCCAAACACCATGCCATCCCCACAGGCAGAGACCCAGGACCCCAGGCTTCGAGAAGACCGGAGACCAATCACAGTCCACTTTGGGCAGGTATGTGTTCTGCCCATCCACAGGGCTGTTTGGCTTTTATGCTTTTGTTTGTATCAGAAGCTGGAGTGGGAGTAGGTCACAGGTTTGCACCCAGCTCTTCAGCAAACTCCATGCTCCTCACACTGTCAAGTGTTTGACATAAACATATTTTGAAGGTAAATGTTCAAAACTCTGGATGGGAACAACGTAGCATTGGACATCACTAGCTCCACTGTTAGATGGAGTCATTAAATGTACCCCCACTCCTAGGCACTGCATTTAAGGTGTCTGTTAGCTAAGCATCTCATTAGAACACTTTGGCATCCCAGGCCCCTCTTTGCACCTTCAAATAAAAGGCAATAAGCAAAGGCTTTTTAAAAAAAGTCAATTAGGAGTTCTTTATTAATGTACTCCCTGAAAATCAATATTGGGGGCTGCATTTCTCTGAGTAAACACCCTTGCGATGGTTCTAGAGATCCAACTCTTTACCCAACTGCTTGCAAGGACCCGAGTGCTTTAAAAAATGTCTATTCATTTGATTTTATTTCTTTCCTCTTAATTAATACATTGTACTCTTTACAGAAATTGAAATTTTCATCCATTTCCTACCTGTGGTTATATTTTCTCAATTAAAAGGATTATGTAGCCTTCCCTACCTCTCTTTTCAATCAACTAGTCAAATTTATCAAATATAAATGTGCTGTGTATAGTATGTGAGGTTTGGTGCTTTTGGCTTGATTTGGTATCTGAAACATGGCTCCATTAGGTATGGTTGTAACAAGAATTTGCAAGGTTCCTTGTTGTAGTCGTCATTTGTTTTTCTGGTACTAGGGCTCTAACCAAGGGCCTAGTGCTTGTTCAGCAAGCTGTGTTGTACTATTGAGCTTAAATCATCTGATTCTTTAGCCATTCCTTAAATGAAGTATGATAAAGCTAGTCTGTATGAGGTTTTTTTTTTTTTTTTAGATTTTACTTTCTATGTTTATTTTTATTTTATTTCCCCCTATTTATTTATTTATTTATTTATTCACTTTACAGCCCAATCACAGCCCTTCTTTCCTCCCAGTCCATTCCTCACCCGACTCCTTCCCCAACCCTCCCTCTCCTTCATCTCTGAGAAGGGAGACGTCTCTCCCCACCCCTGTCTGTGTACCTCAAGTCACTGCAGGACTAGATACATCCTGTCCCATTGAGGCCAAACAAGACAGCCCAGTTAGGGGAACAGAATCCACAGGCAGGCAACAGAGTCAGAGACAGCACCCTCCCTCCAGTTGTTGGAAGACCAGCATGAAACCAAGCTGTGTGTCTGCTATATATGTGCAGGGGGCCTGTCTGTATGACTTCTATTTACTGTTAATAGGATTGTTATTTTACCTCAAAAAGGACCTAGAATCCTTCAATTAAAACATTTCTTATTTTAAGAGACATTAATCAGGTGCCGTTATGTATCAGGCATTGAACTATTTAAAAATAAAGCGAACCAGCCCCTTCAGATGGCTCAGCACGGCCAAACCTGACACTCTGAGTTCAGTCTCCAGCTACTGCATGATAGAATGAGAAAACTACCTCTCCCAATTTGTCCTCTGACTGCCACACACAGCCCCCACATACATAAGTATATGTGTACACATACAAGAAAAATAAATAAAAACATAAGAGGAAAAGGAAATAGCCAAACAGCCACTGTGGGTTCTTTTTGCAGAACGTGAACTGACGCATGAAATCACTCTCTTCTCGTCAGTCTTTTCCGGCAAATGTCCAAACCTCATCACCTGGGGAAAGCTGCACCTCTTCTAATTTCATACTGAAGGGAGTGTCCTAGAACCTGGCACATCCTATAAAGCAGAAGTGCACCAGTGTCTGCACCCCAAGGACCTGCCTCCCTCGGCCCTGTTGGAGCAATCCTCATCCCAGTTCCTGGCCATGTGTGCTGAAAGCACAGCCCTGGCTGTCACCAGCGTGGCATTCCAGAGTCAGCTTCCTGCTTTCCTTTGTCCTCATTCCTGCACATGCGAACCTGCCCATGAAAGGAACCCTCATTGGAGTTGGGAGCCCATTACAGAGAAAGAGGAGGCGGGGGAGAGGGAATTCATGGTGTTAAACATTCCATTTTCAAAACACACAAAAAAGGAGGCCCTATTTGAAATAGAGAGACCTTCTTTCCATTTCAGCAAGAAATAGAGAGATGCTTTAATGTCATTCCCAGCTAAATGCAGAATAAGAGTGTGTGTGCTCACACGGGTGGGGGATAAACAATTAAAAAGCCACCCCAAACTCTGTTGAAATAAGAGCTGTCTGTGCCTTCACAGGTCTGCAAACTGGAGAGGATGAAAGTGGCTCCCCCCACCCCACCCCCCGTTTGTCACTTCCCTCACGTGGCTGCCAGCATTATGCAAGTGTACAGGAAGGCAGGAATTTTTTTTAATGCATGCATACGGATTAAGGTCAAGCCCCTAGTATCAGCCGTGCAGCGGGCTCTCCCTTCCAGCTGCAGCCACAGAGCCTACCCACAGCCGCGAGATGCCTTAATTGAGACGTGCTGTCAAAGTGACAAACACATTTGCATACAGTCTACACTCTATTTATTTTCTCTGGAAAGGTCTACAGTCTGCTGTTGGTTGAACATTCTTAATCAGTTTGCTGTAAGTGAACCGCCAGCTAGCTCACTTGAGCCGGGCCCCTTCTTATTAGGTGACAGATTAGCAGGGAGGAGGGGGATAGAAAAACTAGCAGCACCCTTTTTTTTTTTTTNTGTTTGATCTTGAGCCCGAGAACACCTGGTGTAGTCACGCGAGAATACCTGGTGTAGTCACGCGAGAGCCACGAGGCAGAGGCAGCTCGGTGATTGGCCAGGACAGGGTATAAATAGGCTGCTTGTGGGGGGGCCATTTGCCATTTGCCATCATGCTCTGCGAAGCTGTAAGTGCATTAAGTTCCTGAGTAAACCGTTGGGGAAGAAACCTGTTTGTCTTGTGTCTTATTCCCGCTGGACGGGGACGGCGCACGACAAAGACTAAAGCTTGGCAGAATGTTACACCCCTCTAATCCTAGCATTTGAGAGGGTATGGAGGCAGGAAGGCAGAGTTCAAGTCCAGCCTGGGCTACATAGGATGCTGACTCAAGAGAAATAGCAAGTAAAAGGAGAATACTTCATAAGTTCTAAGGCCAAATGGTTGCTAAGTTGTTGCTTCAGAATTGGAAGGACTGAGTTACTCCTCACAGGATCAGTAAACAGTGGCATGGCTGCTCCAAGACACCTCTATAGGGGGAGCTATAGAAGGGAGGACAGGGCATGTCCACTCCCTTCCCAGACCCCTGGGTAGAGGTAAAAACACAGAGAAGACAGGCTAGAGATTCAGATCCCATGTTTTACTCTTCTGAGAAGGGGAGTGGGATTTTCTTCCTGTCCCTGCTTTAGAAGGGGTGAAGAAGCAGGGTCCTCCCCGACAGAGTGGGAGCACCCACAGGAATTACATCATGCTCTGACCCTTCTTCCTTGGCAGAAGTCATTAGAGGTGGCACCTTCTATAGAAGCTGTTCTCTGCATCTAGTCAAATGGCCAAGCTACTTTGAATATCTGTGCTCACTGAAATGTGTTATGACCATGAGCTGGTAAGAAAACCAGTTTGGCTGTGCTGGCATGGTTCACTCATGTCTACTCCTGAACCAGCACAACTCCTCTGCTTCTCTTGGCTGAGTGCAACCCTCCCTCCCTGCTAGAGAACTGGACAAATGCTGGAGTCCAGGGATGCTTGCTGCTAGCCCTGAGTGCAGGCTGCCAAGGCTCATTGAGAAAGAAGTGGGAGGACCAGTTCTCAGACCTTCCAGACTTGCTTTGTTTCCCACAATTCAATGATCTGCAAAATGAGTAATTGCTGTTTTCCAATGTCCAGATTCCAAAACTTACATCTTGAAATGTACCTCTCCCTCCATTTGAACAAGGGAATATGAACTTTTTTTTTTTTTTTTTTTTTTTTGGTTTTTCGAGACAGGGTTTCTCTGTATAGCCCTGGCTATCCTGGAACTCACTTTGTAGCCCAGGCTGGCCTCGAACTCAGAAATCCGCCTGCCTCTGCCTCCCAAGTGCTGGGATTAAAGGCGTGCGCCACCACACCCAGCTTGAATATGAACTTTTTAATGTAAAGTTTCAAAAGCTGTTTAGAAGCTAAAGTGATGGCTGAATGGTTTAAAGCACTGGCTGCTTTTCCAAAGGACCTGAGTTTAATTCCCAGCACCCACATAGAGGCTCACAACCATCTGTACCTCCAGTTCCAGAGGATCTAACATCCATTTCTGGCTTCCATGGGCACCAGACATGCACATGGGGCGTAGACATGCATACAAGCAAAATACCCATTCATATGAATAATTTAAAAGTTGTTTTGTTTTGTTGAAGCAAGGTCCTGGCTATCCTGGAGCTTGCTCACTGCATAGACCAGGCTGGCCCTGAACTTGCTGAGATCTTCCTCCTCTGCCTGGGATTAAGGTATAGACCACCATGCCTGATCCTTAATTTAAATTTTTAAAAAACTGTTTAAACCAGAATCCTAATCAAGTACCATAGTAGCTCTGTGGTGAGCTGTGACAGAGGTTTGAGCACCATCCTAAGACCAGTTCTGAAAATATAGTCATAAGCATTAGCCTGCCCTTTACTGCCAGTTTTATGCTGGGCTGAAAATGCTACGGAGCCAACAAATGCCCTCGAAAGCCTTGGTTATGAGTGTGCTGAGAAGTTCCTTCTGCCCGTTGAGCTTGGAAGTGCCGCTCCTCACCCATACCTTCAGAAGTGTCCTGTGTTCTCATGACACCTCAAACACACCCCCAACTCGAACATACAGTCTCTGCCAGATTCCTTCCACATCCTCATCTCCCACCTCAGAACCAGACCCACACCAACCCTGAGCATTGTTCAGTCCTCCACTCTCTGTTACCCCTCCCACAGACCTGATAACAGGCCAAATGACCACTCATGTGCACTATGCCTGCTGATCAATACTCCCACTACAGTACCCCATGGCCTTGCAGACAGCCATCTCACTACCATGTTCCTAGTCTCCCCTATTGATTCCATCTTCCCCCTTGACCTAACACAGGAGGTTCTTTGCCTCTGTTCTAAACTCAGAACATGTTCCTTTGTAAGCCTCCTGGCGACTGTAGGAAGCCAGGGGAAGAACTTCTAGGTTCTTCTCTGTAGCTCACTCCAGGACTCTGCACACACCAGTCTCTCACACAGTCAGTCTTGTGATCATTTCTTTAGTACTTGTCTTCCCCTATGATAACATAAACCTCTTTGAGGTCCACAGTCTTCAACAGGACCTGCATGGAGCTAGCAGTCTGTTAACACACATTGGTTTTACTATTACCATAGATGTTTAAATTGGACAGTAACTAATTAACTATTGTTTGACTTCTCCCTATGTGTACCTCAAGTTATTTGGTTTCATTTCAGTTGCTATACTTATAATTCTGTTCATTTGGGAGGAAAATGAATAACCCATTAGTACTCAAAAACTACTTGCAAATTCCCTTTCCATAAATAAGGATCCATTTACAAGCTGAGGCAGCTTAGAGAGTTTAGGAACTTGGATCATATCACATTGTTCTGTCTGTGTCTTCATGAGGTCCTAAGGTCAATCATGAATGTCCCGTGGGAGAGTGAGGACAAGTCAGAGGACCGAGACACTCTTCTACACCCCAAGGTCACATGGACCTATTCAAGAGGGAGGCGGAGGAGCTGTCAGAGGAAGAGGCCCCCAGCCCTGAGTTACATAGAATATAAATTACAGACATCAGGTCTGCAATCCAAGAACTTCAGAGCCGGAGACAGAAAGATTGCCATAAGTTTGAAGCCAGTTTAGGCCACATAGGGAAGACTCTAAAAACCTACATATTTGGAGGCTAGAGAATTAGCTCAGTTGCTAAAGTGCTTGCCATGCAAACATGATGACCTGAATCTAATCCCCAGTACCTTTGTAAAATGTTAGTAAGGCGCGCGCATGTGTGTGTGTGTGTGTGTGTGTGTGTGTGTGTGTGTGTGTGTCTCAGTATCCCCAGGGGACTTACCAGCCAGCCAGTCTAGCCAAAACTTCAAACTCCAGGCTCACTGAGAGACTTTGTCTCAAAATACAAGGTGGGGAATAGTTGTAGAAGACAGCAGTCATTGACATCTGGCCTCCACATATGCACAGGCAGGTAGATGTGCACACCTACACACATGCATGCACACGCACTATACATGTACTCACCAGTGAGTCAGTCAGTCATAATAATAAGAGAGCTCAGATGACAGAAACTCAGAGGCTGAGATGGAAAGTCAGTAGATTTCTGTTGCAACATGCAGCATGGCCTCCTTAAGAAGCACTCCTCTTGTTTGGGGAGCTAGCAGTACTAGAGAACTCAGCAGTGTGTGCAGAGCTCCTGGTGTAGTATGAAGCAGTCCTCAGAACCCCACCTCAATAGCACCTGTCAGACTGTACCAGTTCACTCAGCCCAGGTGAAGGATGAATGAGGAGAGTCAAGGTGACAGTCCATCTCTGCTGCCACCCACTTCTCTTGGGACCTAAGGGCACCTGTCTTACATACTTGGCATCTGGCCATTCTTAAGAGCATCTGAGGGAGAAGGGTAGCACTGAGTTTCTCCCTAGCTGCCAGGTGCTATGCTGAGACCTGGGCTTTCTGTTCTAGCTTCAGCTGCCATTGCAGTAGACCAAGCCACATGATCCACCAGGCCATCTTGTTGGGGTTGGATCTCAAGGCTTATCCTAACTCTTTCTGAGAACAGGACAGGTGAGGCAATCATAAGGACTTGTCCCAGAGTGTGCAGCTCAAAAGCTGAAGTCAGAGTTTGTTTCAGGCCATGTTCTGGCCTGAAGCTTGGGTCTTCCCCAGCTCTGCTGAGAACATGGTGATTTCTCGATGGGTGCATTCTATTAATCTGGTGCAGAAGCTGAGCCAGTGGCCCAGGATCTTGGGATATAGAGCCACAATAAGGCTTTGTTTCTGGTTACTTTCCAGACCTTAGGCCCTCCTTAACATTTCTGTGTCTCAGTTGGTGCCAAGACAAGTATACTGGCATCCTGCACCTGGTGGAGATACCAGAAGCCAAATCCACCGTTAATCTCAAAAGCATGCTGGGTACACTCCTGGTGTGTGTGAGGGAGATGAATACAGGAGAAGTGTGTGGGCATGTGTAGGAGTTGACTGGTATTGGCTAGGTCAGGTACCAGTCCAACTCTGAAGACCAAGGAAGGGCTTCTAGTAGAAATTTGTATTGATTAGGGTATATGGACTCTCAAGAGTTATTTCCAAACTCCAGTTTCAAAAAAAAAAATTGTTGGTCCATATCTGCTGTGATTATGGTCTAATTCTGGTACCAAATCAAGTTAGCCAGGCCTTTCCCCCACTTTTTCAAGTGCCACTCTTAACTCTCTCCTATGGTCATATGACTTAGCACTGCAGAACACATCCTGCCAGCTATAAGATGAACGTGAAAAGAGTAACTTCCACACAAGGTGTGACCGTGACTGACTGAGCTAGCTCTGTTCTGAGCCTGTCTCCTAGCCAGTCACCATGGCTAAGGGATCTCCTGCATGTGGTGGGCAAATCCCATGCATACACACACCTCAGAGATGAAGGAGTCATTCCTGCAAAAGAGCTGGAAGGAGGTTCTCAAAGAGAGGAGGACTAGATCATACAGTGTGCAGAAGACTCTACAGGAAATGGTCCTTGTCTCTTGTCCTGTACCAGAGAAAAGTTCTTACCCAGAGCTGAGGGGAACCTATGATCGAGCATGCAGGGTCAAAGGCAGACATCAAGTAGAACCAGATTTAAAAAAAAAAAAAAAAAGTACCAGGCTGTGGTGGTGCACGCCTTTATTCTCAGCACTCAGGAGGCAGAGACAGGTGGATCTCTGAGTTCAAGGCCATCTTACAGAGCTAGTTCCAGGATAGCCAGGGTTATACAGAGAAACCCTGTCTCAAAAAAAAAAAAAAAAAGTAGGGAAGGACAGGCATGCAGGCCTGTCAGTGTGTGCCAGCCAGGGAGATTAGAACTGAGGGTCCCAGGTGAAAGGAGTGAGCATGCTTCTTACGATTGAAAATGGCAGGGTTGGCAGCAGTCCTAGCCAGGACTGTGCCACTCTGTAAAAGCAGGCACAACTGGTGTTGGGACAAAGTAAAGTTCTAAGTACAGGCAGAAGGCATGGATCTTAGACAGGAAAGGGAGAAATGCAGCAAAGTGACCTTGACCTAAATGCCTGGGGAAGCAGGCAGAGTTGATAAAGAGGGCTTGGTGGAAGGTGAGGAGAGCCCAGGCTCTGGCATTGCATGGGGAGGCCTAGCCATCGGGTATGCCTACGTCACAGAACTGCCAGTCCTGTAGCTCTCAATTCAAAGTCAGTGAGCTAAGAGGCATCCCCAAGGCCTTGTCTGCTGTTTGCATTTAAACCCCAACTCTTTTGGTTTCAGTCTTGTTCTCCTACCCAGCCCATAGGGACCTGTCACTTCCTCAGTGTCAACTTGAACATGTCACTACAACCTGACTGCAGTGTTCAGTAACTAGACCACAATCTTTAACCTAACACCAATGGGAGCAGCTTCTTCCCGCCGTGTCCTAATTACACGGGAAAGGCTCCAAGCTGGAGAAACTATACTTGGCTGCTGTTTAAACCTTTCTAAGGTGAGCAGTAAACTTCCTAGTCCTACACTACCCTGGGTAGTCAGCTCTTGCTTTGTCCAGTGTTTAATTGGAGAATGCTTACCTTTTAAATGATTTTATTTGCACAAGGTATGACCACAAGAAAGGGCCAACTAAAACTACCAAGGAATAGAATCTGAGTGTCCTGACCCATCGAAATTCCTGTTCTAAGCAGGAAGGAAGTCTGCGTGGGCTCTGGGCCTAGGAACTGTATCTTGTCCTCCCTTCCCATAGATGGTGCCTTTCCAAGGTGCTGGCCTCTAACATCATCTGGAGGAGAGTCCTAGGGCTGATGTGCCTGCAGTTTCTAGGACCACTTTTATTATGTCATCTCCGAATGTCACTTTCTTCTCATTTTTTTTTTCTTTTTGGTTTTTCTTCTCCCCCCCCCCCTCGCTCCGCTCGACCCCGCTCACTCCTGCCAGCCTCCGGACAGCCCTGCTCGCTCCTGTCAGTCTCTCCGATCTAAGGATTTGTTTATTATTATTCTTCATAAGTACACTGTAGCTGACTTCAGATGCACCATAGGACGGCGTCAGACAGATCTCATTACAGGTGGTTATAAGCCACCAAGTGGTTGCTGGGATTTGAACTCATCACCTTGGGTGCTCTTACCTGCTGAGCCATCTCACCAGCCCCCTCTTTTTGGTTTTTCAAGACAGGGTTTATTTGTACAGCTCTGGCTGTTCTAGAACTCCCTCTGTAGACCAGGCTGACCTCAAACTCAGAGATCTCAAGTACTAGGTAGGATTAAAGGTGTACGCCACCACTGTCTGGCTCTCAGGGTCCTTGGCTAGGCAGAAAGTTCTGCTCAGTGGCCATTATGTATGCCAGGAGCTACCTATCACATACTTGCTTCCAATCGTGATCTGGGTGCTGCTAATGAACCAGGGGAATTATTAACCTACCCATTCCCTTGAGAAGGAAGTCACATGACCAACCAAGAGACGTAGTATAGGAAGGGATCAGATGCACTGAGGAAGTTCTCATAATAGCATGGACCTGCTGTGCTGGAAGAAACCCCTCTCCAAATCTCCTGTTACTTAATCTTTCAACAGCCGTACACAGTGGATGCAAGTGTTTTTTCCTAGCAAGGTCAAGCAACCTGATCAAGGCAAGAGTTCAAGCTAGGCATACCCATGCAATGCCAGAGCCTGGGCTCTCCTCACCTTCCACCAAGCCCTCTTTATCAACTCTGCCTGCTTCCCCAGGCATTTAGGTCAAGGTCACTTTGCTGCATTTCTCCCTTTCCTGTCTAAAATTCATGCCTTCTGCCTGTACTTAGAACTTTACTTTGTCCCAACACCAGTTGCTTTAACACAGGTGTTTTCTGAATGCCCACCAGGTGCCTAGCAATGTGCTCATCGGGGACCTGGGTGTTCTCATTTGCTCTTCCCCACCTGGCTGATCTGCGGGGTGGCAGCAGTTTTCTATATCCAAGGCTGCATGCCAACCTTCTGCACATCACTCCCATCTTAAGAGCAGACAATCAGGCCTTGGTCTTGTCAACACAACACTAATCCTTTCAGGGCTTCATGAACTCACCCCTTCACTCATCTGACATGTTTGAGGCATAGCAGATGCAGAGGCCCCTGGGTCACAGAAAATGAGATGTTTTCTGCCTTCATGGCTCAGTGGCTGGGAGAAGCAGCCCACAAATGCTACAAAGTGGAAATGTTAATGGACACAAGTATACTGGTCACAGTGAGCACAAGGGCTGGGAGTAGAGAACAGCAGGCATCTCAGAAGAGGGAGCATTCCAACTAGATCTAGAGAGGCTCCCCATAATACTCACCATGGATTGAATGGAGCCAGAGGCCAGCAGGTAAGACCTGGGCAGTAGCCAAGCCTTGTGGGGCTTAAATTACAGTCCATGAGTAACATGGAGCCAGGAACAGGTTGTGTTCAAGGGACTGACAACTAGGTCCTGAATTACTGGGACAGAATAGGTAAGTTAGAAAGACCACTAATGGCATCACTAACACTTCAGGAGCTTGGGGAGCTCAACCAAGGGTGCTTATTCCATGAGTGGAGACCACAGACAGAGTAGAGCTCTCAGCCAGCTAAGTGCCCTCCACAGGAGCTATTGGACTTTGAGGCAGAGCAACACAAAGTTAGACATTGGCTGTGTCTCCTCGACGTACTCGGCTGAGGTTTGCAGCACAGCCTGGGAGAGAGAGAGAGACTGCACACCTGGCCCAGGCCAGCCGACAGCTCCAGTGCTTTCTTCAGTGAAATGGGTGCATCCCTCCTGTCCTTACCGCCCTGTTTGTTCTCCTAGTCAGGCACCTTTTTATTCAACTTCTCATAGCTTCTTCCTTCCATCCCAGGCTGTTGTGATCTCCCCGCCTCCCCTCTCCCCCCAGATGGTCAGCCCTTCACCATCCCAGGATGCTATGCTAAACCAACTTATGGACATGACTTTAAAAATGTAAGCCATGCTGGGTAGAGAACATGGGTCGTCTTCAAGCCAGCCACTGGCCATTTTTGCAAACCCATAGGAACCACACAGGGCAGCTTGTTAAGCCTTTTACACCAAGAATCCCATAAATAAATCTAGGTGCATACAGGCTGGAGTATGGATATAGAGGCACTGTATAAATAATGCATATTTACAAAATAAATGCATCAATATATTAGTGTGCAGCCGTAACCAAATCGCCTAGCTTAATAGTTGTAGGGGCTGCAAGGAGCTGCCAGGTGACTGGCTTCCATCCATCAGCATGCATCAGCATTAGAAATGACCACCAGAAGGGAGGGAGAGTCCTCCTGCCTGGTGACCTTGAGGCCTCTGGTTTGAGGCAACTGGTGAGATCACAGGTGGGTACCCTGACACACAGCCTTTCTGCCAAGGTGTGACACCTACTGTGGCCGTGTGTTCCTGCAGATGTCTTGAGGTCTGCTGCCGAGCAGAAGGCTGATTAGCACCAAGTTGCAGGATGTAATGGGTTGCACCTCCAGGAAGATGGCTGGCTGGGCCAAAAGGATTTTCTAATTATGCAGATTCACTTTGGCTTGCTAGTGAGTACACTTCCTAAGTGACTCTTCTGGGAACCCTATAACTTTCAGCCCCCCACTATGAAAGTAGGGATGGGTTTTCACAGAGTCTGTGTCCATCTCTTCCACCCCTCTCTGAGCTCTGAATCCCACTGGGCATCTGGCTCCAACATCTGGAGCTCAGGAGAAGTAGCTGACAGAATGGCTGGAGTGGGCACCCCTCCCCTTGGTTGTAATGGCACAATGCTGGATCTCAGTATTTTAAATGAAAAATATATGCAGTTAGCTGTGCGCTGACAGTGTCCTTGAGGATTTGACAGTGAGATTTTCCAGCAGTTGGTCTTCGTTAGGATCCTGGCAGTGTTTAATAAGGCAGTGGAACTGCTGGCACCTTGGGCTCCTGTTTGTTCTCTGAGGGCTCGGGGCTGCTGCGGTAAGCACACCGACCAGAGCTGATCATTACAAGGGCGTACGCCACCATGAATAAAAATGTCACACGTTTTCCCATCTCACAGCGGTACAAAATGTCAGTCCTGTCAAACACACATTGCAGGGAGCTGTGTGCAGTCCGTACAAATTGGAAAGCTGCATATTCCCCCAGCCTTCTGATATTCTTCATTTGAAGCTGAAGAAAAACAGTTGTTAACCTATTAGCTGGGATTTTAAACTCTGCTGAGGATCTGGATGGTAGACTCTGACACAGATAGGAATGTATTCCAGGGTCCAGGAATTTTAGAACAAGTTCTCCATCCATTTGTTCCTAGACATGGGGAGAAAAAAAATCCACTCCCCTGTCTAACAAACCCAACTGTCTTTCTTTAACAGACACACTGGGGAAATTTTGGGATATTTCATATCTAAGCTTCCTAATGCTTCCATACCTGCATTCCACTAAAAGAAAAGAAAAGAAAGAAAGAGAAAGGTTCTTGCTTTGGGAAATAGCCCTAGAGCTCAGCCTGATAAGATACCTCTAGGTTAAGGTTGTTCCTGGCTTGACAGTGATGGCACACGCCTTTAATCCCAACACTCAAGAGGCATAGGCAGCTGGATCTCTGAGTTTGAGGCCAGCCTGGTCTACAGAGTTCCCAGACAGCCAGTAATACACACAGAGAAACTCTGTCTCAGAAGGGGAAAGGGGGGAGTTCCTGATTAGAAGCAAGCCAGGAATGTTACTAGTACTAAAGACAAAGTAACCCAAGTGATGAGAATAACCTGTTGATGCAGGTGCTTGGTTAAGGCCTCATTCATGGGTGGACATTTGTACTGTTGTTACCATAAGAAGGCCTATACCAGAAACCAGAAGTTGCTATGTGAACCCCCAACCCCACCACCACTGAAGACTGCCTCTCTTAGAGAAGAGAAGCAAGATGTACCACTCTTAGGAGTGGGAAGAATGGAGAGCACTCAGGGAGAGCAGCCCTGAGGGTAGCAAGATTCCATCAGGTGGGTGAGTGAGGGCTGATGTAGGACCAGTGTATGTTGAGGACATAGGCATATGCAAGATAGAGCAGCTGCTCTGAGGGATGGCAAAAGTGGGTCACTGTGATGGGCTAAGAGGTGAGGCCTTGGGGACAAGGCCTGAGTCCTGACAGCTTGCTGAGCATAGGGGTATTTTTTTTTCCAAAATTTCAAACAAGTTTTATTCCCATACAATCCTGAGACTTTTCCTTTGCTTAAAATGTACACAGGGAACATGATTATTTAATGTGAACAATAACTTATGTCCTGGCTCCACCACTTGGGTGTCTTCATGACTGGGTAATAGTGCCTCTAGCCTTAGCCTCTCTGTAGTGTTCCTGGCTGCTGTGAGCACAGGGATTTGATCAGTTCTCTTGGGCTGGGAAGTGAGAGATTATGGAGTTTTCTTATCTGTACCAATGCAAAATTAGGTGGAAGCTTTTGTTTTTATTTCCTATTGCTGTACTGTTTGGAGTGGACACTATTCCAGAGATGATAAATGAGTCTTGCTTTTGCTGAGCTGGCTCTGGCCCTTAATATACTGAACAAACTCTGACCAAGCAGGGCACAGGCCTAGAGAACTGCAGGCGGCTTTTCAGACAGGCCTTCCCATGGGGTTGAGCAGACTTCACGGTACATAGAGCTCCAGGATGTCAGGGAGCAACATCATGGGGGTTGGGGAAGCAGTGCCCTGGGCTCACAGAGCGTATGTCACCATCTGCCTTCCACTGCTCTGTGTGTGTTATGTATCATGGAAAGTGTGTGCACCCATGGGCATACCTGGGCTTGAATTGTATCTGTGCCACCTGTTAGCTGTGAGGCTTGGTCTAGATGAGTCACTGAGCCACATTGCCTCACCGTTTCTGCCTTTTTAAGCAAGGTTGCCTTCTCTGTAGCATTCTCGAGACCAGTTATCTGCCTAGCTCTTAGCATGGACCTGGTGCACAACATGTGCCAAGAGCCAGCAGCCCCTCCTGGTATTGAGAAACATCTGGAGGTCTTTCCTCTCACCTCACCACCAGTGAGACTCCTGGACAATGTCACCCAGGCACCCTTGATGGCATCCCAGATGGCCATCAAGTGGCGGGAGCAGAAAGGCACCTGCCTCCTGCTTCTGTTTGGGTGAAGAATAGTATAGTCAGCAGAGGCCCCTGCCCCTGCCCAGCCACCAGCCGCATCTGGTACCCGACTTCCAACAGCCAATGGGATGCCACCTATTCAGGCCCTGCACCTGCACCAACTAAAAACAAAGGATTCCCCTCCCCCTGGCCCTCGCCTGGGCCTCCTCCCTCCCCTGCCACTGTCCCCCAAGCTGGCTGGGTCACCCAGCCACCATGCAGCCTTCTCTCCCAGCTGCCTGGCTGCTTTTGTTCAGCATGTGAACTTCCCCGTCAGCCGAGCTCCTTGCACGGGAAGTAATCAGGAATCTTGACAAGGCTTCAAACCACAAATGCCACTACAAATTAACCAGCACCACTACAAAATACTACTCCTGTCAACATTGGAAAGAGTGCAGGGCTATTCAGAGCAGTCTGAGAGGCTTTCAGCGCAGCACGCACGCACACACACGTGGATGGAAGGCAGGGTATGGCAGAGAGCCCTCTCGAGACCACTTGCCCAGACCCTCTCTGCAAGTGCTGCACCTATCCTTCAGGACCACCTTCAGTCCCAGATGCCCTCTCAGCCCTTGCACAGGTGGCACCTCAGGACAGCAAGCAGTGGGTATATGAAAACCACCCTGTAGGCAACAAACAGGCAAAGGCTGAAGTGCATCTCAGGTATCAGCCATCTTCCAGTATGCTGTGAGGGAAGATGAGAAACTTCTGTTTTCCTTGCCTATACAGTAGGACCCTGGCAGAGCCTTCATCCCAGGCTGTTCGGCACCACTGGCATGTTCTGGGTACCCCTAGCCCTTCAAGGGAGCTCCTAAACCCCTACTTCTCCTCTGCAGAGAGCCCCTTCCTACCATGTTGTGTGAGTGGACTCTCAGCAAGCAGATGGCCACTTTATCCTCAGCCATGAGGTCAGGGTCCTTCCTGCTCAGCATTTTTGCAAGACTACCCACCAAACAAAAGCTTGTTACCTCTGCAAATGCTTTGGGCCCAAGGATCCCCCACTTCTTTCTCATGTCCTGC
The DNA here is from genome assembly GCA_902729485.2 of Mus minutoides. NCBI lineage: Eukaryota > Metazoa > Chordata > Mammalia > Rodentia > Muridae > Mus > Mus minutoides. The sequence continues at coordinate 1,735,638 of LR749658.1, forward strand.
TGAGCCACTCGGGTCCAGAACACATCACCACGGCCTGGTATGCTCCAGCTGGCCTGGCTGAAACTCTGAAGCAGAAACACGCATTTGATCCTCCCCAGCAAGCAGGATCAACTCAGTCGTGGCTGTGTAAAGAGAACTGGAAATAATGACAGGAGTTGGGGGACAGAAGAGAGCCATGCCTCCGAGAGCTGGTTGGGCATTTCAAAGGAAACACTCCACAAAAATATCACTTCAATACACTCCCCTTTGGAGGCATATCAAAAGAAGTCCTCTTTTATTTCCATACCTTGCATAATAGCAGATTTCCAGTCCCAAAGAGTAGCAGAGCCTTGCTCCTGGCCCAGAGACCCTTTGTAAAGCCATAGAAAGCTTTGTCTTCCCCTCCCAACAGGGTCTGCTTCACACACAGGTCAGAGTATTGATGTGAATACTAGCCAGGAAAATTAACCAGGTGAACTCTTCCCTCGTTAAATAGCAACAGAGTGTAATTGTGAATTCTTACACGCCTGCTCTGTTCCCAGCACATTCCCAGGACAAACTGAGAAACCCAGGCCCCATCCAGCTTCCCCTCAGCTAGATGAGGTCTGTAGAGAAGGAATGATGCAGGTCACAGATGACACAGAAATGACTGAGGTCACCTTTAGGACTATCCTTGGAGACCAGTTCTCACAGGCAACTGCCCTGTTGGTCATGCCCACCTTTTCTGTCAGAGGTTCCTCCCAGAGAAAGTTGTTTCTTCTCCCTCTCCCTTGCATACCCCAAGCTTGGTATACACAGCCCTTGGGTTTCATCAAGCATTTGTCTTCTTTGACCTCAGTGACTACCCCACCTCCTAACTAACATTTTATATCCTTTTGCATCCCTTTTTTTCTCCACAGTGAAATGTAACTTTTACCTCATAAGGACATTAAAGGGTTAGTCCTAGAATGGTCATCCATTAAGGATGGAGGGATTTCATATCCATTCCTAAATACCCCCTATCCCAATGTAGACATCATAGAACTCCCCCTCCACAGTAGCCAATAATTGTCTTAAGATGGTGACCCTCTTCTGCAGGCCTGTCTCCTGCTTCTCTGGGTGTCCCTATGCAAGACCTTAACTCCCTTCAGCTATATAACCCAAAGCAGCAGCCCTTACTCCCTGTAGAGGACTCTCTGAGGTAGCAAATGTGCCAGATGGACAGGCAATACCCATGACACATACAAGCTGCTCCCCAGATATCCGAGATGCCCCTCCTTTCTCATGTACACTAAGCTGCCTGTCCACGTCAGTGCCTAGCAGATGAACATTTTCCATCCTGTAGCCATGCACAGGGTGCCCACTCATCCGTGCTGCCCAGGTAATTAAGTTGATATTCTAACCCACTCCCCCTGACCTTTTAGAAACAATGTGTTTTGCTGCATCAACAAATTAACTGCAAATCAGATGCTGTCCTTGTAAATGTGGAGTTCTTACCCAATGAGCATACTTACCTGGCCCACACAGCTGACAGAAAAACATCCAGGGCCAGGCCAAGACTGACAAAGGCCACAGAGTTCTGCTCTTCTCTGGGACCTCTATGCCAATCACACTTTCAGACCTCCCTACTCTTTTTTTTTTTTTTTAAAGATTTATTTATTATTATTCATAAGTACATTGTAGCTGTCTTCAGATGCACCAGAAGAGGGTGTCAGATCTCATTACGGATGGTTGTAAGCCACCATGTGGTTTCTGGGATTTGAACTCAGGACCTGCGGAAGAGCAGTCAGTGCTCTTACCTACTGAGCCATCTCACCAGCCCCAGACCTCCCTACTCTTGTTCTCACATCTTCCAGAGGTCCAGGACTAGAAGTTGGGCAGACCTCCATGACTAAAGAGGAGCATTTGGCTTCCTATCCATTTTATGCTCCAAGAACACTAACGTTTCTTGTGTTCTGACTGCATCCCTCCCACTAGATTGGAAGAAAGCCACCCTTCTTAGCCCAACCCTCAAGGCTTTCTTATATTTGACTCCCTCCAGTCCCTCCAAGTCTAAGCCTGCCACATCTGCATATTCAGCCTCACTCTCCTCTTCCTGGAGCACTGCAGCCTCCCCTGTACCATGCACCCAAAGTCTCTACCACTCACATCTGGCAAAAAGAACGGTTCCTCTGCACCTGTGCTAACCATGGCATCCCTGTGTTTCCCCTGCCTTGTGATTGACCCCTCTACTCTAGGCCCACCCTCCCATAGATCCTGCAACTAGTACAATCTGCTGAATGATTGGAAATGAAGGGAAAGACAATGGTCACCTGTTGTCAATGTTTTCTCTTAAGGCACACATTCCTAACATGGATGGGATAAGGAGGTTCCAGATGACTTGGGACACTCAGTTGGGCAAGAATAGAGCAGTTATTGGATTAAGAGCATCTGCCTTGATTTTTGCTGCTATGTGATCTCATACCAGTAATGTAACCTCTCTGGGCCTCTGCTTCCTGTCTTTAAACTAGAAATAAATGTCTAACTTTCTTCATCAGGAACTAGGGGGCTCAAAAGGCAAAACCAAGATAGAAATTCTTTAATTATGTCTAAAGTCCAGTGTCCTTCAGCAGAGCCTGCCTAGTTGACAGCACATACCTTGAAAAACCAAGATTCTTGTGTCCCCAGAATTTTTCTGGAAAGACATGAGAATATGACAGGAATATACAATTGGGTGACCCTGTCTCGTCCTCAAGACTCCACTCTGAGCCTCCCATGGCTCTAATTGTGCTCTTGGAATGCACACAACAGTGGCCTGATAGAGAGTTGTTTGCAGCTCCAGAGTGGCCAGCTGAGACCTAACACACACCCATGAACAGAGCCCAATTCTGACTGCCCAGCTGAGCTGTGAAGAGGAGAGTCCTCTTAACCCAAAGACCTTTTCCCTGATGGAAGTCAGAGCTCACTGGAGCATCCACTGCTGGAGGGAATGCACTGTCTTGTTCTTCCATGAGCCTTAGCCTACATAGTTGTTCCATCAGCATCCAAATAAAGAGCCCTTCCAATGTGTGGTCTTTGGGAAGGCAGGTATGCTGTGCTAACTGACCTTCAGGACCTCAAGCCCCCCACCCTTCTTAACATAGCCCAGCTCAGGAAGTGCCAAGTGTACCATTAACAATACTCTTACCAGTGATCCCCATAGCTTGTGTAACTTCATGTCCATCATCAGGAGTGTGAAGGTTCACATACAGTGTGATTGCTGTGCTCCACTTGGCCCTGTTCTGCCTCCCATTGTGACCATGAGAATGTGAACTTGAAATTAAGAGGCCTAAGCCTACACTGCTTCCAAATCTTGTTCCATACCAGTAGGAGCACTTAGCGGATCTGCCTCTCACTTTTGTTCCTTGTGAGCAGGTCCCACTGTGGCTCTGTACCGTAAGCCACGGGGAGCCACAGTCAGTGGAGCAGGGGTTCTGAGAGCTGCAGTTCCTGGTAATGACTGTCACTAACCCTGCCCAGCTCTTTAGTCTCCTTGAGCCCCAACGCATGCTGCTCGTGAGCCATGTTCCCTCAATCCATGGTAGGCTTCCCACTGAAGCTGCCTTCTGGACAGCAGTGTGGTTTTCTGCATTCATCTTTTCCTGGGTTTTTTTTTGTCCCCTCTTCCCACCTGAACTGCAACCATTCACTTACCTCTTGCAGCCTATTCTCAGCACTTCCCCATGCCCATCTTTGTCCTCTGGGACAACCCCCCAAGGATATTTGGGAAACTGCAGCCCCCATAGCCCAGGAGTCCTGCCACTTCTTCCCTCAGGAAGCAGAAGCCTTCTCCTTCCCTGCCCTGCTTGTACTCATGGATGAGGACATTGAGGCCCCAGGTTTACCACAATAACCTGGATGGAGCCCAGCCTCTGTGGGAGAATCAAGAGGGCACCCCACAAAGAAGCCCAAGAAAGGCTGTTCAAGTCAGTCTCCTGTCAGTCCTTCAGATGCCTGCTTGCTTCCCACTGGTCCCCAGAGTCCCATAGACATGCTGTGTTCCCACAGCTGTGTGCTCCTGATTAGTGTGTCCACCTGCCTCTCACAGGTAGCTCCCTGGAGCTCAGTCCTCAGTGATGTCCTCAGGTTCTCTACAAGGGAAACTGGTTTCAGGGGGCAGCAGGGGGTCCTGTTCTCGGTTGCTTAGGGTGGGCTCTCTCTGGTCATGTCAGGACAGCTGTATTACATTATCCCTTCTTGGCATCTTTAAATTCCTGCCAGCTTCTAGACTGGGCATGGCTACCAAGCTGCTGTCCCACCCCCCTATAATAAATTCAGCTGTAAAAGAACCAGCACATGGAAGGAAGAGTCTGTTCTAAAGAATTTCAGATGAGCCAGGTGGTAGTGGTGAATGCCTTTAATCACCGCACTCAGGAGGCAGAGGCAAGTGGATCTTTGTAAGTTCGAGCCCAGCCTGATCTACAGAGTTAGTTCCAGGACAGCCAAGGCTACACAAAGAAACGCTGTCTTGGAAAAAAAATTAGGATGAAGCCTTTCAAGAAGTTTTTGGTTGATGCTGTTTGGTGGTGTTGAGTGTTTGTTTGCGTGACACAGCAGCTCTGGCTGTGCTAACAAACATGTGACAAAATCTCCAGAAGAGACCAGACAGTACACAGCATTTCCCATGCCCATATGGCCAGAGAACGCCAACTCTCATTTGGACAATGCACCTCACAGGGCCAGTTTCCCAGACTCCTTGAGAGATAGCCACTTTCCACTGGGATGACTTAAGACGGCAAGCAGAGTAATTCGACATGCTTTTTATTTTTTATTTCTTTAGGCATAGAAGATGGGGTTGGGGTAGGGGGGACTGGAAGTGGAGGAGACCTGATAACTGTGACAGCTCCTGGTACCCACAGCTAGGGATATGCAAGATCTTACTAACCCTTTCTAACAGCCCTCTAGGGTAGAGATGTGGATGCCCATGCTGCTTATATGGGAGCAAGGAAGCTTGAAAATTGTTATGTCATGACCCATGGAGAGTAAGTGGGTAGCTAGGGTTCTTTCTAAAGCTATCTAACCCAGAGGCTGCCTGCTGAGCCCTCTGCCACCAGCAGGGATGGAAATAATACAGACTAAAGGTAACACACGGTAAGGACCATGAGAAGAGACATGGTGGTTATGCACCATTAAAACTCCAAACGCGCCAGGCAGTAGTGGCACATGCCTTTAATTCCAGCACTTGGGAGGCAGAGACAGACGGATTTCTGAGTTCAAGGCCAACCTGGTCTACAGAGTGAGTTCTAGGACAGCCAGGGCTACACAGTCTCGAAGGAAAAAAAAAAAAAAAAACTCCAAACGTGAAAAAAGCAGGAGAGCTGGCAGGGTCAGGACAGGGCACCTGGCCAGAGAGACCAATGCACCCTCTTCATCTTCTTCCTTAGAAGTGACATAGAAGCTTTGGGCCCTTCTGTCCTACACACTTCCTGTAAGCCATGAAGAGGAAGAAACATGGCAGCTATGCCCATCTGTCTAGGCAACGTTCCCAACTACAGAAGGGACACCAGGCAGGCAGCTTGGCCCTTGTCCAGCTAATGACCAAAGGTCATCTTCCACCCACACCTGCTCCCTGAGTGCTGCTCTACCAAGACCCTCAGGCTACAGGGATGCCTACTACATCGGCCCAGCCTTCTAGGGGTCAGGTGCAGAGACCATACCAAGGGAGGTCAAGTCAGCACTGGGTGAGGAAACATGTAATGTAAGCCCATACCGCTGAATCATGTGGGGAATTCTAAGTAAGGCACGTAAGGAGTAAAAGAAACAAATGGGGTTGATTTTAATAAAATATTTCACCCAAAGTTCCCAAAGTGTTCCCATCAACATGGAATCAGTATAAAAATTAATAATGAGATGTTTTATATTCTTTTCTAAGTCTCTGCGATCTAGTGAATATTCTTCACTTTCAGCACATCCAGGTGCTAAATGTCCACCAATGTGGCCATTGGCTCCTATGCTGGCCATTGCTGGTGTAATCATTATCAAATGGTGGCATAGCTTTGTGAATTAACTGACTAAATGGATAAAAGCTAACTAGAGGTCCTCAGTCTTGAACTTAGATCTTTTCTGACCCTTGCTCTGCCTGCCTTTTCCTACTGTATTCAAGACATGTTGTCAGGCTGTTGAGAGGACAAAGTCATAACCCACATCCCAACTGCCAAAGCCAAGCACGGTCTTCAAATTGTTTTTGTTCAGCAGAGCAGGCTCCTCCCTCCCCAAGTCCCATTCTGCCTCCTGCAGGCACAGCAATAGATCCCTCCAAGAAACAGACTGTTTAAAATGGGAGCATGAGGCTAGGGGGCCAGATGATCTCCCATAAGCCAGTCACATGTCAACAGAGGCCCTGTGTACTTACAGTACTGGAGACAGCATCTGACCTGCACTGGGCCTTGAAGGTCAAGACCACATTTGCCAGGCCAATCAGAATAGGTCACTCCTCCTCTAGGGGCAGATAGGAAGTGAGGCAGCAGAGCCCAGTGCCACTTGGTCTTCCCACGTTGGGCATGAATTGAACTTTGGGAAAAATCTATATAGTGCAACTAGCGAAATCTAGGCATGCCATCTGAGGTCAGGAACATCCACTGATGGTTTTGAAAGTGGGTGTGGTGTGGTGTGGTGTGGTGTGGTGTGGTGTGGTGTGGTGTGGTGTGGTGTGATGCTACAGTTTACAAAGTCTCCCTGACCTGAGAAGAAAATGAAAGATCAGAGCAAAGGGATCTTGCTGAGAGACAGTTGTGATGATCCAGGCCATAGAGAGGCCAGAACTAGAAAGTTAACAGAGAGAGAGGACAGGACAGTGTGGGGAGGAGCAGAAGGTACCCCACAGACTCCAGGCTCTAGTGTGGATACCTCAAGGCTTTTTCCCAGGCCATGTGTAGAGGTGCGTAGGGCCATCTCATTGCGAACTGATGTTTTAAGTTTCCACTTTAATGCAGCAACAAAGACTCCATCCTACTCGGCCGCCGCCTCCCAAGATCCAGCGCTCAAGGCCCGTGAGTAGCCGGTGGTGTGTTCTCCCCATCTAACACTGCCTGTTCCCACTTCCCTGGCCTCACTAAACCTCAAGAGTATGGACTCTCCTGCCTGGCACAAGGAAACTGGGAAATGGGTTTTTCAGCTTCCCCCGCTCCGTGGCATGAGCTGTAACTTGCATATTCTGGGCTTTTCTCTCCTTTTCCTGAATCAGCTCAGTGACTTGCAGGCTGTAGCTGTGGGTAGCCAGGCTGCTGTGCAGCTCCGCATCATTTAAGCGGCTCTCCCGGGGAGAGCTGTATGTCTAGCCACTGAGCTTTAATGGCTGACTGCAAATGCCTCTTCCTCACAGAGGAAGCCGCAGTCTGACAGCGGGGGGTCTTATTCCCCCTAGGTCTTGGTTAGAAAATATCTTTTGCTGTATCTTCCCAAGAGCAGAAAACATAGTACCCTGTTAAATGGATGCAGGTACTGTCCCCCTGCTAAGCTTTACGAGGAGAGATGCCTACCCACAAAAAGTACTAAGGAAGGCTAGGAAAACAACAAAGTACAGTACCAACCAGCCAACACCTGTGAACAGAGTAGGACACGGAGAAAAGCCCATGTGTTTTAAAGAGAAATGCCTTGGCTGGAGGCATGGCCCAGTGATAGAATGCTTGCCTAACATGAGCAGGGTCCTTGGTTTGACTTCTGGCATCAGTGCTGAGCATCTGTGAGCTTCTTTCCCCATGTACACAGACCTTGTCCATAGTAGATATAACTTTATCAGAGTGAGGAACCTACTAGGTTGTTTCAATGGGGCTACTTCCAAAGGGAAGGATTACCAGTCTATTGTCTGAAGCAGCCAGGGTCAGCTATATAAAGTAGTGTGGAGGCCCTTCCCAGTGCATCCCTCCAGAGCCATCTTATGAAGGCACAAAGTTCATGCTATGCTAGGATAAGCCTAAACCAGATGTCTGTTTGAATCTGGTTATCTACCCAGCGTCCCCTACTGTCTGGGTAAATGTCAGATGTCCTGTGCTTCTGTTCCTTCCTCTTCCCCCATTGAGTGCAGGAGTTAAAATTTTGGGCTGGGGAAGGGGGATTTAAATAGCTCCATCTGTAAGCTGGGAATCTACCATCCAGCCATATGAAGTGGGAGTGCCAGTCAGTGCCCCTATGAAAATGGAATCAAAAAAACAGCCGGGCGTGGTGGTGCACGCCTTTAATCCCAGCACTCGGGAGGCAGAAGCAGGTGGATTTCTGAGTTCGAGGCCAGCCTGGTCTACAAAGTGAGTTCCAGGACAGCCAGGGCTATACAGAGAAACCCTGTCTCGAAAAACCAAAGAAAGAAAAAGAAAGAAAGAAAGAAAGAAAGAAAGAAAGAAAGAAAGAAAGAAAGAAAGAAAGAAAGAAAATGGAATCAACACAAACTCCAGGAGGCACAGCTGCCAACGGGTTAGAATTTTCTACTCCCTGCCCTGACAGAAGAAGGAAGGAACAAACAGCAAAAAGACACACTTGGGGGGCAGGAAAGACTTCTGGGTCAAACCTCATATAATATAGCAAATGTTTCAGAACAAACCTTAGCAGTGTGGATTGGGGCTTCATCATAACTGGACGTGAATGCTAAGGGTGCATGACATTGGGCAAGGACTGAAGCTGTCTGACCCACCCTCTTTTTTATACCAGGCCCTCATTCACAGTGGCCTTCTGTAAAGGTGAAATGGATGATATTTGAAGGCATTCTCTCTAACAGGTTTTCCACCTCACCACTTCCAAATAATGGCCCAGTTTATCAAAAGCCATTGTTTGCCTAGGATTTTATAGGCACTGAGCTGTTTGGGGGACCTCATCCCACCTGGGCCTCACAGTAGTGCTGTGTAGTAAGTATCGTGATCACCTATTTCAGGAAAGATATTTGGTAGCTTAACCCTTACCAAGGATCACCAAACTGTAGAAATGTAGGTTCCTTCTGGTGTCCCCAGTTCCCTAAGTCTCTGTCTCTATGGAAATGAGATGGCCTTAGCACACAGGACTAGGACAGAGACTGAGCTCTGGCCAGATGGACTTGCAGTGAGGTCTCTGGGCAGCATTCTGTCATGGCAGGGATAAGAATTGGAAAGTATAAGCACCCTTGAATGTACCCGGGACTGAGCTAGGTACTCCATAGCTCATCTATTCTCATTCCATCCCACAGAAGGTAGATGTCATTTCCCTAGTTCATAACCAAGACTACAGAGATAGTAAGAGACCAGCTGTCCTTTGAGACCAGACCCACCTCTCAAGTTCTCAACATATGGCTTTTGGCAGCCATAGGTAGTTGGTAGGGAGCTCCAGGCAGCCTTAGAGGCCTGGGCTCTAGGACAGCCAGGGGTTCAATGTGATTCAAAGCATGGTAGCTCAAGTAATAGAGACAGCTCTTGTGTACTGTAGTCTCATTATTGTGGGAATTGGGTAAACTGTAGGGTGCCCAAGCATCTGAGAACTTGAGGAAGCAATGTTGCCCAAAAGAAGACTGGGTAGTGTCTGCCTCTGCCCTTAGCCAGGGCAAGAGGTAATTCACTGGCTGTGTTCTTGGGCTTCCCCTCTTCTGCAAGCATACCCACTGAGAAACAGACTAGGAGGCTAGATATGTTGTATGGGGCCCAGGGTTCCCAGGCCACAGGGACTATTATGTATTCTGGATGCATTCATAGACACCAGTCCACACTGGATGGAAAGAAACTAGGGAGACCTGGATCATGGCACTCCTAAGGGTCACAGAGAGGACAGCCTGACATGATTCCATGTCAGGATTTGCCAGGTCACTGGCTATAAACATGGCTGAGTACAGCAGCTACTGGCCTGGGTGGAAAAGCCGTGGGATGGTAGCCTTGACAGGAGGGACTATGTAGCCCGACACCTGTGGCTGGAGCTTGGCTATGACCAGAGGATCTGAGGGGTCTTCTTAATAAGGAGAAAGAAAGAGCAAAAGAAAATCATGCTGGTGTCTCCTGGATAAAGGGCAGTGGCTGGAGCCACCAGGGAGAAGGGAGAGGCAGGCTGCTGTGGGCCACATATGAAGCACTTTATCAGCTCTCTATTTATTATTTCTTGCTCACCATTAAAATCAAATGTACTTGGTGCTTTTGTATTCAATACACACTTAACCCTGCCGACTTAGATTTCTCAGGTTTTGAATCCGGTGGGGAATTGGCTGGCTTCCCAACTTTCCTCTCTAGTCCCCCCAAACAGATCTGGAAAGCCCTGTTTAGCATTCTCTCCCCTGGTGTTGCTGAGATCTTAGCAGTGGTGGGCCAGCCCCTGTTGTGTATGAGAGTGGTTTCCCCTCTGCCCAGGCTTCACCCTTGCTAAGCACCCCAGAAGAGGGATGGTACTGCTGAAATACACCGGGGTTTATCTGCATTGTATTTGATTAAACCAGTTGCCTGTGTGTTTCTAAGCCTGGTTGAAGCCTGCCACTGCATGGGGTGTGTGTGTGTGTGTGTGTGTGTGTGTGTGTGTGTGTGAGAGAGAGAGAGAGAGAGAGAGAGAGAGAGAGAGAGAGAGAGAGAGAATGTGCATCATTACCTCTTAATGCCTGCCTTTGTGGATATCTGTTTGTGAGACTGTATATACACTGTAGTCTCCTAGCCCTGGTGCATTTGGGTGTTTGTCTGTAATGATAATCCTACACCAGTGAGGAATGTGTGACTCTGGGTGGGTCTGTAACCACAGGGGTGACTGTCTCTGGTCCGCTGTGTCTTTCCCACCCTCCCTCACCCCTCGCTCCTCTCCCTCCTCTGTCTGTTTTATCATCCCTAATGAAGCAGTCTCCTCCATCGATCCTGCTGATTGCCAACCCATTCCTTTTGTTTGTTGGCGCTGAGCCATTCAGCAGCACTCTGACAGCTCAGCTCGTCTAATTAGCTCTGTTGTTCTTTTTCCCCATGTTTCACCACGTTGCAAGTTCAGTTGAAGTTGCCACAAACTTAATCCCCCCATTTCAGTGGCAAGTTCACATTCTTAACCTGTCTTCATTGTAGTAAGGAGCAGCCCTGTGTGGGACAAGCTGACAGGCCATAATGTCTGACCTTCCTGAACTCAGTCCCCAGGTCCTTGGCAAGGGCAGGATAGCTCTTCCACCCAGCTGCATTCTCCTCCTTTGCAGGCAGAGTCTCAGGGATCCAAGAGGCCTTGCTGGGGAAACCACTTCCATATGAGAGTGGGGACACATAAAGCCATGTATTTATTCCGCAAATGTTGACCAAATGTCTGTTGAGTGGCAGGCACCTTTCTAATAACAATGACAATCACAGCAGAATTTACCACTGTTAGATTCTAGACAGTAACATTGGCCTGTCTACAAATCCTGCTGAGGTTCCACTATGTACCAGGCACCTCACAGGATCCTAAAAGGATTAAGACTATCTGCAATCTATCTTCTTACCGGCACCTCCCCTCCTTCCTTTTGCTATTGATAAAAGAGGGCATCTCGATCACAAAGAAGCAGGCAAGCATTTCTGGAGCTCACGCTCTGTGCTATGTCCACACCAGTGTGTTACCCACACCCTGTGGTTAAGTCTTAACAATAGCTCTGTGGAAGAAGACAGCATGTTTTGTGGAATGTTCTTGGCCTTTACCACATCTCTGATTTGCCAAAGACGTCTGAGCTCAGACTGGCCGCTCCACAGGAAAATCTTTGGTTCGGTCAGACGTGCGCAGACCTGAGGGCTCCATAAGACTCTATCAAGATTGGTCTTGTATGCAGCCAGCCTCTGTAATCTTGTTCCTAAGCCATTGTTTTGTGTCACCCACCAGTTGCTGGGGGCGGGAGGGTTGTTCTGAAAAGGGTTGTTGTAATGGAGTGTGTGCCCTCTCTTTCCTGTCTGTCAGCCAGTGTCACTGCAGCTGCAGAGAGTGCACACTCCCTATACCTGCTGCAATGCTGGCTCCTCTGCATGAACAGCAGGAGCCACAGAGAGACATTTCCAACTCTCTTCCCAAATCTCTTTGACATTAGAAGAGGTGATGGTACCATACACAAAGCCACGTAATACTGATTAGACCAAATGAGACTCTTTCTAAGAATACCCAGAAATTCACAGCCTAACATCCACCACGGGCTCTGAGGGGACAAGGAAGGGGACATCCTTTCCTCTGTGGCTTCACTATGGCATTCAGAGGTGGCAGCTCAGAATAACCCATCTACCCACAGTGTAGTAGGAGGTGAGCGTAGGAAGCTGCCTGCTGCCCTCGTGTGCCCACTGCCACCCCTAAGCTGTGCTTTGTGCAGCATCCACTTGAGTCCTGCTGGAAGAGAGGGCATACGGTCCCCTGAGAAGCAGGTTGGCTTAGCTGGGCACTCTGTGGAGTTGTCAGTGTCCTGTAATTCAGCTGTAGAAGAGTATTTTGAGTGTGGAACCTGTTTGTCCCACACACTGACTTCTGAATTCCATGAATAGGGTGTTGCTGTTCTGCCTCCCATGTAGTTCACACCTCAGTCAGCTCTCTGAGAGGCCGCTGGGTCTGCAGATGAAGAGAGCCTTTCTCATATCCATATCCATATGCTGTATGTTAAATGATGGTGTTTCCATCATAAGCAGGAGACCATGGTAGCCCAGGCCTGGAAAACCTGTAACCAAGCCCTCTGGGGCTGTTTACCCAAATGTTCACAGTAGACCTGTGCGGCCTTTATAACTCACTCCTTCTTGGGGATTTCCCCGTGCTCATCCTTAGGTTCGACCTCCTCGTCCACATGTCGTCAGGAGACCCAAGAGCAACATCACTGTGGAAGGCCGGAGGACATCTGTCTCAAGCCCTGAGCAGTGAGTACTATTGCTCCCTGTCATCTCTCCCCAGGAACCCAATGAGCCAGAGCTCTGTGGTGACCAAGCATGTAGCCCCAGCCTTCCTCTTGGAGGCTCCTTGAAATGCTGAGCAGGTGTTAAATAAGGAGGCCAGACAGGGAACTTGGTCATTGGTGTCAGAGTCTGAACCTCTGTTGTCACATCGGGAACCTGGGCTGTGCTTTGAGTGGTGCAGCTCAAAGGCAGTCAGCCACATTCCAAAGGAAGCCCCAGGCCTCTTAACACTGAAGATGCAGAGTCCACAGGTGAGAGTAAGCTACCTTGCCAAAGAGGCTACTTGCCCTGCAAGGCCAAGCCCCATTATAGGCCTGCTGCTCTTCAGTCTCCGTGGCTTGAGCTTATCAGAAGACAGCCTCACCATTGGTCTCTCCTCAGCCATAGCACCTGTGCTATTAGACCTTTCCTTCAAATTCCACCCTGACCTAGAGGACCTCTGGGCACCCTGCAACCCAGCCTAGAGCCAGCTTCAGTCACATCTTGAGTGGCTGTTAGATAGATGGGAGATGGAACCTGCAAGGTCCAAAGACAGTTCCAACCTGGAGAGAGAAACACTATTCCCCTTGTCCTGGTGTGCATAGCCCTAGGCTCAGCTATTCACCAGCTTCCTTGGATATCTTTAGAAATACTATAGATGTCACAAATCCATCTTGGCCTAGGGTTGTTTGAGGACTGAGGGGGAAAAAAACTATTCTTTGTGTGGAAGGGAAGAATGCCCCTCTTTACAAAGAAGTAGTGCCAAAATAGAGAAATGATTCCAAAATGTCAGGCTGTGGCCTACCTCGGTGCACTTCATTTCTCCCATAATCCTCTGTTTTATAGACCCAGCCTCCCTGAATGGTAAAGACCGTTCAGGGAGAACACCAGAGTGGGAAAATGTATGTGTATTTCTGGAGATGCTTGGATATGTGAGATTTTGAAGAGGGGATACCTGAAGTGAGGGCATATTTAACTTGGGCTCTACACATTGTTGTGGTGGACATAGTGAGGGACATCTCCTTTGCCATGGCTTATGACTGCCCCCTTGTGGTGAGAATGCTGCATGGCTCTGGGTTTCCTCTTGCCTTAAAGATTTCTCTTGGAGGGAATGGAATTAGCCACCTCTTCATAACTGATCTAAGTGTCCTGGGATAGAGACCACGGACCTGTAGATATTGAGTTATAAATTAAGGATATCCTTGTATAATACATGCACACATCCCAGACTGGCAGCAGTCCACATCCTATGGAAACACATTCCCCACTTTGTGGTCCTGATTAGAGATTGGACTCAACAAGCACATTTATTTATGCTGTTCCTGTTCCAAACCCAGTGACAGGAGTAATTCTTTAGTGTGTGCAAGAATCTGGCTGTGTCAAGAAGGTAGCTCCTCCTGGTAATTGCCCTAGCCCGGTCGGCATCACTTCAGTATTTTCGTGTAATGTGCCTGTCTTAGATTTCTTTCCAGAAAGCATCAAGTTGAGATGAACTGGGCAAGAGTGTGGGGGCTGGTTCAGAGGGCTGGCAAACACAGTGACAGGAATCAAGACACCTCACTGCAGCTCAGGCTGGCCAGCGGGGAGCAAGGGATGTTCTAAGACGTCATTGCTAGGGCTTCTCTTCACGTTTTCTTAATGAGGAAGAGGCGAGGCTGTGTTCTCATCATGCCAATGACATTTCTGGTGCCACCCGGGTGTTTTCCTGTATCTCTTCCATGCTGCCATCCTCTACCCACCCCATGCTCCTCCACTTCCAAATGCCATGTCACAACAGCACTTGGATGTGTTTCTCTCAACTGTCACCAGCTCCAGCTGGCAAAACCAAGTTCCTGAAACACAAGAAGCATCCAGCGGAAAATATTTTAATAAAACAGACTCCTCAAATATTGTTCTGAAAGGGAAGGAAAACAGCGCCACCAATCTGTCAGCTCTGTGTTGGGAGAGTTGGAAAGAGGGGCTGGGAGCAGGAGCCAGCATCTAGTGGTCTTTGTGGAGGGTGGCTCCTGGTGGCACACGTGGACTCAGGGCCTGCCCTCTGATCCTCTGTGACTTGTCTTGAATCCTAGTTCTTTATCTCTGCTGGGGATATCAAAGTGTACTGGGCTCTTAGAGGGTTTGGGCTGCAGCTGAAGGGGTGACTCCATCCTCTTACCTTCCTGCCTGTCCCTGAATTCCAACATACTCAGCAGTTATCTCTATTCGGCAAGATGGAGCCTTTTAGGAGTTGGGCACTCTGAGGCCCACCACGCTCCAGCGGTAGCCAGCAGCTCTCAGCTGAAATCCGTTGCTTCCTTTCCTGCTGACACGTTTCTGTCCGTTGCTCCCCATCTGCATCCATATGTGCACTCATTCAGTAGACCTCTCTGAAAACCTGCTAGGTACACATCAAGATGCTGTCAGAGGGATTCCCATGCTGATTCATCTGTTGACTTACATCTGCCCAACCTGAGAGACCATCTCAGAATGATAATATAGAGAGCAGTAAGAGAGGACATCTGAGGTTAGCATCTGGACTCCACACATGTACCACTGAGGCAAGGGCCTGTGACCACACTGACATCCAGGTGTCCTTGCATTCCCTATTAGAAGACTGCAGTCGGATCAGGGGCAGTAGTCCTCACTGAGTGGCTGAGAATATAGAGGGACATTATCTGTGAATAGCCCCTGTTTCATCTTCATGGTCCTGAGGTTAGAGACTTGCAGATGGCAGTGGACCTGAAGTGCCCTGTTCTGACCACCTATCCTCTGAGCTTTCTAGACTGTATGGCTTGTTTCTCCAGTCACATGCAGATACAAATTCTGCTGGTCACAACCTATTAGTTAAGTTTCCTCATACTAAAGAAGAGCCCAGATTCAACCAACCATGGAACCGTAAGCCTGCTCACCTCTCCTACCATATCTCTCTTTTTAAGCAATTTTGCTTGTCAGAATGGTGCAAGTGGCCTTAGAGACAGTCTAGAGATCAGGAAGGAGACAAGTTTACTCTGATACCATGACTTTGACTCACCTACACATAAGTATTTATGTATAGTGCCCTCCAGGCTTTGCCTAGTTATGTTTTTGGAGCTCCTTAGTCTTTGATATCCAATTGTACAGACTTGTCCCTTGTATCTTGATAACTCCTGTCATTTGTAACTACAAGCATGTATGTGAAGGGAGTGTTCATTCTTAACCTGTCCCTATACTATATCTTTGGCTTTTGTTCCCAAGATTTCATTCATTAGAAAAATGCCAGGGGCTCAGCAGTTAGGAGCACTGACTGCTCTTCTCGAGGTTCTGAGTTCAAATCCTAGCAACAGCATGGTGGCTCATGATTATCTATACAGGGATCTGATGCCCTCTTCTGGCATGCAGGTGTGCATGCAGATAGAACACTCATACATTAAATAAATAAATAAATAAATAAATAAATAAATAAATAAATAAGTAAATAAATAAATAAATCTTCTTTTAGAAAAGGAAGGAAAGTCAGGCGTGGTGGCGCAGACCTTTAATCCCAGCACTTGGGAGGCAGAGGCAGGCGGATTTCTGAGTTCGAGGCCAGCCTGGTCTACAAAGTGAGTTCCAGGACAGCCAAGGCTATACAGAGAAACCCTGTCTCGAAAAAAGAAAGAAAGAAAGAAAGAAAGAAAGAAAGAAAGAAAGAAAGAAAGAAAGAAAGAAAGAAAGAAAGAAAGAAAGGGAAGGAAGCTGCTGGGGTAACGCCCCTGCTTGCTGAGTGTCCTCTCATTGTATGTCGCTGTAAGACATGGAAGCAACAGCACCATCCACGGAGGGCTGCGTGCTAGGTTGGCACTTTACACATGGCAGGTCACTACATCCTTGTGAGAAATTGGGAGGTAGGGGACTTGAGCTGTGTTTTATGGTAATGGTTGAAAGTTCAAGAGGTTGATCCTGCCCATGGTCACACAGCTAGTTAGTAGCACTGCTGGTTACACAGCTAGTTAGTAGCAGAGCTGGGCTTCAATTCTACCTCTTGATAACGAAACCAGTACACCCATCAGTGCTGGAAGAAGATGTCTGTCCTGTCCAACTCAGTGGACAGGAACCACACTGCCTCATCCCTTGAACCAGATCTGCATCCCTTGGGTTCTGGGCAGCCAGCAGCACTGGAAATTCTCTAAGCAGCGACAAGTGCAGGTGTGCCGGCCGCATAGACAGTCTGCACTGCGTGGAGCCCACACTGCTGAGCAGCAGCAGTGCCTTTGTCTCAAGGGTGCTTTGTGGCCCCTGTACCGAAGCCTCAGAAGGTGAAAACCGATTGGAAGCCATTGCAAGAAGCATTTAGTGAGGACCATGACCAAGGTCTGCATCTCAGAACACTTCCTCAGAACACTACCCAAGCACTATGGACATGCCTCACATTCGTCAGTGTCAGATGTCAAGGGAGCCAAGCTCTTTACCTCCTGTACAGCCCAGAGCTACCCCAATGCTGGTGCACAGGTGGACTTCCCCATGCTCAAGGAGGCATCCCAGCCTGCCACCTTTGAGGAAGAGAAGCCACAGTCACATCCTAAATAGGGGGACACATGACCTACCATTCCTCCTCACCTCTTCAGCAACGGCCAGTCAGTTCCCCAATACCCTGATGGTCACATCGGATCACAGACTTTCCTCCCTGTGCCCTAGCCTCCAGTGTGAACCTACACTGATAAAATTCCCCTGGATACACACTTGAAGGCACTTGTTTGTAGAAACATACATGTAGACAGACACATAAACACACACAAACACGCACACTTGTGCGCACACGCACATGGACATGCATATACACATACCTGTGCTCCAAGCGTCTCCAGGGAGAAGTTAATGTACTTCAACCTTGACTTTGACTGCCAAGCCAGTGCTTATCCAGACTTCTCAAAAGTGTCTCCCGAATAGAGGGATGTAGGAATTGGTGAAAGCAGATGCCTGCCATTCATAGTCCACTAACCCTGGAGATCAACCAGGTGCCAGTAAACAACCACAAACACCTAATGAACATTTACTGTGTGCCAGGTGTGCGTGGAATGTGACTGTGAGGCTGCTAGCACCTCGCCTCCTCTGACCCTGCAAGAGCTGGAAGCTGCCACCAGCCCAGCAGCAAGTCTCCAGGATGCCAGCTGGGCCTGGGCCCCAGGGGGCAGGGGCAGCTGTCTTGGTGCTACCCCCTGGCAGGCTGCCAATTCCCACTGCCTGAGCAACCAGAAGTCCAAACACCCTCACAGAAGGTCACAGACCCAATTAGCAGAGTGAGAGGCCCCTGACCTGACTCACTGCCCTCCCCAGTGGATTCTGGGTGGTAGAGACAAAGAGAAGCCTGAAGCCAGATGAGGCACTGGAACCAGGATTAGAAAAGCAGGAACCAACAGGAGCCCTCATCCAAGAGTGTTGCCACACCCACCTCTACCCCCACTGACAATGGCTAATGGTGTCTAGAGACAGCAGTAGCCCATTTGTTTCAGTGGCTATTTATGTGACTGAGTACAAAAGTCCAGTCAAGGAAAGCTGCACTCACGTGACAGCATCCTCCACACACACAGCGAAGCCGGTTCCCATCTGCATGGCATTGACATATGATCTGAGCATGGCCTGAGATGATCCTTGCCAAGTTACCAGGTGGACACACACAGGAATAAGACATTGTTACTCTTTGGGGGTCTGTGTAGGAGGGAAGGTGGAGATCGGGAGGGAGAGTGGAGACACATATCTCAGCCTTGCTTCAGAAACCCTTCTGCTTATGTAGGCACTGCCAACCTTGTGGTTGGGGAACTGGCTCTGTATCATAGGGTTGAGGAGATCTGGAAACTGTAGGTAGGGCTTGCTGTATGATGTGCATATGCTGGGATACAGCCAGTGTATCCCTGACCAGGAGAGAGGAGCCTGGCATTATCCTATGAAGCAGCATGGGACAGCCCAGAGGGTTTGGTAGGCACCATGTAAAGACCTTGGTGACTATTTCACTTCTCTACTCAGTCTTTCTGAAAGATGACAGCATCCCATTTGCAGAGAACCAAAGGCCCAAGGATTTTTCCAAGGTGTCTGGAAAGAAAGGAGGAAAAGAGTGGATGGGTGGGCCTTGTCCAGTGCCTTTGTTGTACACATTACCCCACCAGCTGTGTCACCAAGGAACACAGAGTAACCCGAGCATTTACAGAGCGAAGACCCTGTGTGCCTGAGTGAAGTGATTCTTTTAGAATGATCATGGTGTCCCTTCATTACCTCAGGAGACCAAGGCCGGGAGGATTCCTCCCACTTTATCTCAAGTGCATTTAAATGTCAATTAAATTTGAAACATCTACATTTGTCAGCACTTCATTTCGGGCCAGCGTGACGTGCGGCTGATTTGTCCATGCGATGTGTCACATAAAAAAACTCTCGAGATGTAGATCTTCCTCATTAAAAAATAAGCCAGCGAGATCCTGGAGCAGCAGAGAGCACAGAGCACATCCCGGCTTCCTGACGCCGTGTCTCTGACATGGTATTTAAAAAGGAACAGCCTCGCCTGTCACCACTGTCACACGCGCACGCTAACCAGCGACACGTTAAACCAAACATTAGAAAGGGCTCCGATCATCCACAGGGAACTCCACCGCAGGTGGACAAGGCAGGGGCAACGGGATGATGGCCCAAGCCATGATGGACAGAGCCGTTCTCTCTTTCTGTGACATCACAGCCCTTGCTGGGTAGCCAAGTTCAGCGAGGCCTGCCTTTTCCCAGACAGCCCCTTTGTGTGTAATAAAATCCGGGCAAATGGTGGGGGGCAGACTGCAGGATAGTAGCTGAATTGGGTTAATGAGGGAAGAGGTTCATTTTTTTATATTCTGCCTTAAGCTAATAAAAAATTTAAACCTGGACGTTTTCAATGGTTCATCCTTTATCCCTGACAAATATTTGACTGTATCTTTCATGGGTGAGCATGAGCAGCTGAATTTAAATACGTTTATTTTGAAACCACCTTTCATTAAAAGTGGAAGGGGAAACCCCCTGCCTCTCATTCCATTGTTTCAGCTCCAGGAAACAGGTGGCAGGACCCTGTGGTGTTTAGAGACAGGCCAATACAGAGTCCAGCACCACCCTCAGGGAGGGCTGTGTGACCCCAGGCAAGGAACTCCACCTCTCTGAGCTTTGGCTTCTTTGTCATGAAGAATGAGTGAGAAATTTTATGGACAGCATCTGAGTCCTTTGAGTCATCACCATCCTTATGGCATGGACATGACAGCACTCTGAGTAACCGAATCACATGGCACATTTCACCCTACTGCCCTGTAATGATATGCGGTGAGCACCCAAGCCTGGCCTGGCCAACAGAGTCAGCTGGAGGTCTGTAGACTGCAAAGTAGAGCTCACTCTCCTGCGTCCTGCACTCACAGCATGTGGGAGGCCCTGGGTGTCAAAGGTGCCCCTCAATGCAGGACTTTAATGACACCAGAGTTCTTCCAGCACAAAGGCTTAAAGCTCTCTGGAAATGTGACAGACTTAGTGACTGTCAGCCACCATGTGATCTGTGTCAGGGTCTCTCTGACATCCAGACAGTATGTGGGTGTCAGAGAGACATTGACAGTAAATCTGAGGGTCACCCAGCACTCCCAGGTGGGGGCTTAAATTCTCCTGTGAGTATCCACAGGACTGCGATCCTCAGTACAGCCTGGCTCCAGTCACTTCCTATCTGCACGTTTCTCTGTGCTTCATCAGTAGTCCCAGTGCCCAGCAAGCACTAGATCTGCTTAAACATAGGCGAGAAGTGTTCCTATAGGTGCTCAGACAAGTGGGGAGATGACTAGACAGGTGGACTCCATCAAGTTAGTGTGACAGTCTTGCACCTTAGAGTGCTTGCTCAGAGCCACCTCCAGCAACTCAGATCACAGCACTTCCACCACAGGGCCCTCCCAGGGCCTGTGCTGTTGGCTGAACTCTGCCTTGAGGTCCTATATACCCTGTGGCTAAGCATCTCAGGAGACAAGTAGAGAATCCAAAGAGGAGGTGCATCTATTAGAGCCTTGAAGTGATGAAAAGACCTGGGTGGTATGTTAGGTGCTCAGGGGGAAGAGGAGGAGATCCCCAGCATCCCAGCCTCATTCCTTCATCCTTCTAATGTGGGCCCCGGGAGGAAGGAAAGCAGCAAAGGTCAAGCCCCTGGCTATAGCCCAGTCAGGAACAGAATTCCAGTTTATCTGGGATCCAAGAAGCACCAAGACCCACAGCACGGAGAGCTGGGAAAGCCAGGTCCTTCCCTAGGGGAATATTAGGTCAGGGAGAGCTGGGAAAGCCAGGTCCTTCCCCCCAGGTCCTTCCCTAGGGGGAATATTAGGTCAGGTCTTCAGGATGGAAGAGCAGTCAGTGTGCTGAGGCTAGACAGGCACAAGAGCTGAGTGGCAGGATGTCCTTCAGAGATGGTTCTCAAGCTAAAGTGCCGGGGGGCGGGGGGGTCCCAGGGCTCAGCCCTCCAGCCCACCCATCCCTGGCATCCCTCAAGCTGCCCAGAGTGAAGTGAACACGCTGAGCTTCCTGTCCCACACCAGTTAGAAGCTGCCCCATTCTAGTAAGCAGGGGTAATTGGGGGGGGGGGGGGGGGGGGGGGCCCACCCCCCCCCCCCCCCCCCCCCCCCCCCCCCCCCCCCCCCCCAACGCCCCGGAAGGAAGGAACATCCTCTGCCCCTTCCCCCCACCCAAGGGGGAGGGCGCCCCCTTTAAAGAGGGGGGGGGGGGGGGGGGGGGGGGGGGGGGAGAGCAGGTTACTCCAGCATCTGAGTATTCCTCCCCAGTCATTCTGCAGTGGATTAACTTGTCCCTTGTACTTAGCCTCATTGCCCATGAGAGCAGCAGGGACCTAGTTTTGTGCCAGGCCAGATGAGACATGTTTCATCATGCAGAACCTCCTGCCATGAGCTGGTCCTCCTCCAGTTGTGGAAGAGCTGAGGCATCTCATTCTAGGGATATCCGGGTGGTCTGCAAGTGGAGGCTATCACAGCCCTGCCCCTGCCACCTCGTGGTGCATGGCCCTGGGCTAGCCATAACCTCCACTGCAGTTTGAGGATAAAACTCATGACCGGCCTTCAGGGACAGGGGAGAAAATGAGGGTGTATGGCTAGAAGGGCTGAGGCTGTAGATGGCTCTGGGAGCTATTTCAAGTACTAACTGGTTAGCTCTACGAATGGGGATCAGAACCCTGGCCATCCCAGGGCTCTCCCCGGCCTCCCGTTCAGACTTCCGTGGACTTGTTTCGAATGTGTTGCCCTTTCCTAAATAAAACCTGAAAGGAATTCCAACAGGGAAAGTGTAGGAAGGCTGCTCCCGAGAACAAGTGGCCATGCCTAATACCCTGTCTCTCCTCTCCTGTCTCTCCTCTCCTGTCTCTCCTCTCCTGTCTCTCCTCTCCGTCTCCTCAAAACGTCATTGTTCCTCTCGGGTCTCCTCACAGTGAGCCCAGCCCTTGACAGAGGCAGGGGTGTTAGTTACAAAGGCATTCATGGTGGGGTCAGGATTTGAACCTGCCACAGTTGGAGATTTTCTCCTGGGCCTGTGACCTCTCCTGGGCACTGCTGGTCAGTATATAATTGATAGGAGCCAGGTGTGGACTCTCTGGGCTGCGTGTGTTTGTTTATAGAGCTAGAGCACACAGGTGGCTGACAAGGGAGATATATTTTTTATAACAATGAATATTTAATTTCCACATCACAGATGAAAAAGACTCTCTGAAGAAGCATCCGTGGGAGACTCAAGAGAGGGCAGCTAATCAGAAGAGGGTCTTCTCGGGGGCTGCTTCCACATAGCTCACTTTTTCCTTAACTTTTCCCCCTTGATTACTGAAGTAGAGTTATGCATGCTTCACGGGGAAAAAAAAAAAAGCATAAGGTGGGGTCACCCACAATCCCACTAGCCACTGCTGGAATTTAAGCACTTGCTTTTCTAGTCTTTCTCCTGTGCAGTTTCCCACAAGAGATGAGCGATGTAGTATCCTCAGGGAACCAGGTCTGGATGGCAAAATCCAGGATGCTCATGCCTGTTCTGTGAAATGGTGTGATGTCTGCAGAGAGCCCATACACGCCCTCCAGTACACTTAGACCATCTCTAGGTTACATTTTTTATACCTAATCCAGCATGCATGCTGAGTAGATGCCGTTGAGTTGTGTTGAGGAAGAATGTGATGACAGTACAGACTGCACATGCTCAGTACAGATGCAGTTTTTCCAAGCATTTTCTTTGTTTTGTTTTGCAAGACAGGGTTTCTCTGTGTAGCTTTGGCTGTTCTGGAACTTGCTCTGTAGACCATGCTGGCCTTAAGCTCACAGAGATCCACCTGCCTCTACCTACCATTGCTGGGATTAAAGGCCTGCACCACCACACCCACACATTTTTAACTCACAGCTGATTAGAACTGTAGAGATGGAGCCTACAGGTGTGGGGAGCCCAATCATAAAGATAGCAACTGTGCTATGCTTTTAAATTCTCTTCATTAGCATTATATTTAATGGGAAGAGAGCTTTCAGCCCGCAGTTCCTAGCTCTGCTTGCTGGAAATGTTCAGTACTTTAAACAGAAGAGATGGCTCAATGGTTAAGAACACTTGACTATTCTTCCAGAGGTCCTGAGTTCAATTCCCAGAAACCACATGGTGGCTCACAACCATCTGTAATGAGATCCAATGCCCTCTTCTGATGTGTCAGAAGACCAAGATAGTGTACTCATATACATAAAATAAATAAAATGTATTTTTAGGGGGCTGGTGAGATGGCTCAGAGGGTAAGAGCACCCGACTGCTCTTCCTAAGGTGATGAGTTCAAATCCCAGCAACCACATGGTGGCTTACAACCACCTGTAATGAGATCTGACGCCCTCCTCTGGTGCCTCTGAAGTCAGCTATAGTGTACTTATGAATAATAATAATAATGAAATGAATCCCTGGACTGGAGAGAGCAGGGACTGAGCAAGCGGGACCGACTGGAGCGAGCGGGACCGATCAGAGCCAGCAGGGTTGACCAGAACAAGGAAAAAAATTTATTTTTTAAAAAAATTAAAAAGGCCGGGCGTGGTGGCGCACGCCTTTAATCCCAGCACTCGGGAGGCAGAGGCAGGCGGATTTCTGAGTTCGAGGCCAGCCTGGTCTACAAAGTGAGTTCCAGGACAGCCAGGGCTATACAGAGAAACCCTGTCTCGAAAAACCAAAAAATAAAAATAAATAAATAAATAAATTAATTAAAAAAGAAAGAAAGCAGTGTTATTTTTGGGTTAGCCTGCTAGAAGTGGGTAATCAGGTCAGACATTCTAGGTGAGAGTTCAAACCCCATGGCACACATAGCAAATGCAGCTTCCTCTCGGCTTGGAGGCAGCCTCCTTACCCCAGTGGATGCCCTGGGCCCTCCCCTCACCCTGTGTCCTAACTGCCTCTTCTCTTCTCTCTTGTCCAGCCTGGTAAAGCCCTTGCGACGCTATGCTGTCTTCCTCTCTGAAGACTCCTCTGATGAGGAATGCCGGCGGGAAGAGGCCCCCAGCACGGGCTTCACTGAAAGCCTTTTCTTCTCCGCTCCCTTTGAATGGTCTCTCTTCCTCTTTCCAGCTCCTTGGGCTCAGCCTGGTGACCCTTTGGGTGCAGTGGGGAGCATGGGGGACTGGGGCTGCTTGCTGCCATGGGGAGAAATGTTCCTGGGTGCCAACTTGCAGGGTGGCTGCCATGTCTACAGGCCTTCTCTCAGGCTCATATTGTGCCGGCACTGCTCCCCATTCCTTACAAGGGGAGATGACTCTATCAGTGGAACTGGTGATGACAGTAAGCCTAACTCTTGACCCTCCTTTTCTCAGTGCATCTTAGAAAGCCATGGAGATAGGAAGGCAGACCTTAAGTAAAAGGCCAAAAAATGTGTTAACACCAGCATATCAGCCATATGTGGTGATATACATCTGTCGTCTCTGCTGAGGTAGAAGGACTGAGTTTGAGGCTAGCCTGGGCTACATAGCAAATTCCAGGCCAGTCTGAGCTATATACATGAGCCTTTCTAAATATATATATCATACACACACACACACACACACACACACACACACACACACACACACATTATGATCTACCTGAGTTTCTTTTTCTTTTTTTCTGAGACAGGGTTTCTCTGTGTAGCCCTGGCTGTCCTGGAACACATTCTAAAACTCAAAGATCTTCCTGCCTCTGCCTCCTGAGCACTGGGTTTAAAGGTGTTCACACCACCAGCACTACCTAGGTTTCTTAAAAGTAATTTCATCTTAACTATATTATTTTATGACATAATTCCAAACACCATTTTTCTTTTCAAGGAAATGAAGGTTTACCTTACATACAAATGGACTTCCCAGGAGCCTCAGGGATGTGCCCACAACCTACCAGAGTGTCAGCTGCTGCCCACTTCATAGTCAGGGTTCCTTGTTGTCCATCCTCCACTGTCCCCACCCTCAGCCCCTCCCAGGTCTCTGACACCTAACCTTAGCAAGTTCCCAGCATCAGATCTGCTCCCTATGTCTTCATCCTGGACTTTGTAAGTCAAGGCTGCTCTACCCCCTGCTCATTTCCTGCTGCCAGCTCACTGGGACAATAGCAGTGGCTTGTGCCTGTTAGTCCACAGTCCCTGAGCTTCACACATACCTTTTTAGTAATTTCATTCTCTCTTTGATCTTTTTCTTTTCAATGTTTGAAGAATCAGCTTCTCCGCAGCAGAACGTCTGTGCTATCACAGGTTTAATGTGTCCACTGATGTAGCTATTCCTAGTGAGAACAGAAAGCTATTGAAACAACATGCTCATCTGCGTGGCAACCACGACTCACCCTGCAGGAAAAGCAACCTACTTGGAAGACTCCCACTGACTCTGCCCTAAGCCTTACCCCAACAGGCCTCTGAATTAAATAATTGATTGGCATCCCCCCCCCGCACCCCCGCATTTTACGATGTTAGGAATGGAACCCAGGACCTCACATACTGCACATTCTACCACTGAGAAGCAGTGGTTAAAATTTATTTCCTTAGCCTGTACCCAGAGTCAGTTCAAGGCTTCCTGTGTGTTTTTAAAAGGGGCTGTGCCTTCCTAATTCACAACACAAAAGGGTTAAGAACAACTGTCTCGTGTGTTTGGGAAGGAAGGACTCTTCCTTATCCCTTCCTTTGTGCTCAGATTAGATTAAATGCTCTTGAGTTCCTTGGTCAGAGTGAGGAAAAGACTTTGAAGAGCCCACGACTTTGCTTCCATTCCACCCCTTGCTGGGTGCTGGGACACAAAGAATTGTTTTACTTAACTGCTCTGGGTTTCCATCCCTCATCTGTAAGGTAGGGTGTAAGTCCTAGACAGAAAAGTCTGAATTGGGACTTCCTCCTCTTTCAGTGGGCCTTTGGTGTCAGCCTGCTTGTGACCAGCAGGTGGAGCCCTCAGTCCACTTCACCAACGCCATGTGCACAGCCAGCCTGACCCTAAAAGGGAGGCATTCATTGCACAGGCCAGCCTTCACTAAAGGTCAGGGCGGGTGCTGCCTCCCCACAGATCAGTGGTGCCCTAAAACTCAGCGGGAAAGCAAAAGGAACCAACTGTTACTTACACCCAGCTCTCCCAAAAAGTTGTGATGTGGCCGGGCAGTGGTGGCGCAGACCTTTAATCCCAGCACTCGGGAGGCAGAGGCAGGTGGATTTCTGAATTCAAGGCCAGCCTTGTCTACAGAGTGAGTTCCAGGACACCCAGGACTATACAGAGAAACCCCGTCTCGAAAAAAAAAAAAAAAAAGTTGTGATGTGTGGCTATACAGACCTCACAGAGGGTGGGCGGGCAGCCATGCCTGCCGTCCGTGGTTTGCTCCAGCCTCAGCATACCCTCTGTGCTTGTTCATGGAACCACACCACCACTTGAGCAGCTGAGATTTACAAAGGTTAACTGAGTCACCCAGGTTCCCCTGGCAAGGTATGGAACCAGGGCTCAAAACATAAGTCATACAAGCTGAGGCCTAGGAGTTTCCCTAGAGATGCTAGGGCTCCTGGTTCATGCTCTGGACCCGACCCTAAAGCTAAGGTTGGCCACTATTCAGGAAGCAGGTGGGGCCGGGTGTGGTGGCGCACACCTTTAATCCCAGCACTCCGGAGACAGAGGCAGGCGGATTTCTGAGTTTGAGGCCAGCCTGGTCTACAAAGTGAGTTCCAGGACAGCCAGAGCTACACAGAGAAACCCTGTCTCGAAAAAAAAAAAAAAAAGGAAGCAGGTGGGACAAAGGAATGCACGTGTCTGCCTGCAATTCCCCTCCACGCCTACCTGGTCTGTATATGTTACAGACCTTGGGCTCTAGGGCACTACACCATCTCCTCAGAGAAAGTGAGTCAGAGCATCCCATCCAAGGCACCAGTCGTACTAAAGAACCCAATCCAGCCCTAGGAGAACCACCCCAGCTTGGTGTCTCAAGGGCTAGGGCCACTTGCTGCTCCCACAGATTCCCTAGAAGAAAATCCAGCTGGCTTTGTCTCCTCCTAGGCCACAGCCATACCGGACATTGAAAGAATCAGACAGCGCAGAAGGTGATGAGACTGAGAGTCCAGAGCAGCTAGTTCGAGAACCCTGGGGACCTACCCCTGCTCCACCTGACCGAGCCGCCAGCATTGACCTTCTAGAAGATGTCTTCAGCAGCCTAGACGTGGAGGCACCACTGCAGCCGCTGGGCCAAGCCAAGAGCCTCGAGGATCTCCGGGCCCCCAAAGACTTGCGGGAACAGCCAGGGAGCTTTGATTACCAGGTATGGTGGGAGTAGGGTACAGTAGCTGATGGGGTGTCTCCTCCTAATGAGCTAGGTCCTCCTAGTCACAGTAGAAGGAACCAGGGAGACAGGACATCACACCCCCACCCCCATACTCCCCACCCCTGTGTTAAGTCAACACTCCCACCCCATCCGATTTGGAGCAGCACACCGTGTTGCCAGTTATCATGCTAGCACAGCAGGGGGTGTCTGCCTGCCTCCATTCTTATCTGATAGTTGGCTGCTGCAAGGCTTGTCCAGGCCCACCAGGCTCCTTGGATCAAACTCCTGGGTTCTGGATTGGTTCTCCCAATGCGACTATCACAGCTCCCCTCTCTGGGATTCATAGATTATCCCACCTGCTGGGAATGAAGCAGCTCTAGTCTAGCCCAGATCAAATGGAGGCATGGTCAGGACTCAAATTCAACCTATTCTCTGCCTCCTGTGCCTTCAGCCAGGCCTAGAGCCACACTTGCCCCTTTGAGGGTAATCGAAGACACCACGAACAGCAAAAAGGCTCAAGCCATTGCTAGGTGCCCACAGATGGAGGCATTTTCCTGAAACTGCTTGGCAAGCATAGGCTTTTGTAAAAAGACAGTAGATTCCTTTGTATTCCCTTTGTGGAACATAGTACGGCTTGGGTCTCTGCAGGTGTCTTGGGTACCTGCAACTCCTCCCAGTCCCCGGAGCCATGTGCTTGGCATGCAGGAAGGGTTACCTGGGCTAACCAGTGATCATCACTTCCTCCCTCCTTCCCCACAGAGGCTGGACCTGTGCAGAAGTGAGAGGGGCCTTAGCATGGCTGCAGCCTTGAAGCTCACTCATCCATATACTAAGCTGTGGAGTCTGGGTCAGGACGACATGGCCATCCCCAGCAAGCCCTCCATGGCCTCCCCTGAGAAGCCCTCAGCTCTGCTTGGTTCTTCCCCAGCCCTGCCTCTCAGACCCCAGAACCAGGAGGGCATCAAGGAGGAGACTCCCATCCCAACTCCGGGCAGCATCACCATTCCCAGGCCACAAGGCAGAAAGACCCCTGAGTTGGGCATCGTGCCTCCACCACCCGCCGCCCGGCCAGCCAAGCTCCAGGCTGCTGGCGGCCCACTGCAGATGGACCGGGAAAGTCAAGCCGCTCTGAGCCCAGCCCTCCTGTCAGGGCTGCTCCCCAGAGCTGTCCCCCAAGGTCCCACAGAATTTCTGCAGCCACCCAGCCCAGCCTCAGGAGCTGCAGGCACAGGCAGCGATGCCCTGCTCGCTCTCCTGGATCCACTTAACACAGCCTGGACAGGCAGCACCATCCCATCACATCCTGCTACCCCCAGTGCAGCCACCCCATTCATCCCCCAGCTCAGCTTCCCCCCAACAGTGACACCCACCCCTTTTGCACAGACACCACTCAATCCCTTTGTCCCATCTGTGCCAGTAGTACCACCCACCATGCCCCTGAGCTCTGCACCAGCCAGGCCTTTTGGGACCCCTCCAGCATCCCTAGGGCCAGCATGTACACCTAGCATTCTATTGTCTGGTTCTGGCTTCTATGCCCCTCACAGGTCTCAGCCCAACCTCTCTGCTCTCTCCATGCCCAACCTCTTTGGCCAGATCCCAATGGGTGCCCATACTAGTCCCCTGCAGCCACTTGGCCCCCCAGCCGTTCCCCCCTCCAGGATCCGAACATTGCCTCTGGCCCGCTCAAGTGCCAGGGCTGCTGAGGCCAAGCAGGGGTTGGCCCTGAGGCCTGGTGAATCCCCACTGCTGCCTCCCAGGCCGCCTCAGAGTCTACAGCCGACCCTGCAGCCCTCTGTTCCTGCACAGGCCAGAGACCCCTTTGAGGATTTGCTGCGAAAAACCAAGCAAGACGTGAGCCCAAGCCCACCCCCGGCGCTGGCCCCAGCCTCCACCTCTGTGGAGCAGCTCCGCAGTCAGTGGGAGACCTTTGAGTGAGCAGGCCTGTGCCACTGTCTAATACCGTGCCTCCCCAATGTCCCATTTCTGGCCAGGTTTCATGGGGCAAAGGGACTCTGCCCCCTCTCCTCCACAGCCCATCTCTGAGGCCTGGCCCTGGGAATGGCCATCCCAGAAGAGCTGCCTGCCGCCACCCTCGGCACTCTGTGTGGGTTTTGCACTATATGTCAACTGGGCCAGCCGTATCCTACCTTCCCATAGCCCAAGAGGAGTCAAGAAGCTCGAGGCTGCTCTCAAGCCCAGCTCTTCTCCTTTGCTGGGCCCCACCCCACAGGGCAGATGTCAGTAACACCCTGTGTAAGCACATCTTTGGGGGACACGGGTGTTTGGGGGGCTGAAATGAGGACCACTCCTAGGCTGGCGTTTCTCCCTGGTGGTCATCTCCAAACCTCTCTAGCAATATACTCTTTCCTGAGTCTTTACCTAACCACCAACTTGAGTTGTTCCTGAAGGGTCAGGGGTCTGGAGACCTAATGGTCAGCAAACTCAGCCCCAGCCAGCTCTTGTAGGGGTTGGGAACACCAGCAACTCTAATTTATAAGAGAAGCCCCAAACCTGAGTCTTAGGAGCCGCCCTCAGCTCTCTGCCACCCTCATACCTCTGGGCTTTTATGTCAGTCAAAGCTCAGGCCCAGCCTCCTGCCACTTGGAGCTTATGGGCAGAGCTGGGCAACAGTGACCCAGATTCCATCTCAAAGGACAAGCTTCCTGCCACAGACTAAGGGAGGCACAGCTGTTAGAGCTCCTGGGTCAGAACCAGGTGGGGCCCCAGGGCTCCCCAGGTCCCCCCATGGAGTGAAGATACATGTGACCTCTGAGCCTGCGGCAAGTGGGGGCCTGGAAGCCGGCCCTCCCCACTCTCTCCAGCTTCTCGACAGCGCAGAAATTCCTGAGCCCAAGTCACCAAAGTTATAATGAAATGTTTTGTTTTTGTTTCTTTGATCTTGCTTTTCCTTTTTACTTTATTGATTTGATGAATCTTGAAAATTGATTCCTTTCAATAAACCAAGGTAAAACACAGACTAACCGTTTAAGAAAACATCCATCAGAGACATGCAGGAAATTGTGTACATTTGACCTGATTTCTCATTTCCTATGTGTAAATGGTCAGACAGCCTACCCCAGGGTTTCTGGGGTTGGTAACGAGGGGGGGGGTCATCAGAGGTCCCTGTCACTTTAGGGACCCTCTCTGTGTCTGAGAGGTTGTTTATGGGTCCCTGAGGCCTAAGCCAGAGATGTAGCCCTCCCTCCCCAGGGCTCTGTCTTGGTAGTGTGCTCAGCTGCCAGGGAGCGGAGTCTCACTGGGTCGTGGGAAGCCTTCTGGCATTCTGGTGTCCCAAGACAGGCCTCAGCTCCACTTCCTCCATCCTAGCAAATTCCAGGTTCCACCCAAGATGAGGCAGTGCCCCAGCCCAGTGGGCCAGTAGGGTGGCAGGGTGGCAGGAAGCCTAGGAAGGCACACACCTGTGGTCCACGGGGACTGGCACACATGTTTGTTGTCATCTGTTCATTTCACTGGGTAGACTTTGCAATCCAACGATGAACTCTATATGTGGTCAATAAAACTGGGGAGAGGGCTGTAGTCCTGAGTCCTTCAAGGAGCTCTGGGGGATGGCTGCCTGAGCAGGCACTTGGCCACCTCCACCAGCCATCCTGGAGAAGTAGAGGCCACTGTCCTCCAGCCTGTGCATGCTTGAGGCTCTGAGCCACTTACACCATCACTCCCCATGAGGGAATCATAGTGGACACTACATCATAGGCAGGACTACATGAAGGAACAAGCTCCACCCCTCCCCCATGTCTCAGCAAGAACACCATCTCCCCCAAGTGAGCACTTGTGTAGGCCACATTGGTGACACTGACATGGAACTGGACTGTTTCATTCCGTTGGCATTCCACAGGGATCATCTTAGGAGCTGGCAACTGCAACAGTTCACCCAAGAACCTGTTTGCTCTCCCCTCTCCCAAGGGACATGGAGACAGCTGGGGCAAAGTGGCCTCACCACTACAGAGTAAGAACCAAGTAGGCCTCCTAGCTTAGCATCCAGGCTCTCATATCAAAGTTTCAATTGAGCTCCTGGTGCCCCCAAGTCTGTACCTTGGGAGGCAGCTGAAACCTGGAGACACCCAGCTTCCTTGTATATAAGTCACCTGACATTTGCATATGGAAACCCCTGTGAGGAGGCACTGCCTGGTAAACAAAGATGACAAAGGACACATCTCCAAGTCAGAGGCCTCTGGGAAGTTCAAGGGAGGCTAAACCTTCAGGCCAATGCCCTGGGGGAGGAGTTGTCAGAAGTCACTCACACTGAGTGTCCACAGGATGTAACCAGCTTCTGCAGCCTGAGCACCAATGCAGAAGCTGCCTGATGTCCATCTGCTGGGCACTGTTGTTTGGCACACAACAGAGCCTTCCTTGGCAACAGAACCCCAGGCAAAGGGGCAGCCTGTGCCAGAGAACCACAAGATGGTGAGTTTGCGGGTCAGGGACAGAATAGCATCTCCATTCTTCCACCTCTCTGGCCTCCTTGCCAGGGTCCCAAGATACTTTCCAACACCCAAGGGCAGATAGTTCTTCCCATCAGTCTGGAGTTTTCTGCCTGTTTGTCTCTCGGATCCTCAGAATAGCCATGTGATGTGAGGTAGGCAGACAGGTTGGTTGCTCCACTCTGGCAAATGCCCACAGCAGGCAGGGCAACCCAGGGAAGCCGCTCCTTGGTTCCTAGAGATGTGGCCATGACACTGTCAGTCAGATATGCCCAAAGGACTTTTGTTCAGGAAACCAAGGAGACTCCTCCCTATCCCAGCTTCTCTGGGCTGTTCTTGGAGGTTGAACAAGATGTCAAGACCAAAGTCTAGGTGCTTGGGTAAGCTCTGGCCTGTCCAGTGCTAGAGAATGTGCAGCCTTGGGCTGCCCCTGTTCCAGAGGTATCCATCTGGGTGGTCCCCAGACATGAAGCCCTTTCCACAGTCATAACACATTACAATCTGCAGACCAACACATCCCTATGTATAGTCTCATTCTCCTTCTCCTCTCCTCTCCTACTCCTCTCCTCTCTCTCTTCCCTCCTCTTCCCCAAACAGAAAGATGCACACACAAACACACATGCACACAAACACATGCACACACCCTGTCATATCATGGGCACCTACATGTGCCCTGTATCCAGCCCAGCAGGTCAGAGAAGTGCACACTCTCACAGCCTCCTCTGCTTCCCTGAGTTGTTCCCCATTTCCTGAGTCCATGATGAGGAGCAAGGGATGCCAACCATGGGGGCACATCCTGTGGATGTCCCAGCTCTGGAAACAGTCTCCTTGGGTCTCCAGGTAGAAGTTCTGTGGTGACCCTTTAGGGCCTTCAGGACATGGCACCAGCAGCCAGGCAAGCCTAGATAAGTCTCTCCTCTGGTGGCACCTTGAGGACACTGTCCATCTCCAGACGAGCCCCAGCCACCTCCTGCTGACTTGGGCTGTAAGTGCCTTCAGACTGGCGGCGCTTTCTGGCAGCCAGGATTCCTGAGAGGAGGCCCAGGAGGAGAAGGAGGAGGCAGGCACAGGCTGCAGGCACTGCTACCTCCAGCAGTGGGAACGGCAGAGGCAAAGGCAGGGCTTTCTGCAATAGATGGAAGACAAGAAAACTCAGAAGTGTCCCAGAGTTCGTGAGACAGAGAGAGAGAGAGGGAGAGAGCCCCCGGGATATCCAAGCAAAGAAGCCAATGCTAGCCTGGGAGTGTTGCATAGCCTGGCTAGGAGGACAGACAGTGGACATTCCAGGAGTGCCTGGGGGGGGGGGGGGTGTCACAGAATTCAACAACAGTCAGCTGAAGTGAAGCAGGAACAGAAAGCAGAATTGGAATGAACTGAGCCCACTGACGACAAGGACAGACAGAATCCACTATGGCCTGCCCGCCTGCCTGCAAGGAGATGCTATGACAGCCTGATGTGGGGGTGAGGGCAACCTGTCTCCATTTCCAGTCACAGAGTCTCATGGTGCCTCCAGTAAAGATTCCAAGTCCCAGAATGAGAGCCCAGCAGTGCAGACACCAGGATCTCCTGCTCGCCAGCCTTTTCCGCCTACTCTGTCATGTGCTTACCCAATCCCAGCATTCAGCCCTGAAGAAGGGGGCCCCAAAGCTATAAAGTTCACACCTTCCCTCTCTCCAGCACTTCAGCAGGAGCTGTAAAGCCATTTCCTCCCCCTGGTGTGTGTGTGTGGGGGGGGGTTATAGTGGGAAGGTGAAGAGGCAAAGGCTATAAAGGTCACCTTGACAGGAACTCTCCCCAGAAGCAAAGGGGACTCCTTGCTTACAGCCAGCCTCCCGGGAGTCTCCAAGCCTGTCCTTTCATAACACCCTATATCAGCACTTACCATGGACTCAGAGCCTCTCCAGAGCTCTGTGCTGATCCCCACAGGGCCCAGACCTCTGTCAGCTGAGCCTCCTTGGGGTAAGGGATACCTACAGTGCCCAAGCCTGATCTGCTTCAGAAACTGGGCTCTGGAACCCAAGGACTCCATGTTCCTGTAGTCTCAGAAGCCAGTCCCAGAGTACACTAGGAAGATCCTAACCTGTATCCACTGCTTCTACCCTGGATACCATTGGGAAGCTCCAGACTGTGCCTGATGGATGGATGGGGGCTCCCTAAACTCTCCCTAAGGTGAAAATAACCCCTACATTGGGTACTAGAAAGGGCCTAAGTATCCCCTCCCCACCCTCAGCAAAGCCTGTCCACTGTCAAATCCACAAGGGCCACAAGTCCTCCCTGCCCACTGTCCTCTTGCTAAGATCTAAAGAGGCCTAGCCGCCCAGCCCTGTGTACCACTCACCACCACTTCACAGAACTGGCCAGAGAATCCTGCACTGCAAGTGCATTCAAATATGCCACCGGCCACCCGGCAGGTGCCTCCATTCAAGCACGGGCTGGCTTCACAGGGTTGGTCGAGACTCTGACATCTGGAAGAGACAACGGCTGAGAATGCAAAGTCCTCCCACCCATGGCTGCCTCCCATTCCCCTAGCTGGTCCCCACCTCCAGCATCAAAGTTTATCCAGACCCTGCTCCTGCTTGGCTCAGCCTTGCCAGGTGACCAGAGCTGAGGGTGATTCCCATCTCCTACCCACTCCCCTTGGGCCCAGGGTTCATGGCTGAGAAGGCTCCTACTCCATTGTGTGTGTGTGTGGGGGGGGGTGTAATGCTGCAGGACAGGGATGCCAACTAACACCTCCTAGGGGCCTAGAAGTTGCATTTTGGCCATGTCCATAAAGGACCAAAGGACTTTGAGAAACTGGGTGTGTCAACAGTGGTTGTGCATGCCTTTAATCCCCAGCACTTGAAGGCAGAGGCAGGTGAATCTCTGAGTTTGAGGCCAGCCTGGTCTACAGATTAAGTTCCAGAGACAGTCAGCTACATAATGAAACCCTGCCTTAAAAAATTAATTAAAAAAAAAAAAAGAAAGGAAGAAAGAGAAAGAAAGACAGAAAGACAGAAAGACAGAAAGACAGAAAGAAAGGAAGGAAGGAAAGAAGGAAGGAAGGAAGGAAGGAAGGAAGAAAGAAAGAAAGAAAGAAAGAAAGAAAGAAAGAAAGAAAGAAAGAAACTGGGTGACAGTTACTGCCCAGAGGGTATCTGCCTAACAGATAATGGTCTGGGAAGTCCTAGAAGAACCAAAAGATACTGATGGATCTGGCACTTAAGTCAATGGGACCGAGACAAGAAGGACCTCATTTCCCTTGCCCAGGCTGGGCGTCCCAAGGGCAAGCTCCCAGTCAACACCCCAGGCCCTAGTGTCCAGACCCACCTGAGGCCAGCAAGGCCTTCCTGGCAACTGCAGTTGGTGCCTAAGGGACCACCTTCACAAGGGGTGCCATCTTTGCAGGTGGAGTTGAGGCTGCATCCCTGAGGCAGGACAGGCAACCTGCAGAGAAAAGCAAGTCCAGTAAGGTGCTGGGAGCTGGCCATAGTGCTTCTCTCTGGGGAATGCAGGCCTTCCCCATGAAGCAAAAAGGAACACAGAGCTGTCATTCTGCCGCTTCCCCCAACCCCATAAGAGCTGAGGCCTTTGATACATGCTGACATTAAAGGGCAGCTCAAAACAGTTGCTAAACTTGAGAGAGGAGAGCTAGACCAGGGCTAGACAGCTTTGGACCGGAAGGAAATATGGGGAGTTGCAAAGGCAGCTTGCTGCAAAGCTGCAAACCATGCTCCCTGATTTGTTCTACCCTCCTAATTCTCCCCAAGCCACAACGCCGTCCTGAAATTCAAACTTTGCCAACTATTATAACCTGTATTTTATCTTTATGGATACCAAACTGAACTAGCTACGGAGAACTTATTCCCTCCAAACTCCACCCACGGTAAATCAGTCAGCTCTACCCACTGCTATCCCCAGGTCAGGTCCCCTTGCCACCAGCACCTGCAGCGCGGGCCAGAGAAGCCCGGAGGGCAGCGACACTCGAAGTGGCCGTCGGGGCGCGCGTGGCATTGGCCCCGGACACAGGGAGAGGAGCGACATGGGTCAGCGCGGACCTCGCAGCGGGGTCCTTCCCAGGCGGGGCCGCAGGAACAAGCGAAGACGTCGAAAAGGTCACGGCAGGCGCCACCGTGCAGACAGGGGGAGGGTGAGCATACGGGCCCGCCACGGCAGCCGAGGCTCACGGCCGGAGACCCGGGCCAGGCCACGAAGTGCTCGCGCGCCCCATACACCGCGCCGGACCGCGGTGGTGCCAAGGGTAACGGAAGGTCGCCGAGCGCCACGCGGCCCAGGCAGCCCGTGAAATTCTCAGCCAGCAGCAGAGGCACTGCACCCGGGCCCTGCAGAAAGCCCAGGTCGCCGCCCAAGCCGTGCAAAGCCACGGGTGTCGCCGCGCCGTCCAGCCACAGCAGCCAGCGTGAGGCAGTGGCCTGTGGGAACTCCCGGGCTAGGCGCACGCGATGCCAGGCGCCGTCGGCCACATGCGGCCCGGGCGCGGGCAGCACCGAACCCGCCACACCTACTGCCAGCGAGCTGTTGTGCACCGCCAGCCAGATATTGGAGTGGGCACCTGCGGCAGAGGCGGCGCGCAGTAGCCCAGCCTCGGGGTCGCGCGTGCGGAAGGTCAGGGTGAGCTCGCTGAGCGAGGAGGACACGTTGTGGCCTGTGAACACAGCAGGAGGGCCCTCGCGGAACGTGGCCTCGGCTACACCTGCAGAGAGAGTTAGAGCCACTGGCAAATGACCTGCCAGACTTTTCCTACACCACCCTGTCCCCCAAGCATTCAGGTGGTAGGGCCCACAATCCACAACTGTTGACCAGGACAGTCACCCACCTGTCACCTGATCTCAGAAACTGCAGCTCCCTCTTCCACCCCTTATGCATTCTCCTCTTGGAGGGAGTCAGTTCCGGGGTAATCCTAAGGGGACCACAATACCTGCTACCCCAAAGGCCCTAGACATACTAATAATCTTAACTCCTTATAAATCTAGCCTGCTCCCCTCCTCCAGGAAGGAGGCTCACTCTTCACTGCACACGGGTGCAGGTCCAGTCACATCCTTCTCTTCCTCGCCTTCTGTAAGGCTGGCAGAGTAGCTCAGTTGCTAGACTGCCTAGCATGAAGGAGGCTTTGGGTTCCTTCCCTAGCACTCAACAAATGGGGGGTAGGGGCCCATATCCATAGTCCCTAAACTGGGGAAGTAGAGGCGGGAGAATCACAAGTTCAGATCAAGATCACCCTTTGTTACATGGTGAGTTCTGGGCTAGCCTGAGCAACGTGAGACCTCTTGGTCTCTGAGCTGCTTGATGGGCTTCAAAATCCCATCTCCTGCAGCACTTTTAGTAATCTTGTTTCAGCTGTCCATAGGAACTTTAAAACCTCACACATGCCTCCCACTCCTTCCCAATCTTCCTCTCCTATGGCTCCCTTGAAGTTGCCTTGGAAACCCCAACATAAGCTCCCCTCCCCTAAGAGTGTTTCTCAGAATGCAGTAACCCACCATATTGGGGCTGTTGGCATTCCTGGTCCACCACCCAATATCCCATAAACCCTAAGGGATCTCTAACCATTTTCGGTACCCAGCACCCAGAACACAAACTCACACACAAAGCCATCTGGAACCTCCTCACAGGTGGCAGGTGGCAGACATGGCTGCCTGGGGCACCATCGCTGCCGGGCACAGGTGGGCCCCGTGAAGTTGTCGGAGCAGGTGCAGTAGAAGTCATTCCAGGTGACATGGCACGTGCCACCATTGAAACAGGGATTGGGCTATGGAAGAGTCAGGACACCAATGAGAACTCACGAAAGCAGCGCCCCACCCCCAAGACCACCTCATCACAGAGTCGAGGGGAACCTGTCACCACCCCTACATTACAGATGAGATAGTAGGCCCTGAAAGGCGAAGCCACTCATCCAAGGGCCCAGCCACTAAAGAGGCTAGTCTAGCTTGTAGTAGGTTATTCCAGCTGCTGAACCCCCACACCTCTTTCCACCAAGCAACAGCTATAGAAAGGCTGAGGCCCATCCTCTGTCTGGGTCAGGATGCCATCTGAGACGAATACAAAAGGGACCATGGGAAGGAAAAAAACAACTGGACAGGGAGGAGATGGGGTACTGCCATCTGCCACTCTGGTGACAAGAATGTGAGCGGCTCTTGTGGCTGTCTTAAGCCTCAGCTTGCCCTATGTCACAGCACAGATCCTAGCTCTCTCCCAGTCACTCACATTGCACATGTCCTCAGAGACACAGCCCTGGGTGAGGTTGGAGGACTGACCAGCTTCCAGTTCACTGGGCCAACTTGAGTTCTCCATCAGGGAAGAGAAGAAGGGGAGGTGGATGCCGTTGAGTCTTAGGTCCTGGAGACAGCCTCGGAAGGGCCCACCCCAGGGCTGGGTGTCATCAGGATAGAACCTCCCGCCCACATACAGCCACTGGCCCAGGTCCTGCAGCTGGTCAGGCCCAAAGCTCAGCATCACCAAGTGGGGGAGTCCATCATCCCAGCGCCCAGGGAGGATCACAGCAGGATGACCCAGCCCCTCAGCCTGGATCTGGCCCTCACTCAGGGACACAGTCAGGCTCGCAACTGAATCATTGGCAAACTGGAGCAACAGGCCGGCAGGCTCGCGGGTGCGGAGGAAAAAGGACACGGTGAGGTTTGGGCCTAGCAGCTGGTGGAGCAGGAAAGAGGCTGAGCTCGTGGCTCCACCCAAGCCAAAAGTGGCAGCAGGAACCTCTGCAGGGAGAAACAGCACTGGGGTGAGGCCAGCAGGCTTAGGGGCCCGGCATTAATGCTACCTCCCCACCTGCTAACCCCTCACCATCAGTGCATGTGGCTCCACGGTAAGGTCTCGGACAGTCGCAGCGGAAGTGAGTCCACAGGTCCACGCAGGTCCCTCCGTGGGCACAGGGCAGAGGCTGGCAAGGTTCCCTGCGCTCACAACCCAGAAGCACGGTTCCGTTGAGCTCCTCGGGCAGCAGAAGGTGCCCTTCCACACGCACATCCTGGAAGCAGCCGGCAAAGGCCCCACCGCCCAGATGGATGGAGTAGGGTCCGGGAGGCCCAGAGGCCACCGAGGCTGTAGGGCCTGTAGCCACAGGACCAGAGGCCACACAGAGCTGGCCAGGGCAGCCCTCGTGCCAGAGCCGCAGCTCCAGGGTTCCCAGGTGGAACGCCACTTCCACCTTGTGCCAATGCCCGTCATTTAATGCTAGGTCAGGCAGTGTAAGAATGAGCACCGCAGTACCATGTCTCGAGAGTGTAGCTCGGAGCACGGCCCCCGCCAGAACTAGCTCCAAGCTGTCCCGAGTGTCCTTGAGAGTAGCCAGGGTTCCAGCAAGCAGCGTGGTACGAAATCTCAGTGCCAGACCCAGGGAGGCACCAGCTGGCACCAATCCCCACACAGAACTCCCAGACACAACCGAGAAGGTCGTATTCTGGCCACAGAAAGGCCCATAGGTCCCCGGTGGGCAGCGGCAGAAATAACTGTGGAGGCCAGACTTGAAGGTGGGGATGCAGGTGGCAGCCAGTGGGCAGGTGTGGCCCTGGCAGCCTGTGAGCTGCACAGAACAGTCATGTCCACCCCAGGCCTCAGGGCACTGGCAGACGTAGCCTGCTACAGTGTCGCTGCAGGTTCCACCATGCAGGCATGGTTCCGACTGGCACTCGTCCATATCTTCCTGACATGTCAGGCCTAAAGAGGAGATCAGCCAAGGGTCAGTATATCATGCCCGAGCCAGAATCTCCAACCAAAACTCACAGGCTTCATGGTGATGCTGACCTCGGCACCTACACACCAAGTCGTCCTCTCCCCCACCCCCCCCACTCCCTGGGTTCCCTTCCCTGGCCATGTCTGATAAGTCTCCATGCCCTGTGGGCCTGACTTGGGAAGGTACTCCCTGGCTCCACCTCTTCTTCCACCCCATGCCTCTTGCTCTGAGAGACCTGGCAGCCTCCAGGTTAGCTGCCTTCAGACGTTCCTCCCCACCCATCCCCAGAGTAACCAGAGGTCTCTTTCCAAGGTGTCACCTGGCTATACACCTTTGCTGCATCTGACCCAGCCACTCACCTTGGAATTGCAGACTGTCAGAGTCTAGGCCTACCAGGCTCTCAAGCCTCAGCCTCCCCCTCCCCCAAGCCTTGAACTTGCTCTTATTCTAAGTATTTCCTGGAAAGTCATGCCTCAAGTTCCCTTACTATTTTCAAGCTCCTCCTTGTCCTGCATAGCCCACAGAGGGTTCAAGCTTGCCCTCTAAGAGAAGGCTTGCAGGTGAGTGGCTGGGTCATGTGCAGCAAAGGAGCACAGCCCGATGACACCTTGGAAAGAGACCTCTGGTTTGTCTGGAGACAGGTGGAGAGGAACTTCTAAAGGTAGCTGCCCTGATGGCTGCCAGATCGGCTCAAAGACCCAATCCCACCATTGCTCAAACAGGGCTCCCCAGAACACTAGTTTCCCTCTGGAGCCTGAATCTATCCTTGGTGCCCAGTGAAAGGGCTTGACAGAGCCTTTGTAGACATGGGACAGCCATGGCAATACACCTGGAGCACACTGAGCACCCCAGGGCTCACTCCTCGGTCCCTCTACCCTGGGGTGTGCCCAAGGACGCTGCCTGGGAAGGTGCCAGCCCATCTTCCCTTTCACAGTCAAAAGGCCAAAGAACAACCACAGTTCAACCAGAGCCTCCACAACACAACCAGAGGCCATTCTCACCCCACACCTCAACTGTAGAGACCCAGGCCAGGAGGAGTCCGTGAGGATAGATCAGCCCACACACCTATACCATCCTCACATTCACCAGGCACCCGCTGTAAACTCTTCCTTCGAGACACCCCAGTCCTCCTACCTGCCAAGAGCCACAGGCTCCCCAGAAAAGGGCCCAGCACCCACGGTCCCATCGTCACCTACAGAGGCACCAAGGCTTAGGAACGGGGCTCCCAGTCTGGCCTGCCTGTG
Organism: Mus minutoides; assembly: GCA_902729485.2. Classification (NCBI taxonomy): domain Eukaryota; kingdom Metazoa; phylum Chordata; class Mammalia; order Rodentia; family Muridae; genus Mus; species Mus minutoides. Next base: position 1,776,472 of record LR749658.1, read on the forward strand.
TTCTTCTGAGCCAACTCAGGAGTTGCAGGCTGACCTTCCCAGTCCAGAGCCTTCTGGTGTCTCAAAGGAGGCTGGGCTCTCTGCCCAGCCTCACAGCTAGGATCTCTCCCCCAGGACTCTGAACTCAGAGCTCCCCCTCCCTGTCACTCACTGTTTAATTGGAATGATCCAGGTTCCCATAGACACTGTTTATGACACCCTCCAGGCTTCACGGCCATGTCCATGAAGAGATGGGAGTGGTAACCCTTCCTTGTGAGACTATGGAGGAGTGGGCCATTGCAGGAGGATGTGGAAGGGAGGGACCCAAGCAATAAGACAGTGCAGAGGGGAGGGAGAGGCAGTGAGCCCCAAAATGTTTGAGTGGCCAAGACAGGAGAGAGGGAATGCATCTCCTGTCCCTTCCCCAAGCAAAAGAAAATGCCTCCAGACACCTGCAGGGAAAAGAGCTAGGCAGGAATGCTATGTGTGGGGGAGTGCAACCCACATTCCAGCGGGGGCAGGGACACTAGAGAGGGAAAATCTGTGTGCAGTTCCGGGTGGTTTTGCCTGGAGAACTTTCACACTCCAGCAACTGACAGCAGACAGAGCCCCCTAGAGCCAAAGCGTGTCCTTCTGAAGGCGTGCACCTGCACCCAGTGCTGCCTCCTTCTGTCTTGGACTAAGGCCCTGTCCCTCTTTGATTTGATAGCAGAGTTCAGGGCCCCAACCACCGGATGTCATATATGAGCCCTGGTTCTGACTCCAGTCCAGACCCCTCTCTTGGGGTTAGTCCCTTGTCCTCCCCACCCTCACCCCCAGCTGGCCTTGGCTTCACAGACAGTACTTACAGGGCTGAAGTCACCAGCCAACATTCTTCAGGGCAGAGGGTCACCTGGCAGCCTTGGTACCACCCACTCCACGCTTCCCTCCTGACTGTACTCAAACTGATCAGTTTCTCCCCTTCCACTTACAAAGTTGGGGTTCTGGCTCAGCACCCCCACCTCAGCTGCCACCTGTGCCACCATGGCCACCTTTAGCCTCATTTCCTGTATGCACCAATCCACATTCAGCCAAAAGGGACCATATCACCTCCGTGCCAGAGCCACCCCAGCCAAGCACCTGTGTATCCATCCTGGCAGTAGCACTGGAAACCATTGGGCAGATCCTGGCAGCTACCTCCATTGAGGCACGGCCTTGAGGCACACTCATCCACATCTACGCTGCAGTCATTCCCTGTTAATAATAATAATAATAATAATAATAACAATAATTAATAATAAGTAAATAAAAAGCTCATCTGTGACGGCTGCCTGCACCCTCAGAGCCAGACCAGAACCAAAAGGGTCCATTTTACAACTGGGGAGATTGAGACCCATTGAGAAAGAGAGAGGAGGGTATGGACTCAGGCATTGGCCAGGCTGGATCCATCTTTGGGGTTCTAGACCCTTGACTGAGTGCTTCTCCAGCAGGTAACTCACCAGCAAAGCCCAGAGGACAGCTGCAAAGGAAGCCAGCAGCATGGCTGAAGCTGAAGGCTCCCGGGAAGATGGCCTGAACACCCCCGTACAAGTTCGGGTCAGAGCGCTGCAAGCACCGGCCCCCATTTTGACAGGGGTCCGACGCACATTCATCCTCATCCACTTCGCACCGCTCTCCACTGAAGCCTGAGGCGCACATGAAAACATCAGGAAACACAAGTGACTAGGCAGTTTCCCCTCCATGACTCAAGCCAACCCAGGGCGGACAGGGACATCAGGATGCGAATACTGACAGAGGGACAACAGGGACTAGTAATAGCCAGCTACCAATTGCTACGAATTCTTTATACTAACATTCAGACACCCTTCTTGTGTGCCAGGTACATCGCCACTCGTCACTGCAACCCAAGGGGCAGGTGCTGTTAGTAACTCTGTTTACAGATCAGGAAACTGTGCAGTTCTCAAAGGGCCCAGGTTGCACTCACACATGCACACGGCTTCACACCTGCCCCCCGCCCACACACACACACAGTGTTGGGGATGGGGGGACACGGCAGGCGCGCACACACCTGGCCAGCAGAGGCAGCGGAAGCTCCGGAAGCCGTCGAGGCAGGACGCGTTGTGCGCGCAGGGCGCAGAGGCGCACTCCAGCACCTCCTGCTCGCAGCGCGCGCCTTCATAACCCGTGTCTGCGCAGTCGCATCGGAAACTGGCGTGGGCGGGCGGGAGCTGAGCGCGTGCCCATCCCGCAGCCCACCTCCCCGCCGCCAGGGCACCCCACCAAGGGCTCACCCGTTGACCAGGTCGTGACACACGCCACCGTGTGCGCACGGCTGGCTCTGGCATTCATCCACGTCCAGCTGGCAGTTCGCGCCGGCGTATCCCGGCGCACACACGCAGCGGTAGGAACCCACACCGTCCAGGCACGAGCCTCCGTGCAGGCAGGGCGCTGACGAGCACTCGTCCACCTCGGCCTCACAGGTCACGCCTGGACAGGGACAAGAGACATGAAGACCACATCTAAAAGGGCAAAAGGGGCCCAACCAGCAGCCCCAATCTGCTCCAGTTGCCCATATGCCCCGCTCTTTCAGAGAAAGTGCTGTTCATAGACCCAGGCAGCCAGGAAGAAACAAGAAGACCCTCCTTGCCCTGACAGCCTCACCGCGGGGTGGGTCCGGAAAAGGCTACTGTTTAATAATGTTGACCTCAATAAGAGAGACAGCTAGATCCTGTGAGGGCAGGAACCAAGGTCTGTTCTAGGGTGCTGGGAACGGGTGAAGCAGAGGCTTCTTCAGGAACAGCTTTTTGAAAACTGAATAAGGCCAATGATGACAGTTGATGACATCCCTCTTGAGGCAGAGGCATAATGCCCTGGGGAAAGGATGGAGAAAAGACAGAGCCTGGGGAGAGTGGCGGAGAAAGGTACTAGAGCCCAATCAGACTTCTGCTCATCAAGAAACGTCAGGTTTGGGGCCTGGAGACACCTCATTTCTTTCTTTCTTTTTTTTTTTTTTTTTTTTTGGTTTTTCGAGACAGGGTTTCTCTGTATAACCCTGGCTGTCCTGGAACTCACTTTGTAGACCAGGCTGGCCTCGAACTCAGAAATCCGCCTGCCTCTGCCTCCCGAGTGCTGGGATTAAAGGCGTGTGCCACCATGCCCAGCGAGACTTCACCCTGTCTCAAAAAACCAAAAAAAAAAAAAAAAAAAAAAAAAGAGACTTCATTTCTAAAGAGAGCTTCCTGCTCTTCCAGAGGACTAGAGCTCCATTCCCAGCACCCGCTTTAAGCAGTTCACACCTACCCTAAGAGCAGACCTGCTTGGTTTAGCTTTCGTGAAGATGCTCAGATAGCATTTTCTAGAATCCTCTCACCCGGGTGCCTCTTCTAGTACCCGAATACACATGACATAATTAAATTGGGGGGGGGGCATAATTACATCTTAAAATAGTGGATCTTTATGGTCAGCCACCTTGACCAGATTTGGAACCCTCCAGAGGACAGACCTCTGGCTGTATCTGTAAGGGAGTTTACAGGGGGTTCAACTGAAGAAAGAGGATCCTCCCTGAGTCTGGGGAGCACCCTCCCCAGGACTGGGATCCTGGATTGAATAAAAGCAGGGGGAAAAACAAACGGAAGAGAGCAGTCAGAGTGCCAGCCTCAGAGGACACAATGTGCCCAGGTGACTCTCTTCCTTATGACGGACAGCATCCCCATAAGTATACCCGTCCTGCTTTACTTACTTCTTGTTAAGTATTTAACCACAGCAATGAAAAGGGCAAGCAACCCGGCAGCTCATCAGTGCGGTTCAGAAGATCACTGGCAGCTCTGAGGAGGATGTGAGTGAGTGAGGACCCCACAGAAGAGGGCCACTCTGTGCAGGACACACTGGAGTAGGCTCACCAATCCCTATGCTGTCTTGACTTTAAAACTGGAAGTCTCTGGTTCTGCCTAGGAATTCCCATGCCTCTGGGAAAACCCAGAGTACATGTTGGCCCTCCCCTGGATAGGGGTGGAGACAGAGGGAGATGGAGAATCTCCAGGTGTGGGGAATTTATGAGACAGGTCCTGTCAGTGTAGACGTCCACAGCCTTTCCCCTGCCACCTAAGTAGGTTTTGTCATGGGGGCTCAGGAGCCAGCTGACCCCAGCTGGAGCCCTCCCTACTTCCCTGTCCAGCCAGCCCCAGGACTCCTCCTTCCCATGACCCTCCTGCCCCACTCCTATCCTCTGTGCCAGGGAGAGCCAGGCCCAGGCTGCCTGGAATCCCAACTCCCCCGCCCTGCTGGGAGCAGGAGGGAAATGAGTCACGCAAAGCTGCCTGCTCGCATCACATTCGGAGGACCGCTGCATAGACAATGCTCACACGCCTGCTGACAGACACACACACACACAATTCCCACAGAAGCATACACGGATCATGACACAAGCAAGTACCCAGAGCACCCATAGAGCAACCATACACATGCAGACGGGCGGCTGGGACACGAAGTCTCACCTGCACAGATATTCAGATCCCAAGAGGGCAAAGATGCAGGGACCGACCAATGTCTTAACCAACTCTCACCCCACAGAGCCATCGCATCCCTCCATGTCCTTCCTGAACTTGCCCCCCACCTCCCCCAGTCGGTACCATTTGCTCAGAGGGAACTTGAAACTGCCTCACAGTTTGAGAGCAATGCCTGAATTCAGGGTTGGTGGAGATCCTAGTGTCTATACTGCAGACTCCAGACTGCACTAAATTAAACATCCTTTGAAGCAGGGCGTGGTGGCGCACTCCTTTAATCCCAGCACTCAAGAGGTAGAGGCAGGTAGATTTCTGAGTTCGAGGCCAACCTGGTCTACAAAGTGAGTTCCAGGACAGCCAGAGCTATACAGAGAAACCTTGTCTTGAAAAAAAAAAAATCCTTTGAAGATCTGTCCCCAGCTGTCCCCTCCCTCCTGACAGGAGGCAGCTCTAGAAAGCAGATGTAGGAGTAGGAAGTGACTGGGGTGAGGTGTCCCCTGGAAGAGAGAGCCATGTGTGTCCATGCCGGTCCTGGTTCTGAGCACGTGTGTCTACATCATTCCTCTCTTGGGAACAAGAATGACTAGGGACTCATGCCCCCGTCACAAGCAGGAAAGGATCCCAGTGGATCACTGGGCCAGAATTCAGGATGCCCAGAGGACTGAGGTCCAAATTACATCCTGAGCCTTACCAGAGCCCATCAGGTGAGCCATACAGGGTCTACACGGCAGCTTGACACAGGTCTAGACTGAATGAATGCTAGAGATAACACTCTGGGCATCCTCGTGAAAGCCAAACCAGGCAGGTATGCCCTGCAAGGGATGCATGAGGCTCATTCCCCATCTCCAGTGGGGACCACACTCAGTTCTGTGGCAGGGACAAAAAGCAATATTTGTCAAGTAATTGATATGTGCCAGGCCCCACATTAACACACAAACATACAAGCACTGATCCTACCTGCCAGGTTAACCCAAGAAACGTCAGTTGTGCAGCCAACCCAAGAGTGGTTAACAAAGCTGCCAGCCAGCTAGAGCATCCCTGGACTTGGCCGATGGGCCCCATGCCCATCTGTGGTCCTGTCCTTCAAGGTGACCAGTACCTGCATATCCCAGGGGACAGTGGCACTCGTAGTGATCCGCCAGATTTCGGCAGGTGCCCCCATGGTGGCAAGGCCGGGATGCACATTCATCGATGTCCAGTTCACAGTGGGGTCCCTGGAATCCAGGCACGCAGTAGCAACGGAAGCTGTTAGGATCTGGGCCCTGGGGCACACACAGTGCACCGTGGTGGCATGGTTGAGTAGCACAGCCTCCCAGCTCTGAGGGCTCACAGGTATAGCCACCACTTTCTGTAGCCTGGCACTTGGTCCCTGGAGCACATAGGTCTGAGGCACAGACACTTGGAGTCTTCGAAGGAACCAGCCCTGTAAAAAAGAAGGCAATTTGGCAATATGGGCCGCGTCTGCATGGTACACTCTTCCCCTACCGGTAGCCACAAGTCTAACAGTAACGCAGGTCTGTCCATATTCAAGAACCCGTGTGCACACGCAGGGCATCTGCAAGCTGATCACAAATGAAGATATCTACACCTGAAACTGAGGTGGGTTTTTTTTTTAAGATTTATTTTTTATTATTATACGTAAGTACACTGTAGCTGACTTCAGATGCACCAGAAGAAGGCATCAGATCTCGTTACGGATGGTTGTGAGACACCATGTGGTTTCTGGGATTCGAATTCAGGACCTTTGGAAGAGCAGTCAGTGCTCTTACCTACTAAGCCATCTCACCAGCCTGAGGCGGTTTTATTTACTTATTTTGTGCTTATTTTTGAGAAGGACTATCTTATAGTCCAAGCTGATCTGGAACTTGCTATATATCCAAGGATGACCTTAAACTTCTGATCCTCCTTCAGCTCCCAAGTGCCAGGATTACAGGCATACCCTACCAATCCAGGCTTATGGGGTGGGGGAGAATCAAACCCAGGGCCTCCTTGGTGAAAGGCAACCATTTTCTGGACTGAGCTACAGCCTGAGCCCTTGAAGACGGTTTTAGTTGTGTCTATAGAGCAGAGATGGTGGACGGAATGAGTGGCTCCCCTGTGACAGTATTTCCTAACAGATACTGCCCAAGCTCTCTGGTAACTCCCCTGCAGTACCCTTAGGAGGCTTGGACTGCCCTATATTCTCTTTACAGACAAGCAATAGAGGCTCAAGAAAGTAAAGACGGCTGACATCATGTGATAAATTAACAAGGAATAGCCGGCAATGCCAGGTTGTTCCTGCTGCACCAGGGAGGTGCTCGCCTGGCCTTTCCATTCTGCGGGCTGGTGTCCCCTCAGCAGCCTGAAGTGGGGTGGAGGAGTCAAAGGAGGGGGTAGCTTCCAACCCCCTCAATCCCCCGCTGGGGGTCTGGTAACTCCATCCCTCACTGAAACCTGAGACTCTGATCTCAGCCCCAGGAAAAGAATGGGCGACTTCAAAGGCAGAACCTGGCTCAGCCCCTCCCACTCCTAACCCATCCTGGTCCCGCCTTCTTGCCAGCTTGCCTGCGACCTCCAGAGGATCCCTATACTCGCACCATCCCCCACAAGCAAATACCAGAAGCAAATCAGGTATAGTGACTTGGACCTACTCCTTCGATACCTGACCAGGGTCTACACACTTGGAGCACCCGGGGTTGACTTAGAAGACAAATCTAGTGAGTCATGTTCCTTCCCGCCATCCCAGCTCAAAAACCTTGTCACTGAGGCCTGAGTCCAAACCCAGCTCAGAGACCTTGGGTGACAGGCTTCTACCGAACACCCTCTTCCTTTTGGTAAAAGAAGGATTCAAAGCCTCAGGTGCCAGACACAAACGTGAGGGAGGGGAGCCCTTCTACCCACCACCTGGAGTCTCAGGACCTACCCTCCCCCCACGTTGTCATGCGGACACTAACCAGACCTGAGAGTGAGAAGGCCCTGCACCTTCCCTTCCCCCAGACCACGAAGACCCCCTCCCCTCCAGATAAGGTTGGCAGCCTCTCAGGCGTCATCCACATTCCATGGGGCAGGGCGTCTGCCGGCCAGATTCCCAAACTCCTCAGCAGTCCAAGCAAGATGGAGGACAGCAAGCCACGGACCCAGGGAGACATGGCTGTGTAGTGCCATCTCAAGTGTCCAGGGTCCTTCCTTCCATACAAGGGCCTAGCATCCACCAGAGGCAAATAGGGGTCAGGTTCTGGCGTCTGAGATTCTTTCTGGTTAAGAGGCCCTTGGCTCACTGCTGTCCCAACCCTCTTCCAAGCCTGAACATTTGGGGTGGAAAAAGGGAGCCCTCCTGGGCCACTGCCCATGCTTATGGGGAGAACGGGTGGGGCCTTCTGCTTCTGTGACTGGACAGACAAGAAAGTCTGGGTGTCCCAGGATAGATGTCCTAGGAGGGTAAGAAGACAGTTGGATGGGAGATGGAAAGACGGTGGAGACTGCGGCAAGAAGTAGATGGAACACCTTCAGGAAGAAGCATGGTTTGAAGCATCAGACAGATTCAGTGTTGTGAGGAACCCCAAAATGATGTGTATGATGCCTTGACATCCAGGGAGGCCCCCAAGATTTGTAAGAGGAGTGGTTATAACTCCTCTTACAGAGCGCCTGAACACTGGCCCTATGCCAACAGCTCCCACTGTAATCCCATCAAATTACAGATTCTTATCTCTGTGGCCCAAGGAATCCCTCACCACAACTTGGAGTTTGGCCCCTAGCTCTGAGCCCACTATATTAGTGGCCACAGCATCAGGAGAAGGAAACTTTGCCCCTCTATGGTCCTCCCAGAGCCCAGCAGAGGGCTGTTACTGTGAGAAATCCCTGCGAGGCAGAGCCCAGCCCACAGTTTGAAAGGCTGTCTCTAGAGGAGCAGAGCTGGAGGGTACAAACAGGCCCAGAGCCTGCGCAGCCAGGACCATCATTCACTGCCTAGATACCTGACATGTCCGCAGTTTTATCTGCCGTTTTACAACTCAGAGACTCATCACTTCCAGTCCCACCGCACTCCAGGGTGTCCGGACGGGCCCACAGTGAGCCCAGGAGGTCGATTGGGGAGGGGAAGGGAGGAGTTCTCCCTAGGGACTAGCTGGAGGGGCGGGGCCTTGTCACCAGGGCAACAAGGGGCCACTGCTTATCTTTACAAATCCCTCCTGACCTCTCCGGCGGCCTGGGCTGACCTGGCAGAGGAGAGATTAACAGACACAGACACAGACGTTCCTTCTACCTGCTCCCTACCCCACCCTGAGGAGAGCAGGCGGGAAACGGACGCGTGCAGTCATTGCCTGCAATCACCGCCGTGTACTGGGGCCAGGCATCTTTTGCCATCTTGGTATATTTGGTTCATGCTAGAAAAGGGAGACTTTTAAGAAGACTAACTGCTTCCCATCATAAAGTGCCTGCAAACTTGCATTTTCAGGAGCATAAGAAATTGTGTGCCAAAGAATTGTCAACCTAATATGTCCCCAGCCCTCCTTCCCCTCACCAGGAGATCTTAGAGGTCTGAGCAGTGGTGTGTGGCTCCTTGCTACAGCACTTGCCTAGCTTATGAGAAAGCGCTGGATTGCAAGCCCAGCACGAGGGAAACATAAGGTACAGGTTATCCTGGGAGAGTGGCACCCTCTCTGCCCTGAGCCTGGCAGCTGGCATGCCACTGCACCAGTCCCGACTTAGGAACTCCTACTCTACCTGAGCCAGTTAGTGCCTGAGTTTCCTCAGGTTCTCTGTGCCTCAGCAACCTCGGGCTGGTTTTGCTGCAATGAAACAAACACCACAGTGAAAAGCAAACTGGGGAGGAAAGGGTGTGTATTTGGCTCACATTTCCACATGACTGTTCATCACTGGAAGAAGTCAGGACAGAAATTCAAACAGGGGCAGAAATCTGATGCAGAAGCCACAGAGGGGTGCTGCTTACCGGCTTGCTTCCCATAGCTGGATCAGCCTGCTTTCTTATAAAACTCAGGACCACCAGCCCAGAGGTGACACCACCCACGACGGGCTGGGGCCCTCCCCTCACCAATCACCAATCAAGAAAGTGCTCTACAATTTGCCTACAGCCCAATCTTACAGAAACATTTTCTCAAAATCCCAGAGGCTTCCTCCCCTCTGATGACTCTAGCTTGTGTCAAGTTGACATAAAACTATCCAACACAGGACCCTAGGGCAGTAAAGAGTCACGGACACTCAACACCCACTGTCAGGAAAAGGGAAAGACACCCCAGAAGGCCGAGAAGCCTAGACATACTTTCAGAGATGCTCACCCCTGAGGCCAAAAGGCAGAATTGAATAACAGCCATGGCGAGCCTGGGTGCTCCGTCTGATACAGTGCCCAGCATGGTGTACTGGGATTGCTAGTCCCTGGCCTCCGAGCTCTGAGTGAGGAGAAGACATGCAGGGAGGCCACTTGGGCTGTGAACAGTTCCCCTAGTGCTTCCGTCTAAAAAAAAATTTTTTTTTGAGGACTAATGAGATGTCTCTTCAGCTCTTGGCACTTGCTGTGGAAGCTGATGACCTGGGTCTGACCCTCAGAACCCACGGAAAGGTGGAAGGGGAGAACTTGCTCCACAGTCTCTCTGGCCTCCACACTTGGGTTTGTGTGTGCGCGAGTGAATGCTCACACACACTCACACTAATAATAATAATAATAATAATAAATAATAATAATAATATACAGCAATACAATCTCCGTGATGTTGAGGGGGTCCTGCCCATCCCCTACATTACTGATTCAGATCACTGGCGCATTTAGTCTGGAAACAATCCTTGGAATGAATGATGACTCATTTAACCGAGGTACAAGGAAGAGCTGTAACCAACCACCTAGAGTACTACTTGCTGTGACCCAGCCCCTGCTGCAGCACGCTGCTCTTGTGACCTTAAACAAGTTGGAATCTTCTCTGGACTTTGCCTACCTGTTCTGTAAACAGAGAGGTAGAAAGCCAGCTTCCCTGGATGCCGGGAGGGTTAAAATCTCGCCACACAGTGGATCACGCATCAGCAAACCTTCCCGGGAGCCCAGTAGCCAGCAGACCCCACATTATTTGGAAGTATACAGAGTCCCTGTTTCTCTCCTACTGCCCCACCTCTTAAGTCGGAGGAGGGGCCAGGTTTGGGGAAGACTGGCTGCCCCTTTGTGCACTGCACTCCCTGGGTGTTCAGGGAAGGGGTGGGGGTGGGAACAACCCAACATGGTTCCATTGTAGTCCAAGATGCCTCATCCTCTCCATAGCAACCAGCAATCCTCTGCTGTGGAGTGGATGGGATAGAGGGGCCCAGCTCAGAGCCTGGCAGGGAGGGCATCAGGTCTGGTCCAGAACTTTCATCTCCTCTAGGATGGAAATTAGCTTTCAAGTCACAAAGTCCCTAGCACCTCCGTTTACTCAGTCAGCTCTGGGTACTTGTGCTTGTAGAGCCCCAACTCTAGCTTCAGGGATCCCCAGAAATGGACTCTGCACACAGAAGTCCCGGGGGAATGGTCCCTGAGAGCCCGTTGGAGTTCTGGGGGGGGGAATATATACCGCTGTTTGCCCATCTCACAGTCCATATGTGTGAACAATCCTGAGTGTAAGTGCATATAAGTCAGTGCAGGCCTGCTGGTGTGTACCTAACTGGTGAATGCAGGCATGTGCTGTGTATATGAGGATACACAGTAGGTTCATTAGCAAGTTCACCAGTGAGCTCACAGGGGAGACCTGGCATGTGCCTGTGGACACCTGTCCTGTTGTAGTATGTACAACCCCTGCCACACATCTGTGCAGCTGCCACGGGCATCTGTGTACTGCATGTGGGACAGATCCAAAGTGCCCAGCCCAGCACCTCATGCCCTAATGTACAGACAGCCTGGAGTTGCCTGGTTTCTCCACCCTCATTTGCCTCAGGTACCAACTTCTAGGTTCCTTCCCTCTCCGACCTTCATTTGGTTTCCTCCCTAAAACACAGGTCCTCACTGTACCCAGCCAGGGTCCTCATCCTCCCTCTTTCCCCAGAGAAGAGGCAATAACGCTTTGTAGGCAGGCAGGGGGAATGCCACTGGTGGGGTTCACCGATTGCAGGGGAAGCTGGGCCCTCCCTACTGCCCTGGTAACTATAGAGACCAAGCCAAAGCGTCCTCCAGACCCCCCAGTAGGAATTCCAGGCTCAGTGTTGAATGCACTTGGACAAAGCCAATGTACTGGCTGCCTGGGCTGGCTTCAGGGAGCCCTTCCAGCAAAGTTGAGGAATGCCAGAGACCTGCTGAGGGACACACACATGTATGATCCCGAATCCCTAGCCATCCTGAAAACCCGGAACAGCTCTACCGGTTGCCCCTCAATTGCTGGCAGAGGACCCATAGAAGGGAGCAATGTGGGTAAGCTTTCCCCTAACCCTGGTTCTCTTCCCCCTCCCCTATCTTAATCTAGTCCCACCCCCCACCCACACCTCCCGTTGCCAGGAAAGGCCAGTTGAACATGCCGGACAACTTACAGCCAGTTCAGCGAGGACACAACTCTCAACAATCAATCCCCTCAGACAGAACGTCCACCCAACCGGTCAACTTTACATGTCACCTGCACCCCAGGTCAACACGTGACTCCGGCAGACTCTATGGAGATTGCCTGAGTTTGCTGAAACTTCTCCAATTCACGCATTTCCATCTATCCCGGCACGCTTTCCTTAAGTGGCTCCTCACACCAAGATTCCCAGCTTTTCCCTCACTACACCACACTACACCACACCACGCCAGCTCTCCCAGACTGGCTTCTACAGACCACACCAGCCCTCATCCTCCTGGCCCCACTGCATAGACTCCTCACTCTGAAGCTACCAGAACACTCCGAGCTCTCCAAGTGAGTCCCAAGACACCCCCACTGTCCCCACACTGTCTAGGGCCCGGGACACTCTTACTTCTAGCACCACCACTCTCAGGCCAGCCCAGCCACGCTCACCCCCAGGCCCAGCCACACTCACCAGCCGGAACCCAGGGCAACAGCAGCAGCAGCAGCAGTAGCAATAGCAGCAACAGGGGGTAGCCATCTCGTCTAGGGCCCCAGATCCCAGGCCCCACCAGCGCCATGGTAGCCGGCTCTGCCTGCCTGCCTGCCTGCGAGAACCCTCTGCTCGGCGGGCTCCGCGCCCCTGCGTCCCTCCAACCAGCACTGACGAGGTGGACAGAGGCCCGGCCCCTCCTCCAGCCCTCCCCCTCCGCCCCGCCTCCCACTGCTCCTCCCCGGACAGGATCCTCCCGGAGGGTCTGACCCACCGCTCCTCACAGACACCAGCCCCTTCGGAGGCCTCTGCTCCAGCCAGGCAAGGCCCTGGGCCTGACCCTGGGTCTCAGTGCACAAGCCCTCTTGCCAGGCGGTCCAGTCCATAGGGCCAGCCAGGATTCCTGGGGCTTGTCCGACTACCCCACAGTTTCAGGCCTTGATCCTCCTGCCTTGCCTGAGCTCAGAAGCGCTCCCATCCGTCCTCACTTAACCTGCCCCTTTCACACCTGAGATAACAAGGCTCCTCCCCTCCTCTCAAAGGGGCTCCTGTCCTCGCTGCCCTCTAGGTCCCACCCCGCCACACAGATCCTGTTCTTGTAACTGGGCCCCGGACCACGTGCCCCCTGACTCCCTTCTACCCTTCCCACACCCTCACCAGCCAAACGGAGCCCTTTCGTCTCCCCATTTGCCCTTGATCTTTGTCTCTGGTGTTTGCAACTTTAGAAATGTCCCTGCTGTCCAAGGCGGACTTTTCAGCTGAGTGGCTGCTCTACCGAAAATAGTGTTCCTATGCTGTTCCCACCCTCCTTCCTGAAAAGTCCTTCTCTTTGTCTAACCTCACAGTCACATGTTGCACTGGGTGGAGCCAGGAGTTCTCATCATCTCAAAACATACTGGCACATAAAAAAGCACCTCTTCTTCCATGGCCTGCTACCCCAAGTGGGGCAGCATCTCCTTTTAAAGGGACCTATCTTCTTGAAATGAGCCCCTGGCACATGACAATGTCTGGCCCAGGTCAGTGATGGTGGATTCTGTCCCTGAAGGCCCTGGACTCTGCTGTGTGTGGCAAAGTAGCGATTGGGGTCCCTGGCATGTCCTTGGGAAAAAATCAGGTGGGACAATGAGCATCACAGGGTATCAGTAGCCAGTAGTCACCAGGTGTCACCAGCCCAGAGGGTCCCCAGAGCTCAGGAAGAGACTGAAACCATAGGCCTGGCTGACCAGCCCTGTAGCCTTCTCTCCAGAATTAGAGGCCTGCCCTGTTTTCTGGGACACCCACCCCAGTTGTCTCTTGACCTGGAACTCCTATCGCTAGTCTTGAGGAAGTCATGCTCCACTCTTGGGGAAGCACAGCTAAAAATATAGGCACCTAACAGGCCTGAATGACACAGAGTTTACTCGCTCTCAGTCTATTGTGTCTATCATCTGTAAAACAGGAGTAAGAGCTCCAGCCTCGTGAGACTTTACAGGGCAGTTGATCTGAAGGGATCTGAATGGTGCCAAGGATATTAAATAGCAGGAACCTGGGGTTAGCGACAGGGATGGGAGACAGGGGAGTGGGCTGTGAAAAGGAGCCAGGCAACAGACAGGGACTGGTTCACCCAGGAGCCCACCCCCAGCACTAATCCCGAAGCTGCCACCTAGTGGTCCTTTGAAGAATGCAGTGGACAGAGCGCGCCTGGAGCTTGGGTTGTCATAGAAGGTCAAGGAATTCAGGGACACATCTGAGAGCAAGGAACTGGCTGATAGTGGTTGACTTGGTAGAACTAACACATCAGAGAGGAATACAGAGGTGAGGGCATAGACACCAATTCAAATCCCCAGCACCCACTTTCCAGCTCTGTAAGTCCCTTAATGTCTCTGAGCCTCATTAACTTCCAAGTTAAAAGAAGGAAGAGGAGGAGGAAGAGGAAGAGGAGGAAGAGGGCGAGGAGGAGGAGGAGGAGGAGACAGAGGGGGAGAAGGAGGAGGAGGAAGAAGAGGAGGAGGAGGAGGAGGAGGAGGAGGAGAAGAAGAAGAAGAAGAAGAAGAAGAAGAAGAAGAAGAAGAAGAAGAAGAAGAAGAAGAAGAAGAAGAAGAGACAGGGTTTCTCCAGCTAGGTGCAACTGTCTTATGGATAAACTGTGTTTAAGGATTAAAATGTTTGAAACAGCCAAGCAAGTGCTAGTCAAATTGAAAATAAGAAAGTAATTTTAAGTGGTGGCGCACGCCTTTAATCCCAGCACTCGGGAGGCAGAGGCAGGCGGATTTCTGAGTTCGAGGCCAGCCTGGTCTACAAAGTGAGCTCCAGGACAGCCAGGGCTATATAGAGAAACCCTGTCTTGAAAAACCAAAAAAGAAAAAAAAGTAATTTTAAGCTATACGTATTTCAAATTGGAAATAAATTTATTGGCTACACTGGGGAACATAATGAAATAAGAAATTTGCTTCTACCCATAGAATCCTGGAATGTGGCAGACAGCTTTCAAGGCCACAAGATAAGGAGTGTGTCCTGTCACAATTCAAATGCCTAAGTGCTTCTGTGGTAAGTATATAATTTCCCCAAAGAACAATAGGGACAAGAAGCCATCTTTCTGCAATTTGTGTGGTGGTTGTATTTTTAGCACTTTCTATGTGTAGTAACGACTATGGGAAATACTCTTTATTCTTTTGTTTGCTTTTGTTTTATTTGGTTTCGAGACAGGGTTTCTCTGTGTAGCTGTAATGGAACTTACTCTATAGACCAGGCTGGCCTTGAACTCACAGAGCTGTGACTACCTCTGCCTCCCAAATGTTGGTATTACAGGTGTGTGCCACCACTGTCCCGCTAATACTCCCTATCCCTAGGCAAGCCACTTGGTGCTCTGAGCACTGCCCATCAAAAATATCACTCCAGGGGCAGAAGAGATGGCTCAGTGGTTAAGAGCACTGGCTGCTCTTCCAAATGATTTGGGATCAATTCCCAGCATGCAAATGGCAGCTCACAATTAATGGGTTAGAAATCCAGCTCTAGAGGATCCAGCACTCTGGCCTCCACATGATGCAAGAAAAATACTAAAAAAGATAAAATATTTTTCATTTATCTTTTTTTTTTTTTTTTTTTTTTGGCTTTTCAAGACAGGGTTTCTCTGTATAGCCCTGGCTATCCTGGAACTCACTCTGTAGACCAGGCTGGCCTCGAACTCAGAAATCCACCTGCCTCTGCCTCCTGAGTGCTAAGATTAAAGGTGTGTGTCACCACGCCCAGCTCATTTATCATTTTAAATAGCACTTCATATGAAAGGTCCATGGGCGATTCCCAACTTGGGTGGTCTGTGGGCTGCCCTACAAACACATCACCCTGAGTCTAAACCCCACTCACTACCACAGGCACCCATGCCTCATGATCAACAAAAGATCCAGCAAAGGGCTACGTTCAGAAGAGGGCTGAGGGCTGGTGAGATGGCTCAGCAGGTAAGAGCACCGACTGCTCTTCCGAAGGTCTCGAGTTCAAATCCCAGCAACCACATGGTGGCTCACAACCATCCGTAACGAAATCTGATGTCCTCTTCTGGAGTGTCTGAAGACAGCTACAGTGTAAATAAATAAATCTTTAAAAAAAAAAAAAAAAAAAAAAGAAGAAGCCCTGGTTTCTACTCCTAACGCATAAGCAGGGTGTGGTGATGCACATCTGTGACCGAAGCGCTTTGGAGGTGGAGGCAGGAGGATTAGAAATTCAAGAATAGCCGGGCAGTGGTGGCTCACGCCTTTAATCCCAGCACTTGGGAGGCAGAGGCAGGTGAATTTCTGAGTTCGAGGCCAGCCTGGTCTACAAAGTGAGTTCCAGGCCAGGCCTACACAGAGAAACCCTGTCTTGAAAAACAAACAAAACAAAACAAAAAAAGAGTGGGTCCTGTTGGTGCAGAGCCTGAAGGTACCAAAGAAGTTAAATTTGGTCCTAGGGCCACTAGGGGGAGCCGGGGTGAAGGATAAAGCTGGAAATGGCGTTGTCAATTAGAATGGAAAGATTGTGGAAGATGTGTTGTACGGTAGGACCAAGAGAAACTGGGAGACGTCTGGATTGAGACATTGGGTGCCTGCGAGGGCTGGGGAGATGGAGACGGCAGGAGCAGAACCAAGAGTTCTGCTAGGTAAATCAAGATGAAGGGGTTAGGGGCAGGCGGGGCGAGGGCTAGCGCCTTGACTAGAGGAAGATGACAAAGATAAAGGACAAACTGCAGGTCCCTATTTAGCCACCAGAGGGCGCTTCAAGACAGCACAGGCTTCACTTTTCCCCGAGGTACCTTCAACAGACTCATTATTCTGCAGTGGGATTTGCATATAGGGTTTGGCTTTCCTGGGGTAAGGTGGAGGGAGGCAGAAGTCGAGCGCTGCAGGCAAGTTTACAGCTTCCCTTTCTACCCTGTTCGCTGTGGACTGACTCACCAAGGTCGCCTCAGGGTCAGATCCAAGCAGTCCTGCTGCCCCTGTCGGGAGAGAAAGGGACTGCAGCGCCCCACATCGGATAGACTAGAAGGATGGGCTCTCCGTGTGAGTTCCAGAAAAAAACATAGGTGGGCGTTTCCCACGAGCTGCTTTATATACCCTGCCCCCACCTCTCAGTATTTCGGGTCTGGGAATGGTGACTGTTTGAGGCTGGGTAAAGTGAAAATACAGACTCTCCTAGCCCAGTCTGGTGAGAGAACCTCGAGTTGGTGAAACTCAGGCTGCTTTTGGAGTCATGGCTAAGTGTCTCAGATCCAGGCTCAGTACAGGATTCAGTAATCCAGTAACCCAGCCGTTTAAGCTAGAAGTTATATGCCATTTGGGATTCTGAACCCTGCGCTTGCAGCTTAACATCAAATGATCCTGTGTGCCGGCCACCAGCAGGAGAACCGGCTTTCCTCAGCCTCCCCTCTCAGGCCTGCAGGGGCTGATGATGGACAGAGAATTGCTAGAATGCAGTGTGTCCTGCCGGACAGGTGTACAAGAAGTAGTTAACCTGAGGGGTAGACATAAGGCATGAGAACGGATCGTCAGGGCTGAGGTGGCCTCAAGCAAAGGAGAGGTCCAGGGAAAGGACCTAAGGGAGTGTAGCTGGAACAAGACACACATGGCAGCCCACAGGCAGTTAGGAGGGAGGAAGGAAGGGTGCAGACAACCCCCGTGAGAAGGTTATGGTCTGAAAGAATGGGGAGCTGAGGGAGGGGGAGAGTGGCAGGAGAATCTTTGGGGAAAGTGATTGACATCTCTACTTGCATCTAAACGGAGCAATCTTTTCAATTTTTTATGAAAAAAAAATTTTTTTAAGTAACAAATGGAGTCACTGAAATAGGAAACCCTTTCCTATTCATCTGACTGAAGCAACAATGTAAGCCGAAAATAATTCCAGCTAACCTGGAAAGAACCGGCCCTCAGGCCTGCAGGCCTATCTCCTCAGCTGAACTGCAGGAATGTATCATGTTGGCGCTACCTAGGCAGCACAGCTCCTGTTTCTCAGGAAGGCTGCAGCTTAGAGGGAGGGGACCCACACGCTACTGTGTAGCAGCCTGAAATGGAAGACTCTTGGCTGTCAAGTTTGCTAGGCTGTCTCTACACAATGTATGGCTGCCTATGTACCTTCGCATGCACACTTGACACACCGCGCCATTCACATCTCTGCTCCCATGTCACACCACACACAGAGAGAATACACAGAGAAAATACTCTCCAAACACCTACACACATGTAATTCAAGATCCCACAATCCACACACACTCCTCACACAGACTCGGGCTCACCTGGCCGGCAGTACTATTCATTCACACGCTGACCTCTGAGTGCCCAAACACATACGAACCTAATCATATTCACATACATATGTGCCAAAACATGTACGTATATCTTATCTCACCCCACACTTATAGACATGTAGTGACTCTAACAGAATATACCCAGTACTTGTATAGACAGGGCACATATGATACGGAACACCCATGAGTTCCAGAAACATCCTCAGGACACATCTAAAGACTCAACCTTGATATACCCATAGGCATATCCTCCCTCTCACCACACATTCAGAAACACATGCACACATGCAACCTCACACAAGCAAGTGCATGTGTACCTGTACATAGCAGATCACAGAGCCATATGCAATACCATCAGAATACAGCTGTACCACCTGGATCACCCCAAGATCTCCTGGCTGAGTCAGAGTGATAAGTTGGCCCTGCCTCACCCTTCCAAGAGCCTGGGAGTTCCCAACAGTGAACAGTAGCCTCCTGTACAAAGGCCAAGGCCACAAGGCCTCTGGAAAGCCCCAGGACTAGTTATTAGCAAGTGCCTAGCAGCTCAGAGGTACAAGAGGCACCGTTTCTCTCTCTCAGCTCAATGCCAGCTGTCACTGCCTGCCCATTGTATGTGGTTTTGGAGAGTGGGAGAGTTGGGAAAAATGAAAACTTTGTTGCCTGTTAGTTTGCCTTTATCTGCCTCAGATGGTCCTAATGTCCGTAGGTGGTCATTAGGATCCTTGCCTAGCCTCAGTTTCATAATTTGGAACACTGTATGTAGTCTCTTAGCGTGGGACAGGCCACAAAGTACATGCTTGGTTAAATCAAGTCACATTATTATATATAAGTGTTCCTTTATGCACTTGACAAACTTACAACCCAGCTACAGTTGCAGGTGTCCTCCATTTCACAGCCACAGAAACTGAGGCACAGAGTCCAGGCACATGTTCAAGGTCACACAGACGGAGGGAGTCAGAGCTGGGGTTGGAAAACCAGGCCTGTCTGTCTCTTTAAATCCAGCTAGGAGCCGTATGCTTCCCTTTTATAGTTCAAAGCCCTCCTCCCCTCTCCCTAGAAGCGGCCCCCTGCTAAATAAATCATCTAGGATGGGTTTCTAATTCCCAGACTTGGTTGCAAATGAATTATTCACATTGTAAGGCCTGCAAACCACAGGCTGGGCCTCATTACCCAAGAAGGGTTGCCTGCCCGCAACATACCACTCCCTCTCCTGGGCAGCATGCCTGGTGGGCTGGCCGGAGAGGCTGGAGTTGGTGGGTGCCAGGGCCCTGTGCCTGTACCCTGCTCCTGCTCTGGGAACTGGGGGGGGGGGGCTTTCTTCCCCTCAGGCCTGTGCTTTCTAATAAGCTCACTGCCCGCAGTTAAGAGTGCACAGGACTCCGGACTCAGCCAGTCAGGGGTTTCCATCTGGGTCAGCCTGCAGCTGTGTGAAGCCAGGCATGTAGCCTGCCCTCTCTGGGCTTCTTAGGAAGGTTGAATGGCCAGCCTACTCTGGGCTTTTCTGTTTGGGCTGATGCTGTCTGGCCAAAACCCTTGTTAGACACTGGGGACTGGAGTTCTGTCCTATCAGGATGCCCAGTGTCCCAGGTGTGAGGCAGAACCCTGGGAGGGATGGCAGGAACACAGTGGCCCATAACCCCCCCCCCCCCCCCCCCCCCCCGTGTCTAGGAAGGATCTGCTGGAAATGCTGACCAGCAAGGCCCAGTGAGGTTGGGACTTTGCTAGGGACAGCTGGTGGCCAGTGCATAACCAATACTGAGCAAGAACGGCCAGCCTCCCTCACCTGCAAGGCACAGCTCCCAGGACCCTTGTAAGGTGGACCAATATTTCCTGCCTGCTTTGCCCCTTCCTTTCAGGCCCTCTTCTGAGGGCACAGGCCACAAGACCTACATTGAAAACACGCCTCTTCTTGACTCAAAACAGACCTTAATCCTGATCACTAATCCTGGTTCAAAGTAAAGCCCAATTCTCCTCCCAGGTGGACTGAGCCCTGATCCTGCTCAGATAGAGCCCAGACCTCCCGTGGGAGGCTGAGACCACTGGTGCCGGAGAATGCAGAGGTGGTAACCCGGGGAAAGAGGATGCAGAGTCTGGCTGAGTCAGAGCTGCGGCAGACAAACCAACAGCCAGTCAGGAAGTTAGTCTCAGGACCTCAGGGCACTCAGATGACTTTTCCAGAAATACCTCAGTGGGCTGCTTAGCTGGGAGAACCACGCAAATCAGAGTGGAGGAGGGTTTGGAGAATCTTCACAGCTGCCACACTGTGTGCTAAGTATTGGTGTGAGACCCTGCAGCCCCTCAGGAGAGCCCCTAGGGTTCTGTCCCAGCATCCTCAGGTGAGGAAATGATCAGGGACAGATAATTCACCTTTCTCTTCAGCACTAGCCAATCAGTTCTCTTCCTAGGCTTCCCCCACACACAGCCCCCCATGGCCCTAAGGCCCAGGCTGTTGTGGGTCTCCACAGGCCATGCTCCGGAGCAGGTCCTGGGCAGCAGGGGAGGTAGAGAAGAAGAGTGGCAGGTCATGGTAACCAAACCATCTAGTCTGTAGAAGTGGCCAGCTTCAGCCTCAGGCAAGTCACCATTTCTCCCAGGAATGCCTGGGTGAGATCACTTGGCTGTCGCCAAGCATGGCTACTTACTGTAAGCACTGCACGAGAGAGGAAACCGAGGCCTAGAAAGAGGAGCCTACTTGTTTCCAGAACTCTAGCTATTTGCCTCCATATCAGTGGAAGAACGAAGACCATCTCCCTGCTGATACTCCATCCATCCACCCATTAATCAACACGACCACTTTTCCACCCAACTACCTGCCCACCATGGGCTTGCAATTGCAGAGGCAGAGTTGTGTTGGGACAACCAAGGAAGCCAATCGTTAAACAAACATGCCCACAAAACTGAATGCAGTGTATGATAAGTGCCTGGAGAGGCAGCCGGATGTCTTCAGCATAACAAAGACGGTCTCCCCTGGGGGTGCTCTCCGGGCCCCAAGGCACTGTGAGCAGAAACACTGCAGAGACAGCCCATGGGCTTGGCCTCCAGGGACAGCGGCTTCTTCTTCTTAAAAAAAAAAAAAAAAAAAAAAAAAATGCTAAGAGTCATCTAGGGAGCCAGCTGGCTTGCTGCAGCTGCACGCAGCTCATGTGACCTTTACAAGGAATTGGGGTCCACGGGTGTGTGGCTGGAGCAGGGGTTAAGTAGGAGGGGATCTTTGAAAGTCTGCCCCTGGAGAGTCCTCTTTGGGAGCCAGCCAGCCGGTGCCTGAAGCCTCCAGGAGAAATAAGGAATGCAGTTATTTCCGGAGGAGCGACAGCAGGAGCAGACGGCTGGAGGAGGGAACAGCAGGCACACCAGGAAGGAAGAGTGGAAGAGAAAAAGGGGGAGACGCAGGGTGGGTGCATGGGGATTTCATGGCTGGGGGGGGTGCTGAGGGGGGATCAGTTCCCACCCTACACTGGTCACAACAATAGATTCCTGTGTCACTAGCCAACCATGTGCTTAGAAGGAGGGTTGGCTAGACACAGGGTCTCATCCAAGAAAATCACTTTCGCTTGACCCCATTATACAGACTGTAAAAGCGAGGCCAGACACTAATTCCATTGCCAGGGGAGGCAGCATTAAGTGAAGGATCAGAGCATAAACTGGTGGTGCTTGGTTCCTCAGCCCACCCTGGGTCACTCCCTTTTCGGGTCTGTGAAGTGATCAGACATGGATAGAGGCAGGGTTTGAGGTGGCTCCTTGAAGTTTTGTTTGGCCCAAGAGCTCATGGGCTCTGTCCCCACAGATGAAGGAAGCATTGCAAACAAGTCAGCACCAGGAAAGCAAAGACCAGGTGCTGAGCACACAGCGCCAGGATGGGGAACCTGAGATGTCTCGGGCAAGAGACACACCTGTACCTCAGGTCGGGAACCAATGGGGATAGCAATAGACTAACAGGTAATGTGTCCTGGTGGAAGAGTGGGTGAGGGCTGAGGGCATGGAGGGAGGGGTATGGGACCAGATGAGGCTGCCCTCCCCCATCCCTCCCTCCATCTCTAGCTCCCAGGGAAAAGCCCCCCTGTCTTTCCCCTCAAGGAGACTTCCAGATTCTTTGCCAGGCTGTTGCCTAGAAACAGTGCCCTAGCTGGCCAGCCCCACCCACTGCAGTCAGTCAGGATCAGGGTTGTACTGTCCAGCCAGCTTTGACTGCCTGAATCCAGGCAGGAAGGAGAATGGGACCCTGGGCCTCTGATACCAGGGGCTGGCCCTGGAGGAAGTTAGAGTCTGGGAACTCAGGGCTGTGTGAACAGGAAGGGTGGAGCATTGGTCAGAAGACACTGGGCCTGAAACTGGGGAGGGGTGGTGTGCACAGGGTTGAGACCAAAGGACTCACTCTGAAGTCATGGCTCTGAGTCTATCTGAGAGAAGCTGAGTCCCCTCCTGCACTGGTTTCATTGGTGTAAATGTAGAGGACAATGCCCATGTCCCTCAGGAACAGATGAGGACCAGTCAAACACATAGAGCTTGGTATTGAGGGAACAGCTGTCCTCATACAGACCAAAAGCTCCACCAAGACAATACGGACCAAAAAGCTCCACCAGGACCTTCCAGGAGAGGGTTGGTGACCAGTGATTGAGAGCTGACCTTGGAGGCTCTCAGGAAAGATGGGTCCCTGACTGACTTTTCTGGTGGAGGAAGAGAGCTGATTGAAAGGTTACTCCAGGCAGCTGGGTGAAGTTACACGAAATCTCTCCCACAGTTGCGTGATTGGAATTAGGGATCTCATAGTTCAGAGAAGGCAAGGGACCTACTCAGGGTCAAACAGTAGAGACTCAGTCCAACTGGATTTCCAAAGCTAAGTCCAATTGGCTTTCCCCCTGAAGGCTGAACGTTCACAAAAGAAAGTGGCTTCCCTGGTGGGGAGCAAAGAGAACCACCCAAGGTGGTGGGCCTGAAACCACAGTAAAGGAGACTGAACTCTAGGCAGGGCCCTGGGGAGCCATGTCTGAGCTGGGAGAGAAGTGACCCAGGCTGAGCTCGCAGGTCCCTGGGTACTGTCCTGGGCCATCTGTCGCCACCTCCTACACTTGCGGAGCTCAGGAGCTCGGCATCGATTCGCCCCACCCTCCACCCCCGCTGCTTCTCAGCCACTGCGAGGAACCATGTGCGGACGGTGGAGAATGTAAAAATATATATGCAACCGAAAAACAACAACGGCTCACAGCACACAGCTATAAATACTCCGTGGTGCGGAAGCGCACTCTTCGAGCTGGCTGCCTACTGCCTGGGGCCCGGCCTCCCTGACAGGTGAAGGGGCTCTCGGGAAGGAGCAGGAACAGCGACCAGCGCTAGACCAGCAACGTGCCAAGGGCTTTGAAAGTGTGACACCACGTCTCCCCCACGTGCTCTCAACCAATCACTCCTGTTATGCCAGTGGTACACATAAGAAAGCCTAAGGTCAGAGAAGTAGGCTATCTGGTGATGGTCACACAGCCAAGGAACAGAGGAGCCAGAGGGAGAGGCAAAGGCCCTCCATGGGCCAACTGTAGGAGAGAGCCAGAAAAAAGCCCTGCCCCTCTCAGTCCTTGTACAGTGCCAGAGACAGCTTGAGACTCCAGGCATTTTTCAGTCCACACACCTATGGCTCCTTGATCCCTTCCATATGAAAAGTTTATTTCTCAGCATCGGTTTAAGCACCTGTCTTCTGGCTCTTGCCTACCCCAGAAGCCACCTGACCCACAGATGGCCTTGCTGACCTAGCAAGGGACCATCACAGGGTCCAGCGCTCTGCGTCTGTACTTGTTGTTTCCTTCGCAGGTATGCTGATCACCATGGTTGCTTCTGCTTATCCCCCCATTCCCCCCCCCCCACACACACACCAGGGCCCTCAACCCAAGTCCCACCTCCTCAGGGAAGACTCACTAGCTTCATCCTTTGGCCAGACCCTCCCATTAACCTGCTTTCCGGGCAAGATCTGGGGCACCGTTGTACTTGTCTGGACCATTGTGAGTGCTGGGTCACAGCTGCCAATGGGCAGAACCGAAACCACCATGGTGATCTGTTGCCAGGCACGTGCTTGATTGCTTAGGAATGGCCAGTTGGTGCCCCAACCAAAGATGCAGAGTAGATGCAAAACCACTGCCACAAACGGCCTTTAGCATAGGACGCAGGGCGGAGTGAGCGAGGCGTGTACCCAAGCTCAGATCCTCTCACTGCCACAAACAGCCTTAGCATAGGACGCAGGGTGGAGTGAGCGAGGCGTGTACCCAAGCTCAGATCCTCTCGCTCCCCATCCCACATCAGAGTTAGAGAGGCCCAGGGACAAGTCACCCCTAAGATTCAGCAGAGACAGAGAAGGAAAACCAGAGTGTGGTCTCACAGGAAGCAGGGCAGAAGAGGCCATTGTCCTGACCCTCTGTTTACATGGGTCCAGATCTTATCAAGGGGTCCGTGTCTCAAACCCAAACTCTACCTACCATCTCAGCAATGCTTCACTCATCTGTGACTTAATGTCCTTGTTTGTAAATAGGGCTCAGTACTACCCCAGGGTTGCGGAGCCAATGTGGTGAGCCAGCATGCCCATGGAAGCAGCACTCAGCTCGCTGCAGGGCTTGGAAGGCCTCTCTTGAAGGCTGCATGGGACTTCCCAAACTACCAACTATGTTGTTCTTACAAAGCCCTTTGTCAATGACGATGCGGTGGGGGAGGCTCTTGTGGATTAGCTTTTTATAATCCCCAAAGCACTTTAGAATCATAAATTACTTTGGGACCACAGAGTTCCTTGTAAGTGCTTTCTAAACTGTTGAGTGCTGTACAAGTCAGACAAGTGGCCTTTCCAAGGATGGACAGGGACTGTTGGTAGAGTGCTCATCTAGCAGACACAGAGCCCTGGGGTCCGTGCACAGCACTGTATAAGCCAGGCTTTGTGGTGCATGCCTGCAACTCCAGCATTTGGAAGGCAAAGGCAGATGGATCAGAAATCCAAGGTCCCCCTGTGCTGTATAGTGAGTTTGAGGCCAGCCTGGGATATATGAGACCCTGTATGTCTTTTTAAAATGAGCAGGAAGGGAAGGCTGTGGGGTGGCTCAGCAGGGAAGGCTGTGGGGTGGCTCAGCAGGGAAGGCTGTGGGGTGGCTCAGCAGGTTAGGGCGCTTGCTACCAGGCCTGATGACCTGACTTCAATGTCTGGAAGCCACACAGCAGAAGGAAAAACTGACTTCTGCAAGTTGTCCTCTGACCTCTGCATGTATGCCCCTAAACACATCTACACTGTGCACACAACACAGGTAGATGTAAAAAAAAAAAATCTTTTAATTACATGGGCAATAAGCAATGTGAGGGAGGGAAAAGAGAAGATGACCCCAGAGCATAAAACCAGGCATGTTTGCTGGTGGAGATGGTTCACACCTTTAATTCCAGCTCTTGGGAGGCAGAGGCAAGCAGACCTCTCGGTTTGAGGCCAGCCAGGTCTACAGCATTAGTTCTAGAACAGCCAGGTCTACACAGAGAAACCCTGCCTTGAAAAAAAACAAAAACAGAAAAATAAACAAACCAGGCACCCTCCACCATTGCTGTTATGTCTGCTGATCCTGTGCTGAGGCCAGGGAGGTCTGCATGCTGATTCAGTCAAGCTTGTGCGTGTGAGGCCAGCAGGAACCAACCATTCCCTTCACCTAAGAGTTTTCTCCCCTCTGCTGTCTAAACAGAGACAGTGAACTTGACTCATTTAAAGATTGCCTTCCTGGGCCGAGGGAGTAGTGAGCATCTGGACTGCTGGATGGATGGGAGCTGTCCTAGAGATCCCTTGCATGAAAGCCAAGGGCAGCTGAAGGTCATGCCTTGGCCGTCTTCATCTGAGGCACGGAGGGTGAAGAGAATGCCCTGAGTGGGGAGGCTCCTGGGCCTGATCTCAGATCTGCTACTTTCTCTCTCTCTCTCTCTCTCTCTCTCTCTCTCTCTCTCTCTCTCTCTCTCTCTCTCTCTCTTTGGTTTTTCGAGACAGGGTTTCTCTGTATATCCCTGGCTGTCCTGGAACTCACTTTGTAGACCAGGCTGGCCTTGAACCTAGAAATTCGCCTGCCTCTGCCTCCCAAGTGCTGGGATTAAAGGCATGCGCCACCATGCCCAGCCCACCTTCTCATCCTTGACCCTGGTCAAGAGTCTTGCCTTCTCTAAGCCAGAGTTCGATACCTTACCTTATGTGACCGGACAACCAGGAGCACAGTCGAGTTCTGTCTCTTCCTCTAACACCAGGCTTGACAGTTTCTGGCAAGAGTTAAACAGGGTCCTAAATAAGCATGGCTTTGCTTTGCTGTTCTCTGTGTGTGTGTGTCTCGATGTTTCAGCCTCTCTATCTTTGTGTGTCTGTGCATGTGCGACACTCACACAGCCTTGGCTGTCCTGGAACTCACCCTCTAGCCCGGGCTGACTTCAAACTCTGCCTGCCTCTGCCTCCCAAGTGCTAGGATTAAAGGCGATCTCCACCAAAACTGTTGGCTTTCCTAAGAATGGCTTTTCAAATCAAGACGATTCAAGGACCCTCACCTGGCACCATGCAGCCCAGGAGGACAGAACAAGCCCAAGACAGTCTGTACCCAGTGCCACATGGCACAGGTGGGGCATAGAACTCCTGAAACGACCCCAGGCACCCAGAGTCCCTGGTCACCACTAAGATGAGCAAGTAAGCGGTGGAGAGATGGAAGAGAAGGAAAAGCAGAACAGAACAGCGTGTGCACAATGAAGAGAGATGGGACTGGAGAACAGGAAGAACGGCCGGCCAATGAGAGGAGCTGGTGATGCCACCTGAGGCCATGCTGAGGTCCTGGCCAAGTCTGTGGCCCTGCAGCAGCAGGGGTCTGTTACCATCAAAGGTTATGCAGACATGCCTGATCTGCCACCTGGGGCCAGGTTCTTGTTTGATGGCTGTGCAGAGATGGCCCCACCTCTTACCTGTTGCTGCTCTCAGGAGAGTGCCATCCCACCCCACACCTGGAACCTCATCTGGGCAAACAGTAGAGCTGGCCCTGGTGGTGAGGGTTCTGGACAGCTGGCCCTGATAGCATGAGTGTGGGAGAGTTGTCAGCATAACCAATGCAGCTACCTCTCAAATACAAGGTTGTGAGTTGACCCACTCCAACATCTACCCCATCTATGAATGAGCTGGAGCTTGTGAAAGGCCCAGTCCTGCAGATCCAAAGCTGCAGGACCTCTATAAGATATCTGAGAGGAGTCCCTGTGAAAATCCAGTACTGATAGACAGTACAGCAGAAGCCAGAGGCCTAAAACCAGACCAATGATTCACTGCAAAGATCATTTGGGAGAACAGCGATTTGGACAAAAAGGGTATACCGAGAGAGACACTGTGGCACACTGCTGCTTCCTCCCTGAGATTTCTGTTTGTGTGCTTGCTTTTGGGGGAAGGTTGCAAGAGCAGAGGGTGGATATGGAAGGATGGGGAGATGAGTGGAATTGAGGCTCATGATGTAAAATCCACACACACAAAAAAAATCAATAAAGAAAAAGAAGAAGACTCAGTTTCTAATTTTACCTTCGAGACATATGTGCTTCTTCAGGCAAGTCACATTATCTCTCTGAGTATCTATTTTCTCTGCTGTAAATGGATATAATAATGGCCTCTGCCTCACAAAATGCTCGAAACGGGGCTAGGAGCACAGCTCAATGGTAGAGCATTTGTCTGGCACACACAAAGCTAGAGGCTTAATCACCAGCATCCCCCAAAAAGGGGGAGAAGGAAGAAGCCCCCAAATGTGCAAGCATACAGAGATACGATCAGGTCGGTTGTCTAGAAGGCCCTGCTATCATACCTGATGACCTCAGTTTAACCCCAAGCACCAAGACGGAGCAAGGAGAAAAGTGGCTTTGGAAAGTTGGCCTCTGGTATTTTCTTGCACAATAAACAAGTTAATGTAACAAACACGGGATCATACAGTATGTGTGTCCATCCTCTGAACCAACGCACTTGCTCTGCCATCACTGCCACTAATCTATACCCTGGGGTGGTCGCTCTGCCATCACTGCCACTAGTCTATACCCTGGGGTGGTCGCTGATTCCTTTGGTGATTGCGTACACAGCACACAGCACCATAGCTACTCCTTTTTTTTTTTTTTTTTGTCCAAGACAAGGTTTCTCTGTATAGCCCTGGCTGTCCTGGAACTCACTTTGTAAATCAGGCTGGACCAGGCTGGCCTTGAACTCAGAAATCCACCTGCCTCTGCCTCCCGAGTGCTGGGATTAAAGGCGTGTGCCACCACACCCGGCGCCATAGCTACTTTTATAGGTAACTCCCAGACACATGAAGAATATCTTACTCACTGTTCTATTACTATGAAGAGACACTGACCAAGGCAACTATTATAAAAGGAAGCATTTAATTGAGGGCTGTACACATTCTGGGAATCAAACAGGGTCCTTGGAAGAACAGTTACTGCTGGTGAGCTCTTTGCAGCTTCTCACAGCTACCAAGTAACAACCATCTCTCCCAAACTACTTTATCTTCTGACAGTGGGACTTCTAGTGATGAGGCCTTACCTCTTAAAGCACTGAGACGGGCATACCACACCACCTCAACTGTGCCTCAGTTTCCAACAGTGGGGCTCTTTGGGGACACATATATCCAGCAGCTAGACCAGGACAACAACTGATGCCCGTGTATGACCATTTTAGGTCCAGGAAGAAGCCTGCAGAGTGCCTCTGTGGGGTTCACATGGAGGTTATTATTATAGATTTACCTTTTGCCCTCAGTCTGACACCTTACGGGTTGGCAGCTTCCACCAAGAGTTATCAGAACACAGGAGCCATCTGCACACCAGAGCCTTGTGGAAAGCTGTGAACACCAGAGCCACTCAGATGTTGTCCTGTCCCCAGAGACTCTGAAGTGGTCTGGTGTGATGCCTGTGGATTTATTTTGTGAGGTATCCTAGGTGATTAAATATCCACCTGTGAGACAGTGAGAGGCCTGGTTTTTGTTTTTTTTTTTGTTTTTTTTTTTTTGTTGTTTTTTTTTTTTTCGAGACAGAATTTCTCTGTGTAGCCCTGGCTGTCCTGGAACTCACTTTGTAGACCAGGCTGGCCTCGAACTCAGAAATCCACCTGCCTCTGCCTCCCAAGTGCTGGGATTAAAGGTGTGTGCCACCATGCCCGGCTGAGGCCTGGGTTTTAAGTGGATGGATCTGCGTGTCCATGGGTTACCACACAATGCCCTCCACTGACTGAGCTGTCCATAGGCAGGTCATTTGGTGGAGAGGGACATACATAGACTCGTCAGCCACATAGATCTGGGTTTAGTCCCAATTCCAGGAGCTCTGACATTCTTCCACCTGCTTCTCAAATTTGCAATTGGAGTTCCCACCTCCCAGGTTGTCTGGAAGAAATCAGTAAGAGAACTCTGTGGAGGGGCTGGTGAGATGGCTCAGCGGGTAAGAGCACCCGACTGCTCTTCCAAAGGTGATGAGTTCAAATCCCAGCAACCACATGGTGGCTTACAACCACCCATAACGAGATCTGACGCCCTCCTCTGGTGCTTCTGAAGTCAGCTATAGTGTACTTATGAATAATAATAATAATGAATCCTTGGACCGGAGCGAGCAGGGCCGAACGGAGTGAGCGGAGCAGACCAGAGCGAGCAGGGTTGACCGGAAAGAGGAAAATAAATAAATAAATAAATAAATCTTTAAAAAAAAGAAAAGAAAAGAAAATGCTGTGGAATCGCCAGGCACAGGGCCCACCCAGCCTTAGGGCAGGCATGGTTCTGGTGACCTTCTGCAACAATTTTGGGGCAGGGGAAAGGACAAGTGTGGCCCAACACTGGCTTATGCAAAGTGCTCAACAGGAAGGTCATTCCCTGTGGAAAAGGAAGGAAGGAAGGAAAATTCAGAAGGAAGCTTTAGGCCAATTGTCTGGGCCAAGGCCTATAATCTCTGTGATCCTCAGTTTCCACATATGTAAGACTGGTGTGCACATTCTCTTCTCAGCTCCACATCACTGATGCCTTACTGGTACTCCAGCCACAGCAGTTTACGGCAGGGTCATCAGCAAATGTGAGACCCCACACCCAACTGTCATCTTTCCAGGAATTGTCACTCAGCCGTCATCTTCCAGCGCATCTCTAGCCTCAGGTGATAAATACCTTTCAAAATGGGTGCTATTGCCTGTTTACGAAGTTTGCACTCAGTAAAAGCTAACACATGCTAGCTGACTGGGAATGTAGTTCGGTTGGTAGAACGCGTGGGGAGCAAGCATGAAGCCCTGGGTCCAATCCCAGCACTGCCTAAAATGACCATGGAGCAAGGAGGCACAGGTCTGTAATTCCAGCTCTTAGGAGGTGGAGGCAGGAAGATCAAAAGTTCAAGGACGGCGTGGTGGCATACGCCTTTAATCCCAGCACTCGGGAGGCAGAGGCAGGCGGATTTCTGAGTTCGAGGCCAGCCTGGTCAACAAAGTGAGTGCCAGGACAGCCAGGGATATACAGAGAAACCCTGTCTCGAAAAAACAAAAACAAAAAAACAAAACAAAACAAAAAAAAAATCCCCCAAGCTAGTAAAACATACTTAACATTTGTCGGCCATCACCTGGCTCCCCTGTCACACCATGTAACTTTACAGGTCTATGGAATTTCCAGAGGATGAAGCCCTGAATGAGACAGACATGCTGATTTCCAAGCAATTCAGTCTTACGGGCCTACTGTGTGCAGTATGGCGATGACCTCGTTTCAGCCTCCTAGTTCCTGTTGGTCCTTACAAGGCCCAGAACGTCCTCTAGGGACCCTCTCCAGGTTTCACAATTTTGTGTGAGCCTGTATCCTGTTGAACCTGCATCTTCCCCCTCTGGGCACTCCACCCCCCCACCCCACCCCCCACCCCCAGGGTCTCAACTGCACCTCCTGGATGAGAGCAGGCTTTGCTGATATGATTCACTGGCCCTTTCCGGCTCTGACATCGTCGGTATTTAAATCAGCACATGAATATTTTACAAGCATCCCGGGCGAAAATAACCCCCTGCCTGGTTATGTCAGGCCGCAGCTCCAGTCAGCTCCAGTCAGCTCCAGTCGCTAGGCCACGGCTCCCTTGCTATTTACTAGACATGCGATTCCGCCAGGCCTCCCAGCAGCAGCCCAAGGAATCGATAGTCTTTAAATAAGTAATTAGAGGAGCTGAAGACTTGGGCAAGGCCTGGACGAAGCCAGCCTGCAAGTATCTGTGACAAGCTCTTCCAGGTTCCCTGCAACGGGCCTCTCTGTCAAAACTTGTGACAAGGCCTGGGGGTGGAGTGAGACAGGGTGGAACAAGACCGAGCTGTAGAGTTGCTGGCATTTTTCAGGCTCTCCCTTCGTGCCAGGCTTTGTCTCATTACTGCTATCCCAAACTGTTCTCCCGAAGTCACAGAGGCTCAGAGAGGGGAGGTGAGTCTCCCAGCACCACACAGCAAGGGAAAGTCACAGATCCAGGTCTGTCCTGCTTAAGCAGGGTGTTTTTCAACCTTGAGCTGGACCACAGTTGGTGGCGGGAGACCAGCCACTGTGTTGTGTGGGGATTCTAACAGTGACTGAGTAAAAACAGTGAAGGACACATGTGAAAATGTCATAAGGAAGCTCATTGTTTTGTATGCCAACTATAATAATTAGTGGTACTAAAAATAACCCAGGGGAGGGGGAACTGTACTCCTCTTGGTCTAGAGCGGTGCTATGGAACCAACGCAGCTGATGGAGGACACCAAACCAGGCCGCTCCTGGTGTCATATTGAACACGTTTTTGACCTTCTCTGTAAAATGGGAACTTCTCCAAGGTTATCATGAGGTTTGAAGGTGTTCACATCTGCAAAGTACTCAGAACGGTACCAAACACGCATCTGTGACCTCAGTGTTGTGCCTGACAGGCTCCAGTCATGAGATCTCCGTGCTTTATTTATCCCATGGGCTCTCCCATTTACCAGCCTCAACTGAGCTGGAAGCTATCAACAGGACTGCTTTTGGTGCCAAAGGACCCCAAGTGCCACATTTTTAGCCTCTGCTGTGCCTACAGGGTTGGGGGGAGCGCTACATAGCCCCTTCCCAGAGCATGGGCTCAAAGGCTGCACTTTTGATTACCCAGGAAGCGGTAAAACACACAGAAGCAAGCATATTTTTTCAGTGGACTTGGCCAACACATTTCATTGCATTTTATTGGTCTGTAGTGTGGGTGTTTGTTCCACCAATGATGATCAAAAGCAGGGATCTGACCACCATCCTTGTTTGGGTGTTTGTGAGAAAAGGTGTCCAGAAAGACCTGTCCCTGTAGACACAGCCTCCAGGAGAGGGCTCAAGTGTGTTTGTGCATACCACTTTATCCTTTCAACCACATTATCCTTTGTTCTCCCAGGGTATCTGGACATCCCCCAGCTAGCCTCTTCTTGTGGCTAAGGAAACTGAGGCTAGATGGGGCGGAGTTTTGTCCAGAATACATTGTCGAGCAGCCATTTTCTGAGGGGCTACTGTCACCCCAGTAGCTGTGGGAAAGCTCTTTCTCAGTGGTACCACGAATGATTCTGGTTGGTGGCTATCCCTCCAGGGAGTGATCAAGCATGCTTCTTGAATGCACACTTCCTCTTTCTGTGGACACACCTCCCAGAGCCATAGAACTGTCCAGGTCAGAGAAGGATTTGGAGGACTGCATGATGGTAGTGGCAGGTGGTAGTTTCTGTGAGCCCAGAAGTTACACAGGTCACCTTTTGTCCATGTTCCATCCGCCAGTCATGTTCAAAGCAAACCTAGCTTCAATCCCAGGAAGAGAACACAGATGGATAGACCCTCGGCTGTGTCTCTGTGGTTGGTCTCAAGGTGCCAGGTTAAAGTCGACACAGATAGGGTAGGGACCCACACTCTGGCAGGAGATGGAGTGACATGACTGTGTTATACCTAGTGAACCAGTGTCCCTAGCTGGAGGTTAGAATAAGTCCTCATCCCATGTTTCAGCAGAAGTCCGTGTCAGTAAACGCAACTGTAGGCCTGAGGTCCCAGCAAATGTCACAGAAGAGATAAACAGCTGAGTTCAATTCTGTACACAGATGCGAGCACACTCTACCCCCACCCCATGCACACACACACACACACACACACACACACACACACACACTGAGGCACATGCATGTACACACATACACCAGCTATTATAACATTTTACCACCTCAGTTAACAGCCATCTGCTTGAGGGTCTAGGGACTCCGGGCTGGGGGGCTAAGCGTGCACACCCTCCCAAGGGCTTGATTCTTTAGTGACACAAGGGCCCAGAGTCCATGAGACATTTAAAGACTGCTGCAGCAGTGGACTGTGATGTGTCATCTCTGGCCTTAGGGACCAGCTGGTAGGCACTGGTGTCCCTGGTGTCCCTGGTGTCCCTGGTGTCCCTGGTGTCCCACAGGCACCTTGGCAGGCTTAGTGAGCACTTTGTCTCTGTCAAGCCTGTTTCTCCAGTTTCTCTGTCAGGGGCCACCTGATCATCTTCCAAAGGGCTGCTTCTGGAACACTGGGGCCAGCTCTCCCAGGCAGCAAGCCCCTGCAGAAGCTAGCCTTGGACCATGGCACACCTCAGGTCTCAGTGGTTCCCCCACTTTCCTACCAGCTCGGACCCCGCCTTTTGCTCTAATTACAAGGTCTTTGCAGGAGATTTGGAGTAAATATCCATCCTGTCTTTTTACATTCTTCCAGCATTCAAGGTCAAGGGGACTCCTGGGCAGAATCAATGTAACTGCTGTTCTCTGGCATCCCATGTTTTTGATTTTATGCATTTAAAAAGCACGATTCTGAGAAAGGATCTGTGGGTTTTGCTTGATGTCAGAGGGGTCTGGGTTGCTGGAAAGGCAAGTGTCACCTTAGGCTGTGGCCTCCTGCTGTGGAGCAGGGTTCCTTCCCTGCTCCACAGTATGCATGCCTTGCTCTTCAAGGCTCCTATTGGTATGAGGATAAACCCACCACCTCCCTTCCTCCAAATGCTAGCGCCCCTGAGCACCTTCTAAGTGGGTGGTCCCACAGGAGTGTTATTCCAGGTTGTTTTCTTCTACCTGTCTAATTAAGGGGACTTCTCCCTAAGCTAGATAAAGCAAGTGTCTCTGGTGAACACTCTACGCTGAGACAGGCTGTGTCCCACAGGGCAGAAGCCAATCTGGGGGTGGAGGGGCAGAGCTGACTGCATAGTCCAGCTGTGGCCCCATCCTCAGGCAACATGGTTCCTCATGGCCTCCTCTGTCTGTCTCCTGCCCAAATCCCACAGAGATGGCACAGAGATGGGTGTAAGTAAGGCTGGCAGCTGTGGATAAGTGAATATGTAGACAAACTAAGAGAAACCTTACAGGCACAGAGGAGAAGGAGGAGGAGGAGGAGGAGGAGGAGGATTGTTCTCTGTGGACCTGAAAGCCACCACCTGGGGTAGGAGGTGGCGTCCAAACTGGGTGTTTCTGTATGCCAACAGTGGGAAGCTAGAGACAGGTGGCAGTGGCTGAGCCTGAGGAAGCCAGCAGGAACCAGGCTAAAAGAGGCTTACCTGTCAGAATGGTAATTAATATACCTGTCATAATGGTAATTAATATGCCTGTCATAATGGTAGCATCAATGGATGTTGTAAATCAAAGCTGGGATCCTTCTGATCATGGCTAGGACTTCATGCAGGGTATCACTGTGGAACTCCATATGTGGGAGCCTGATATCCCCTCATCAATCCTGTCTCAAGCTATCTCAATATGCCTCCCAGGAAGGAATCAGGCTCTCCTCCTGTATCCAGCAAACATTCTTAAACTGCTTTTATGGGGCCACCCATCAGCTCACTTGTTAAATCGAGCTTTCCTTAGGCCTGACACCTCCATGTCCCCTTCTCTGTTCTGGCATTGACCAGCTGCTTCTTTGTCCTTAGGGTCTCTTCTCCTTGTGCCCATCCCTAAGAAGGTGGTGGCTTCCCAGTGTTTGTTCCTCATCCCCTCCTTAATCATTGTCTACCCTAGACAGCCCCAATCCTTTCCTGTGCCTTCAGGGACCACATAGAGCTGGGGTTCCCAGTTTCCACATTCTGTCACTCCTGACTCAATCATTCACCTGCTGAATTTTCTGAGCCCCCCCCATGGACACCTCAATCCTAGAGACACCCTCAAGTCAGACTTCACTTCCCCCCACAACCCATATAATGTCAGCATAATACAGTCCTGTGCAGTTGCCCATGAGGAACTGAATCCAGCTTCCTCTTGGGCATAAGGAAGGGCCTGGGGAGGTAGCTCAGTTGACAGGGTTCTTGTCTAGCATATGGGAAGCGCTGGGTTTGATCCCTAGTAATGTCTAAAGCTTTTGGCACTTGTCTGAGGCAGGAGGATCAAAAGTTCAGGACACTTATCTGTGCATCAGCAGCCAGTTTAGGATACATGAGATCTCTCTCTCTCTCTCTCTCTCTCTCTCTCTCTGAGCAGGGCAGGGTGAGCCACTCTACTCTCAGGTGTCACTGTGTGATTAGGACCCAGGAAGGAGCAGTGCATCTCACCTCTGACCTCTGGGCCTGCTGGGACTGGGCAGTAAATGTTGACCAGATTGATTCACACCACCCTTAGAAGTCAGTGGTCAGCTGCTGACCACACTGTCAATTATTCAGGCTCCCAGGGATTGCATGGAGAGCATAGATGGCTTAAATAAAACATGGCTCCATTGCCCTTCCCTCAGAGGCCTGGGCAAGGTGGACAGCCAGCACCCAGGACCCAAAGCACTTCCCTGGATAGTCATGAGCACACATGCCTGGGATCCCACCCAGAAATCAGTTCACATGTGTTTTTCAAGGCCTTCCAGAGCCAGGAGACTGGATCCCAAGGGCAGGATAGGCTACGGGAGTCACCTGAGTCGAGTTTCAGTTCTATTCCAATAGTCACAGGCTTTTCTTGTCACTAGAGACAAACAGACACTGTGGGAGCCTGGGAGCCATGAGACCATGGGCAGGAGAGTCACACCACAGAGAGGTTAGTCCCTTGGGAACGAAGCTGATAACACAGGCCACCTCGTGCCCTCAGGTCTTTCTGGAACCAGGTGATCAAGAGTGAAGGTGTGCCTGGCATGGTGGCGCACGCCTTTAATCCCAGCACTTGGGAGGCAGAGGCAGGTGGATTTCTGAGTTCAAGGCCAGCCTGGTCTACAGAGTGAGTTCCAGGACAGCCAGGGCTATACAGGGAAACCCTGTCTCAAAAAAAAAAAAAAAAAAAAAGAAGAAGAATGAAGGTGCATTCCTGCAATAGCTGCTTACAGGGTGCTTGGCGCTTTGTGAGGTACCTCAAGGTGCAATGAGAAGGCTGATTTCTGCCCTGAGTAAATCCTAGCTGAACACTAACAACATAAAGGATGGTGAGTTGGGCACAGTTCTAACCTCCACAAGCCTCCTCACACAGTCTAACATTCATCAAGGTGGCTACTGGTGGCATCTCCATCATTCAGCCAAGGGAGACATTTTTACAGATGAGGCTATGAAAATGTGCCCACCACACATCCCGTGTAAATGATGGGACTTCAAGTCCCTACTGTCCACTTCAGTTTAGAGTCATGGGATGGAGATAGATGGACACTAGATAGATGGTCCTCTATAGCCAGAGGGACTAAAACAGAGGAGCCAGTATATCTATGATGAATCATGGGATAGTGACAGAGAAGACCTTCTAGAAGGTCATAGTCTTCTGGAAAAGGAGGTCCTGAGGAAAGTCTGTTCTGAGCCTGGAAGGTAATCTGGTAGTGGTGGGAACAGATGAGCCTGGGTCTCCCTTGGCTTCATGATGCTCACTTCGTCTTTGTTGCTGCTTTTACATCTTAGTTTCCAAAGCCAACAGGTAGGCTTGAGCCTTCTTGTTGAGTTGATCATATTCTCCCCTGTGGTTGTCTCTGTCATGGCCCCTCCCCTGAAGACCTGAACTGCAGGCCACTGAGAGCCAGGTCTCTTCTCTGGTTCCCTTTCCTCTGATCACACAGGGATCTACATTCACAACCAGAAATCCTACCTCACTCCCTTCCTGTCAGCTTTCTCTTCTCCTAACAGTTTGAACCCATTGCACTCCAGCAGTCCCTGAGCTACCTAACCATGACACAAGGACTTTCAGTGTCACCCATGCTGGATTTGTAGGTAAAGTGTTTGTGATTCACAGTACAAACCAGGACATGTCTGAAGGTGAAAGGATGGTACTACTAATTGTGAAATGTTAATTCTGCCAGCAGCACAGTGCAAGGCCAGGCAGACAGAGTCATGGTCATTCCAATTCATCAGAAGGATGGGAGAATGCCTGGATGGCAGGTAGAATTGTAATGAATCTGACGGCAAGTTTAGGGAAGACTAGAACTTGTGGTGCTAATGGCCTAGATTATGGATTCCAGTGTCCCAATTCACAGCTAAGAGGAGTTGGAGAGTCCTGGAAAAATCATGAATGATTTGAAACAACTAGAACAGGGAAAAGCCTTGCAACTTTGCCATTGCTGTGTTCATGACAGGCATTACTAATGGATCACAGTCTCTTCTTTCCCACCACCTTGATTCAAGCTCACAGCTCTCAGTTCAGTGCTCTGGAATTTAGGACTCATAAATATCAATCTATTATTGGGGGCTAGGATCTAGACTCAAGGGAGACTAACTTCCCCTTGTGGTTAGAAGCCTAGAAATTTTCACAAAGATTTGGTGTGGGTGATTAGGCTGGGCTGGCTGGCTAGCAAGTCCCAGGATCCTCTACCTCCCTAGTGTTGTGACTGCAAGCACTTCATCATTCCCAGCTTCCTACACCAACTCTAGGGATCAAACTCAGGATCTCAAGTGTGTGTGGCACACACCTTATCCACTGAGCTATTCTCCCAGGCTCTAGAAGCCTGGGCTTTGAAAGGAATGATCTGTGTGCTCTTCTCTAGGCAATAGGAAGCCACTGGAGAATGTGAAGGGGCAGTGAACCAACTGTTAGGAAAGGGCAGAGCAGGAACTGGAGCAAAGAAATCAGTGAGGAGCATTACTGTGTCTAAATGCCAAGCAGTCAGAAGACCAAGGTGTGGGCAAAGAGGAGAACACAGCAAGTATGACTTGCAGTTTTTGTTTTTTGTTTGTCCATTTGGTTTTTTTATTTGTCTTATGCTTTGTTCTGTTTTGCTTTGTTTTTTGAGACAGGATCTCACCTAACCCAGGCTGACTTTGAGCTCCTGATCCTCCTGTCTCCACCTCCCAAGTTCTGGGATAGCAGGTGTTGCTGGGGATCAAACCCATATCTTGTGAATGCTAGAGATGCACTCTCCCAATTGAGCTATAACCCCATCCTTTTTCTGGGTTTCTCAACCAGGTTCTGGGACGGTGCCTTCAGCTAGGCAGGCATCATACATTGGATATCCTGATAAGAACCTTCTGCCTGGGTACTCACCACACAGAGACTATGACCTCAAAGGAAGACAGGTCCAATTGGTTTGGTGGGATTGACCAGCACAACTGAGAGCCTGGAAAATTCTGCGGAGGAAATTAACTCTCTGAATATCTTCTCTCTGCAAAGGAGGGCAGGGTTCATCTCTCAAACTAAGAAATAGAGAAAAGGGGCTGGTGAGATGGCTCAGCGGGTAAGAGCACCCGACTGCTCTTCTGAAGGTGGTAAGTTCAAATCCCAGCATCCACATGGTGGCTCACAACCATCCGTAACGAGATCTGGCACCCTCTTCTGGAGTGTCCGAAGACAGCTACAGTGTACTTACATATAATAAAAATAAAAAAAAAAAATAAAAAAAAAGAAATAGAGAAAAGGGGTCCAGGGGTCTTACTGAGCTCTTGGTAGTTTATGAGGTGACCTCATGAGGAAGACACTAATATGTCATTCATTTCCTGGTGAGATGTCTATTCAATTCTGAGCAGCCATGTGTCCCAGAGTCACCAGAAGTGGGGTCTCGGTGAGGCAGTGCTGGTGAGAGTCCCTTGGGCCCTGGTTCCTGGGACGACAGACTTTGGAGGACAGAAGAGCTTGAAAGCTTCAGGCTTGAAGGCTCCTATCTTAGAGCTGGAGGGAGTTGCTGAGGGGCTAGCTGAGGATTAGCTGGAAGAAGGTATTGCTGGCCTGGAGAGGAACCCCAGTGACCTGAGGAAGTCTCTACCTATTTCTTCCAGGGAAACCAGGACCTTCTGGACAGGTGTCAGAGGGAAAGAGGGTTTCTTCTACTTCAGTTCCAGGGGGTAGGCAGGTGCACACATGGGTACATGTGCATGTTCCTGTGTGAATGTGCATGTGTGTGTTGATGTGTGTGTGGGGGAGGCTCTGTCTGCGGCGCGCCTCCCTGCCTCCTCCGTCGACCAGCAAGAAAGACATGCCACCACCGGGATCTTCTCAGTCAGCTTTATTCAGGAGCACCTTGCTTGTAGTTCCCAGGACCCTGGACAGCAGCAGAGCTGCTGCTTTTATACACTCCCAGGGAAGGGGGAGGGGTGTCATAGTGGTTGCTGATTGGTGCACCAAGCCATACCTCATTTGAATGTGGCCCATTCATTGGTGCCACAAGCCACATCCATTAGCATATTTTCCCTACATTGTTACTACAAGCAGTGCCTCATTAGCATATTTTCCCTTCGGGAGGGGCTACTGCCTCAGGAGGCCTGAGGAGAGAGCTGCGCATGCGCACTAGGCTCTCCTCCCTGGCAGCCTGCCGGCCCCGCGCCATCTTGTAATGGGGCGGAGCCGCAGGCTCTCCCGGAGCCACAGGCCTTCCCGGAGCCGGACGGCCTTCCCGGAGCTCTGGCGGCTTTGCCAGTCAGGGCTCGGGCGGCTTCGCCACGGTCGGGGCTCGCGCTGCAGCTTTCGCCACCTGCCTCGGGCGGGCGGGACTCGCGCGGCGGCTTTCGCCGCCTGCCTCGGTCGGCAGGGCTCGGGGATCCCTGGAGGCGGAGCCTCTCGGAGCCCAGGGATCCCCGGAGGCGGGGCCTCTCGGAGCCCCGGGCTTCTCGGAGGCGTTTGCCGGGGAGGCCCAGGTGCGGCTTCCTACATCTGTCTATGTGGGGATAGGGGGCGGTGGGTATAGCTGTGGTATCAC
Source organism: Mus minutoides (assembly GCA_902729485.2). Taxonomy (NCBI): domain Eukaryota; kingdom Metazoa; phylum Chordata; class Mammalia; order Rodentia; family Muridae; genus Mus; species Mus minutoides. Next base: position 1,816,674 of record LR749658.1, read on the forward strand.
ACATAAAAGTTTAAAACACCAAACCTTAAGCAAAACTATTATAATATTATAATTATTTATTTATTATTATTATTTTCTTGACAGGGTTTCTCTGTGTAGCTCTGGCTGTCTTGGAACTCACACTGCAAACCAGGCTGGCCTTGAACTCAGAGATCTGTCTGCCTCTATCTCCTGAGTATGGGGATTAAAGGCACAAGCTTCCTCAGCAAAACAATTGCCAAAACAAATGTCTGAGAGTTTTAATCTGTAAGTTTTAAAGTGGACAAAGGTATCAGCAGAGGTCCCTGGTGCCTGGAGAGGTGACAAAGTCTACCTGGTGACTGTGATAGCTATTTCTGGTTGTCAACTTGACTACATCTGGAATGAAATACAGTTGAGAAATGGAGGGCACACCAGCCATTTAGACTGAAAGACACAGGCTTCTTTCTAACAAGATCTTAACATGGAGATCTTGAGGCATAGTGGCCATAAAAAGGTTAGTCCCAGGCAAGGTAATACATGCCTGGGAAACTGAGAGAAGCAGATCTCTGAGTTCAAGGTCAGCCTGGGACAAAGCAAGTTCCAGATCCAGGTGTGGTGGTACACACCTTTAATCTGAGCCATCTCAGATTAACCTTTTATTGGAGGCCACATAAGGACATTGGAAGAAGGAAGATTCTCTTCTTTGCTTTCTTGCACTTACTTTGCCAGCACATCTGTTGGAATCTACTTCTTCAGAATTCCAGCTTATACAGAAAAGGAGCTGAAACACCTAGCCTCGTGGGACTGAGCAACTACTAGACTCCTGCATTTCCATTCACAGCTGCCCATTGTTAAGTTAGTTGGACTGTAGACTGTAAATCATTACAACAAATTCCCTTACTATACAGACACGGTCCATTAGTTCTGTGACTCCAGAGAACCCTGACTAATACAGTGACTATTAGAAGAAAACTAAGTCTGAGTCTTGTGGGGAACCACTCTGTAAGCTATTCGCCATAGGAACACAGAAGACGCTAGGATCCAAGAGGAGGTGACTGCTGGTAATAAAACAGAAAGAGGCTGCTGGAGTGGTATGTGAATAATGCCGCACTGCCTCGCCGTGTGCTCTTGCCTACAAGGTCTAGAGAGCCATAGCTACAGGACATAAGTCCCATGGGCAGTGTGAGTCACTGTGAGGTTGGTTGGTTTAGGGCTCAGATCCATGCCAGGCCCTCTGGATGTTGTTGTGGAGGCCTTTCCTTCCAAGAACAAACTTAACTCTTAGAACCCAGGCTATAAGTGAGCTGGAAGCGTTGCTGTTCTGGTGGAGGGAGCAGGCTGCAAGCCTGTGCCCAAGACTGACCACCACCTCCCAGCACAGTAAGAAGGCAGACCAGAAGCCGGGCATGGTGGTGCACGCCTTAAATCCCAGGACTCGGGAGGCAGAGGCAGGCAGATTTCTGAGTTTGAGGCCAGCCTGGTCTACAGAGTGAGTTCCAGGACAGCCAAGGCTATACAGAGAAACCCTGTCTCGAAAAACAAAAACAAAAAACAAAAAACAAAAAACAAAAAACAAAAAACAAAAAACAAAAAAAAAAAAGAAGGCACACCAGAACCAAGTCTATGTAGCTGTGAAGGAAGCGGGGTCTCAGAACCACAGCAGTTCATGGTCAAGTGTCTGAGGATTCCTGGGGACTGTGTCTGCAAGCTCTGAGCCCTGAGGACCATCCTTGCCCAGAGGGGTCAGTGGGGAGAAGGGAACACTTCTAAAACTGTACCCTATACCAGGAGCTGTACTGCAAGCAAGCAGTCAGGTCTGGGACCCTGCAGAGAGACCCCTGGGCAGGAATGAGCACAAGGGAGTGACAGGGGACACAATGGGGGGGGGGGGGGAAGAGGCCTGAGGAACTCAGAGCTTTGGAGAAGCTGACCTAAGGAAAGGGAGAGTGGGAACCCGGGGTGGGGTGGGGGAGCCCCACAGCTGCAGACCCAAGCCTGCTCAGGACCAGGCCCTCCTCTGGCAGCTGACCGCTGAGGGGAACCTAATGCCTCTGAGACTGCCCAGGTGGGCAGCAGATCAAGTTTACCTCCCTGTTTCCTTTATCCTTCTCTCCTGGCTGCTGCTCAGAGCAGCCTGAGCTGTCCTGCAGGCCTGAAGCCCTGGGCTGCCCTCCCGCTCCAGCCCTTTTCCTCATCGTTTTACCAGGCTACTCGGCTTCCTTCTTCCCAGGCTCTTGCCAAGTCCTTCCTGGCTCCCTGCCCTCTACTCTTAGAGGCTGCAGATGAAGCCAGGCAAGCCCTGGGACCCTTCCCACCTTCATCTGACTGATGGTCACACCCAGTTGTGACCCAAGGCTTTATTGGTGCCCATTGATTCCAAGCCCCTCCTCCCTTGGCTCTTAGAAATGTCGTTAACCCACCCCACAGTTTCAGTCCGCACATTCCAGCCCAGTTGGAGTTGCAGGCACTCAGAGGATTTTTTGATGGGGGAGGTTCTCTGAACCTCAACTTACCCTTCCTTCATTTATCAGCTTGGCCTTCCTTCCCTGCCCAGTTCAAATACATGTGCTCAAATCACCATTTCAGACACCATGGAAGGACAGAGCTAGTCTGAGTATTTTGGAGAGCTCTGGAATAGCCTGCATTTTCACACCCCTCCTCCCCTTTGCACTGGAGCTGTTAAATTCATTTAGTGTCTGGGTTGGTGGCTGACCTGGACCTGATATTTCATTCTTCCTGAGTTCTGAGACCTGGGTCTCAGCCAACACCCTCTCCTGTCTGCTCCCAAACCCACTGCGAAAGGTATTTGTGTATGAGACAGCAGAAGCAGACTTAGACAAGTCACAGGGATGTTTCTTTTAAGAGATAAATTCACACAACTTCAAAGGCTCCTTGGACTATCCTGCTTTAAAAGGTTCCTTTGACAGCCCACCCCTGGGAAGCTTTCACAAGCCCCTTTATCTCACAGGCACCACAGTTCTCCAGCTTCCTTCTGTCTCTTTCCTTCATCTTCCTTTTTGCACCTTTCTGCCTTGAGAAGCAAAACCCCTTCAGAGCTTTGCCCAGATGTCCTTAGTCTTGTGAACCTCAGAAGAGAGTTACCAAACCTCTCTGGACCTCAATTTTATCTGCACACTAGATCTGAAGATATATCTAAAATAATAGATACATATTATGGAAATAAAGGTAGTGGGGCTGGAGGGGTGGCTTGGAGGATAAAGTGATTGCCAAACAAGTACAAGGACCTCAGTTTAGATACACAGAAATTGGAATTCAGAATGCCAGAACATGTCTGCAATCCCAGTGCTCCTGTGGTGAGATGGGAGACAGGTCATGGGCCAGATGGCCTGGCATACAGTGGCCAGCAACAAAGGACAATGTCTTAGCCACTCTCTATTGCTGTGAAGACACACTATCAATATGGCAACCCTTACAAAAGAAAGCACCTAACTGGGGGCTGGCTTACAGTTTCAAAGGCTTAGTCCACTGTCTTTATGGCAGGAAGCATGGCAGTATATAGGCAGTCACAGTGCTGGAGAAGTAGCCAAGAACTACATTCTCATCTGCAAGCAGAGAGAAAAAGAGAAATCCTGGGCCTGGCATGGGCCTTTTAAATCTGAAAGCCCACTCCCAGTGACACACTTCCTCCAACAAGTCCACACCTCTTAATCCTTCTAATCCTTTCAAACAGATCTATGCCTTGGTGGCAAAGCATTCAAATATATAAGACTTTGGGCCCATTCTTGCCATCATAGACTGTCTCAGACAAGGTGGAATGTAAAGTATGACACCCAAGGCTGGCTGTCCTTGGACGTGTGTTATGGCATGCAAGACCCCTCCCCCCAACACTATACACATACCAAAAAATTACTTATTTTGTTTTTCAAGACGGTTTCTCGGGCTGGAAAGATGGCTCATCGGTTAAGAGCACTGGCTACTTGCTCTTCCAGAGGTCTAGAGGTCAATTCCCAGCAGCCATATGGTTGCTCTCAGCCATCTGTAATGGGATCTGATGCCCTCTTCTGGTGTGTCTGAAGACAGCTACAGTGTACTCATATAAATGAAGTAAATTAATCTAAAGAGAGAGACAGAGAGAGAGAGAGAGAGAGAGAGAGTTTCTCTGTGTAGTCATGGCTATCTTGGAACTCTGTATACTAGGCTGGCCTCAAACTCAGAGATCTACTTGCTTCTACTTTCCAAGTGCTGGGATAAAAAGTGTGTATCACCATGCCCAGATCCACGATGACTTTTTTTAAAAGACAAAGACAATGGACTTAGTGGTAAGGATTTCATAATAGTCAACTGAAATTCAGCTTAGGGGCTAGGGGAAAGTCTTGGTTGGTAAAGTGGGTCCCTCAAAAGTATGAGGACCAGCCAGGCATGATGGTGCACTCGGGTGTCAGAGACAGGCAGACCTCTGTGTGGTCAAAGCCAACCTACTGTACAGAGCAACTTCCAGAACAGCCAGCACTGTTATACAGAGGACTCCGGTCTCAAACCTCACCACCACCACCATCCCCCTCAAAAAAAATTACAGAAGAAAAAAGCATGAGGTCCTGAGTTCTATCCCTACATCCCACATAAAGATGCCAAATAGGCTGGGCATATTGCTCATTGGATAAAGCCCTTGCTGAAGGCATAAGGACTGGAGGTCTGATCCTTGTCAGTCATGGAAAAGCTGGGTGGGGCTCTGGGGCACCCAGTTTACTAGCCCACTTTCACTCTTGGGAGTACCTCTCTCTTTCCCTCTCTCTCTTGCTTATTTTTAATTATTATTCTTTATTTTAACTCTTTTTTTTGGATTTTTGGATTTTTGAGACAGGGTTTCTCTGTATAGCCCCGGCTATCCTGGAACTCACTCTGTAGACCAGGCTGGACTCGAACTTAGAAATCCACCTGTCTCTGCCTCCCAAGTGCTGGGATTAAAGGCGTGCGCCACCAACACTCGGCTTTTTTTTTTTTTTAACTCTTTTTTTTTTATTCTTTATTTTATTTGCACTGGTGTTTTGCTTACATTTATGTCTGTGTGAGGGTGTCAGATCTTGGAGTTATACAAGGAGTTGAGAGCTGCCATGCTGGTAACTGAACCTGGATCTTCAGGAAGAGCAGCCAGTGTGCTCTTACTGCTGAACCATAAGGAGTGCTTTTCTCAGTAAGCTCTCTCTATGTCTGTTCCTGACCGTATGCCCCAATACAGTTATTTGCACCAGCACAAGTAGCCTGGAACTAGGTGGCATCTGAACTCACAACTGTGACTGAGAACCTCTGTGCATGCTTTTCCTGTCACTCTCTGAGGCCTCCTTCCCTTTCTGCCATGTGGCCACTTGCCAATTTCCTCTGCAAAAGGCATGGCTTGCTCTCTTCCTTTTCTCCATCTCCCTTCTCCAGGTAGCTGCCAAGATTTATAGCATGTCTGCCCTCAAAACCCCAATAAAATTGTCCTTGAGCTTAAAAAAGTCCTGGCAGCTCACCTGCCTCAGCACTCAGGAGGCAGAAACAGGAATCACTAGGGCAACCTGGCTAACTAGACTAGCCAGTTCAGAGAGACTCCACCTCAGTTAATTAAGCGTATAGTGATAGAGGAAGAGATTTGATGTCTGCTTCCGTAAGCGTAAACACATACATGAGTTCAGACACATATGTACCCACATACCTGAGAACACACATACACACATACACACACACACACACACACACACACACACACCACACACACTCACTCACAATACCAAACAGAGTGGCACACACTTATCATCTTGGTGCTAGGGAAGTGGAGGTAGAAGGATCTGCACATGAATGCTCACACATGTGCAGGCTCAATTGTGTTTGCTGCTACAGTTACTATTGTTTAATACTTATCCCTGGCTCTGAGGACTTGACTCAGGCACTGAACCACTAAGAGGTGAAGAATGGCGTTAATCATAATGGACACGGTCTCTGGGACCATGGAGAGTGAGTATCAGAGAGATAAAACCTATGCATGGTGACCAGTGTCGCTCAGTGATTTCTGTTTTACCCCCAATCCAGCCTGATCAAAAAGAGCACACCTCAGGGGTATTCCATCACCTGTACCAAAGCTCTGAGAGGTAGTTGCCTTATTAGATAGTGTACGTGTATGTGAGCTTGGACACTCATTTTCTTAAATTGTGTGTACAACATATGTGTGTGTGGTATATGCTTGTGTGTGTGTGTGTGTGTGTGTGTGTGTGTGTGTGTGTGTGTGTGTGAACACTTGCCAATATTTGTGTCTGTGGGGGCCAGGAGTAGACTCTCAATATCTTCCACTACTGTGTGGGATCTGAGCATCCAAACTCACATCATCATGCTTGCATGGCAAGGACTTTACCATTGAACCATCTCCCCTGGATCTTCTTTAATACCGTCTGATTCAGATGTATCAGAAGAGGCTGGTTCCAACTGAGTCCACTACACAACCCTTCATAGTATCATTTGCGGTCTCAGTGTCCCAATTCATGGAATCACTGTGGGAAAGGCCATTTCTGGGGTTTGTCCCAATTCACAGAATCACTGTGGCCATCTCTGGGGTCCCACAGGAAGCCTCAGGGACAAGGAAAGCTGGTCACACAGGCCCCATTCTCTCTCCACCTTACTCATAGTTGCTCTGACTTTCTTGAGTGTCAAGAACATCACTGGGGTTGTCTGCGAGGCTCTCAATGACCCCTCTCAACCACTACCCACTTAGAGGTAGGCTCCTGTCAGCCATTGCAGTGTGGTCTGGGATCATTGTTCTGGTATGGCTTGTGACCCGTGTTGTACCGATTGATTTGAACTGGGACAAAGGAATCTTTCTTCTCCATGGGCCTGCCATGTATGAGCTGGGGTTGTGGGCAGTGCTGAGGAGAGAACAAGGTTCTTCCCTGGCCTTTTGGCACGCTGTGTCCCAGTGAAAGTGATCCTAAAGTGAAAGGGCTCAGGAACCCTGAGGAACCTAAAGGTGATCTGGACTGAGCTCTGTGTGTGTAGGAGTGGGGGACCGGGAGAGCCGAGTGCCCAGCCGCTTTGGTGAGAACAAGGAAGAGGTTCAGAGGAATCAGAAGACGCAAGCCCCACCCCTGGGAGATGTGGACTTTGGGATCTAAATTTGTGGCACTCTGTGACTACCACCTTTGGGCCTTAGGTTCCAGGAAAGCAGAACTTCCTCTAGTTGACACAATAATGGTCTAGTTAATGCCATCAATAATTAATGATATTCTGTGCCAAGGCAGCCCTCTGTGCTTTTCAAGGCAAATCCGCCTCCACAGTCTCATTTGTTCCTTCTCCGTCTATATTGGAAAGATGATGGATTATTCTAGGAGCTGCCACGCCCACAGCCCCCGCTAGACAGAAACTGCTGTCTGGTCCATCTGACCTACTTCTTGAACAGTGAATTAAGGTATGCTCTGATGTAAAGACAGCCACCACAGGTGCAGGGCCTCTGGAGAGCCAAATCCCAACTGCTTTGATGAATCTCTCAGGGTTGGAGAATGAGCCTCGGAGAGAATAGAGGTTCTGTTCCTGCAAGGGCAGAAGCCAGGAGACAGGAAGAGAAGCCAATAACAGCAAGTGGAGAATGGGGGTGATGAGTTTGGGGTACACTTGGTAGAGTGCTTGCTTAGCTGGAAGAAAGCTTGCTATTCAGGACTTCGTAAAGATGTGCCATGAACTGACACACAAGCACGTATCCACCAGTCTCTTGACTCCTGACTACAGGAGTGATGTGGCCAGCTGCTTCTGCTCCTGCTGCTGAGGCCTGCCACGACAAGGAAGTCACCTTGAACTTCTTTGAACTGTGAAATAAAGCAAATACATTTTTGTAATAGCTAAAATGTAGAAAGAACTTAAATGTTGATAGCTGATGAGTGGATATACAAAATGTGGTATATCTGTATAAACCATTTGACCATTAAACAGACTATATAGTACAACATGGGCGAGCCTTAAAAGCATTAAATTCAGTACACAGAAAGACTCTGTTTCAACAAAACAAAACAGACAAAATTATACTCAGGAAAAAGAGCCAGGCACCAATGACTGCCTGCTGTATGATCGCACTTGTTCAGAGTAGGCAAATCCACAGATTTAAAAAAAAAAGTCATTTCTAGGGTAAACAGGAAGGGAACATATTCTGGAAATAGAGATGATGGTCGTACAACTCTGAATATACCATTGAATTATACTTTAAAAGCATGAGTTTTATGGTACATGGATTACAGTTCCTATGTAGCCCTGGCTGTTCTGGAACTCTGCAACCAGGCTGGTCTCAAATTCAGAGATCTGCCTGCCTCTGCCTGTCTCTGCTTCTGTTTCTGCCTCTGCCTCTGCCTCTGCCTCTGCCTCTGCCTCTGCCTCTGCCTCTGCCTCTGCCTCTGCCTCTGCCTCTGCCTCTGCCCTCTGCCCTCTGGCCTCTGGCCTCTGGCCTCTGCCCTCTGCCCTCTGCCCTCTGCCCTCTGCCCTCTGCCCTCTGCCCTCTGCCCTCTGCCTCTGCCTCTGCCTCTGCTTCTGCCTCTGCCTCTGCCTCTGCCTCTGCGTGCTGGGATTAAAGGCATCTACTACAACTGCGGGGCTGCGTAGATCACAGTTTCAGTGATATTTGTATTTGCATTTAAGGGTCTGGGTAGAGCATTTGGGTATCATGAAGTAAACCCTGGACTCAATCCCAGCATGATTAAATCAGGTATGGAGGTGCATACCTCTAATGTCAACTACTCAGGAGTTGGAATCAGAAAGGTCAAAGTTCAAAGTCATCTTCAGCTATGTAGTGTATTCAAGACCATCCCAGACTACATGAGAAACTTTTAAATATATATCGTACTGGCTAGTTTTGTGTCAACTTGACACAGCTGGGGTTATCACAGAGAAAGGAGCTTGAGTTGGGGAAGTACCTCCATGAGATCTAGCTGTGGGGTATTTTCTCAATTAGTGATCAAGGGGGAAAGGCCCCTTGTGAGTGGGACCATCTATGGGCTGGCAGTTCTATAAGAGAGATTCCATCTCTTGGGTTCTATAAGAGAGCAGGCTGAGCAAGCCAGGGGAAGCAAGCCAGAAAGAACATCCCTCCATGGCCTCTGCATCAGCTACTGCTTTCTGACCTGCTTGAGTTCCAGTGCTGACTTTCTTCAGTGATGAACAGCAATGTGGAAGTGTAAGCTGAATAAACCCTTTCCTCCCCAACTGCTTCTTGGTCATGATGTTTGTGCAGGAATAGAAACCCTGACTAAGACATATTTTATATATATATATATATATATATATATATATATATATATATATATATATATACCTCTGCCTGTCTCTGCTTCTGCTTCTGCCTCTGCCTATAGATAGATATTCTATCTATCTATCTATCTATAGCTGGTCTTTGACGCCTCACCCTGTGCTAGCAGGTAGGTTGAGCACTGTCCACACTTTAGCATGTTTGCCAGGCTTGGGAACAGAGATGACTTACTGGAGACCTAAGCTTGAATCCTACCACCTTGGAGTCAGGAGAGGTAGGGAGAGCCAGCCAGGTTGATGGCAGGTATGTGAGGACTGAACATGGCTCTGTTTGTCACTGGAATGAGCTCTGATGCATATAGGGATGAGCAGCTCCAAGAGAGTATTGGAAGTGCTCCCTTCTGTATTGTGTAGGAGCCAAGAATAGGGAGCCTGGGCAATTCTCTCTCTCTTTTTAAATGATTTTTTATTATATACTTTCTTCATTTACATTTCAAATGCTATCCCAAAAGTCCCCTATACCCTCCCCCCACCCTGCTCCCCTACCCACCCACTCCCATTTCTTGGCCCTGGCATTCCCCTGTATTGGGCATATAAAGTTTGCTAGACCAGGGGGCCTCTCTTCCCAATAATGGCCGACTAGGCCATCTTCTAATACATATGCAGCTAGAGACACGAGCTCTGGGGGCTCTGATTAGTTCATATTGTTGTTCCATCTATAGGGTTGCAGACCCCTTTGGCTCTTGGGTACTCCCTCTAGCTCCTACCTTGGGGACCCTGTGTTCCATCCTAGAGATGACTGTGAGCATCCACTTCTGTATACAATTCTCTTTTTTCCTCCAGGCAAAACCTTTTAAGTTGTTTCTGGACAATGGAATGGAAAGGAGTTGGAGGAGAAGCAAGGAGGTAACCAGGGTGGTGGAGCTGTCCTGTCCTCTGGTGAATGCGCTAGGGCAGACTCGTGCCCTCCAGAAGTTGGCATCACGGCCAGGAGGGCAGCAGTGAGCACAGCACATCCAGGGAGCAGTAAGAGCGGAAGGAACAGGAGGATGAACAAAATGAAAGGCTAGGGGCCAAAGAACAGAGCGTACAAATGATAGGCAGAGACAGTGTCCAGAATCAATATTTGCTCAATGGGTGGCTCAGACCCACACCTTTCCAGCTGGTGTTCTTTTGCCTCATCCTGACTGCGTTGTCTGGGATCAAACCTTCATTCCTATGGCCTCCACAGTTGCCTGCACTAAGGTGTTTTCTGCCTCTTCTTTTCTTTTCTTTTCTTTTCTTTTCTTTTCTTTTCTTTTCTTTTCTTTTCTTCTCTTTTCTTTTCTTTTCTCTTCTCTTCTCTTCTTTTCTCTTCTTTTCTTTTTTCTTCTTTGAAAATCTGAGGCTTCAAAGATGCCCTGTTCACACATTCTTTGGGAATGTCACATTTGATCTGGCCGCTGGACGGGTTTGACTGCTGTATTTATGATTTCTGGCACTTTTCCTCTGTGGCTGCTCAGAATAGCTTCTGATCCTGCTCGCTCGCAGACACGGTGAAATCGAATCTTCCTGTGCTCTCCCTGATCTAAGCAGTTTTGCTTATGTAAGCTTCCAGGTCCTCCAGAGGAATCAGGCGGCGAGTCTTGCACCAGCTGAGCCCTGCATAGATGTCAAATGTGTTTCTCCTCTCTTGTACATCTTTAACTTGTGTGCTGTCTTTCTGGTAAAGCCATTCCTTTCCAGAAATTGTGTGGTAATCAATAGAAGCCGTGCTGGCCCATTTGTACTCCTTTAAGATATTTTAGCCCTTGATAATATTCAAATATTATATTCTTTGTCAATTTCATCTCCCTTAGTGTCATAGGACGTCTGTTTGTTTCTCTGTTGAACTGCCACATTCTAGAAGAGCAAATAGGCTCAAAGAAGTATTATCTGTGGCGATATGATGTGCGTGTGTGTGTGTGTGTGTGTGTGTGTGTGTGTGAATTATTTTTCTTATTTCTTTTTTCTCTGACAAAATGCCTGACATACCCAGCTTAAGGAGGGAAGGGGGTCATTGGAATCCACAGTTTATCATGTCAGGAAGGGCATGGCAGTGAGAACTTGAGGCTGCTGGCTAGTCAAATGGCTACCTTAGCAGCAAGGAGAGAGATGAGCACTGGGCTCAGCTTCCTTTCTTCCTTTCCTCTCTCTCTCTCTCTCTCTCTCTCTCTCTCTCTCTCTCTGTTTTTCTCCTGTTCATTCAGAGCAGGACCCCAGCCCATGGGATGATGCCATCCACACCTCAATTAACCTAATCTAGAATCTTCCTCACAGAGAGCCTCAGAGGTCTGTTTCCATGGTGATTCTAAATCCCAGAAAGTCCGACAATGGAGATTAACTGTCATAGTGTGTGTGTGAATGAATGACATGAACCCTACCCCCAGTGTGTGTGTGTGTGTGTGTTACTTGAAGGGTCTCTGAGTTTAAAATAAATCATCCTCATGAGAGGGGCAGTCCTTTTAAGTCCTTTAAGTTCTAGCTGGTAATTTAGTCAAGTCTGGGAGCTCAGTAAACATGATCACATAAAAACTTTTACATGAATGTGTACAGCAGCAATTTTTTTAAAAGATTTATTTATTTATTATATGTAAGTACACTGTAGCTGTCTTCAGACACTCCAGAAGAGGGCATCAGGTTTCTTTACGGATGGTTGTGAGCCACCATGCGGTTGCTGGAATTTGAACTCAAGACTTTCGGAAGAGCAGTCGGTGCTCTTAACCACTGAGCCATCTCGCCAGCCCGTACGGCAGCATTTATTATATGACAGCCATCAAGTTGGAAACTATTCAAAAGTTGGTTACCTGATAAGTGGCTAAATGGATGTGGTATAGCCACATAGTAGAATATTACTCTATCATAAAAAGAAAAGTACTTATTATGCTCCAATATGGTTAGACTCTAAGAACATTATACTCAATGAAAAAAGCCAGACACAAAACAATTTTTAGTGTCTTGGAGAGAGAGAGAGCGATAATAACTATGTCTATTAGTGTCTTGGAGCTGCTATACAACAGTACCACAAACTGGGTGGCTTAAACTATTATACTATAAGTATATTCACACACTTTTAGGAACTACAAGCTCAAGATGAAGGTGTTGGCTGGACTGTTCCCTTCTGAGTCTGTGAGACTTCTTATGTAGCTTCTGTCAGTTGCTGTCAGTCTCTGGTGCTCCTTGCCTTCATCCTCACACACTGTTCTCCCTATTTGTCTCCATATCTGGTTTTCCTCTTTGGGTACAAATATCAATCATATTGGATTAAGGCCCATTCTACTGACCTCACCTTAAACCCTTCCATCTTCTAGGACTTTATTTTCAAAGATCATGTTCTGAGGTTCTAGAGTTAAGACTTCAGAGCATGAACTTCTATAAAACCACACATTATATGATTTTTCTTTTTTGTATAAAGTGTCCCAAATAGGTAAATCCAGGAAGACAGAAAATAGATCCGTGGTTGCCAGAGGCTGGTAGAAAGAAGGAATTGGGAACAACTGCTCATGGATACAGAGTTTATTTTTGAAAATGTTCTGAATCAGAACAACTTGGAGAAACACTAAAATCCAACCAACCATGCCCTTTAGGAGGGTGAACTGCATGATCTGTGAATTACACCTTCTCAAAGCTGTTATTTTAGGTGCAATGCTTGCCACACTTTTACCACAGCAGGATCAGGCAGAGCATATGATACCACAGGAGCAAATAAGTTAAAAAAAAAAATCAGCAAAGGCAAAAAAGCTGTAGCCTCAGGTCTTTAATTTCTCAAAAACCTTTTGCATATGCTGTGCGCATTCCACCAGCTACATGGTGGGTAACCTGTTCTGTCCAAACCTTCCTCATGGAATAAGGAGGCTCCAGCTCTGTCTGGAAGCCACTACCAGCAGCTGAAGTTCACTTTTTGTTGCTTAGGAAAATATAGTCTCTTAAGCCTCCCTGGGCTTCCTGCAAAATGTTTGTCTATCCTGAGGGGTGGGGTTAGGGTGGAGATGTGACTTTCCTCAGAGGCCAAATAAAATTTTATGGCATTTTCAGGACTCCAGAGGTTGACAAAATCCTTGTCTGTTCCTTGAGTTGCCACCATGCATCTCTGCTGATGCTTAAGCCACCAAGAGGAGCTGACAGAGCCCCAGTACCTAGCTCCAGAATAGACAACCACTTACACGCTCCACTACTAACCACAAGAAGCAAAGGGTGTCCTACTGATTGTGACTTTGGATAGCCAATATGGGGTGAACTGTCTGTTGTGGATTCTTCAGCCTGTACTTGGTCTGCGGGGCGTGTGTGTGTGTGTGTGTGTGTGTGTCTGTGTGTCTGTTTGTGTGTGTGTTACTGCATCCACGTGAGCAGGTTGTAGGTGAATAGCATAGCTGGCAAATCCAAATCCTGTGATTTACTCTATTGCCCTCACCTATCTGCATGCTGGATTCAAATGCTTTGGGACCTAAATCCTTCATCCTACCTCACCACTGACTTGCTGTGTGTTTCTGGCTGAGTTCCTTAATCCATCTGGACCTCAGTTTCATCCTCTCTAAGAGGGTATAATGATCCTTTTCATGTAAGCTGTGACAAGAATGAAATGAGACTTGTCTAACATAGGGTCACTTTTGGTTGTCCTTTCCCATGAGGACAGCAAGGTCTGGTTGGTGATGTTCATCCTGGCTAGACTAGAACAAAGAGGGAGTAGAATGGGTACCAGGTTCCCTTACAGCTAGTCTGAACCCCAGGTTCAGCTCTGAGATCCTCTGTAGATGGTGCACCCTGCAACATCTTGTGTGTTACTGAGGTTGGGGCAAGATGAAGAACAGTGGGATCATGGGAAAGAAATGTATTAGAAGCTGGATGGGGTGGGGTATGGGGTGGGGGATGGGGTGGGAATGCCTCAATCAGTTAGATTGTTGCAACCCAAGCATGGACCCGAGTTCCTATGATTCCTAGAATGCACATGAAAACCTAGGGCCAGGCTGTTGAGGTTGTTGAGCAGATAAAGGCACTTGCTTCCCAACCTGGAACAGCTTGGAACAGGTGGAAGGAGAGAACCAACTCCACAAAGTCAATCTCTTGTAACCCTGGTGGCTCACCCCCTGACACATACATAACACACACACACACACACACACAGTTTTTTGGTTTTGTTTTTTAAGCTGGGCATGTTGGTATGCACCTGTAATCCCACTGTTGTGAAGGCAGAGACAGAAAGATCCCTGAGGCTCACTTGGCCAGCCAGCCTTCTCTAGCTGATAAGCTCCAGGGCAGTGAGAAGCAAATAAACAAGAGGCTTAAAAGATGGCTGAGCAGTTAAAAGTGCCTGCTGATCTTACAGAGGACCCAGGTTTAGGTCCCAGCACCCAAATGGGCAGCCCACAACTGCCCTAATGCCAACTCCAGGGGTTTTGACATCATCTTCTGGCCTCTAAAAGCACATGTCTACATACACACAGACACAGAAATAAAAACAGAATATATATCTTTTTCAAAAGGTCCTTTGTTGTTGTTTTGAGGCATGGTCTCCTGGAGCACAGACTGGCTTCCAACTCACTGAATAACCAAACACAACTTTTAACCGACCCTGCTGCTTCTACCTCTCAGATCCTAGGATTATGGACGTTTGTCACCACTCTCAGATATTTCTCTCATATTTTAGCAATGCTCAACATACTTCTCTTACTGTATAAGTAAAAGAGAAACCATCGCACAAGGCACTGTGTGAACACCTGGAATTCTAGCACTCAAGAGGCTGAGGCAGGAGGGATAGTTTTTTGTGCTTGCTAGGCAAGTGCTCTACCACTGAGCTAAATCCCCAACCCCTGGAGGGATAGTTTGAAGACCAGCCTGGGCTACAGAGCAAGATCTGGTCTAAAAAAAAAAGCAAACCAACCAGTCAAACAACAGCAACAAAATTAAAAGTGGGCAGGAGGAGCTGTAACTCATAAGGAAGTTTGGCTCACAGTAAACACTCAGTAGATATTATCCTTGAATTTATCCTTGCTAACTCATTCAATTGTTCACTGGGAAGCTGCTCCTGGTGCACATATCTGCTGGTGATAAAGACACAGTGAGCCAGGTAGAAACCCTGAGGCCATGGAATAGACAGGCAAGACCACTGTCCGCCATCATACGAGGAGACTGCCGAGTTGGGAGAAGGCGAGTTGGCGCTATGGAAGCTGGGAGGTGGCAGCTCCCTGGTCTGAAGAAGCCTAGTAGAGGAGAATGTTCCCTGGGCTACACGGGATGTGTAGGAGTTCATTGCTGGTAAAGAACCCCAGAGAAGCAGGGGCTGGGAGAGTAGGGTGTGTACATTCAAATAAGCCTGGAGCCCCCCCCCCCTCCCCCCAGGCCTTGCTGACCTCATCCTGTTTATCCTGAAGTTGGAGTGAGCGTCTGTGATTCATATCACAAGCTAACCTGGGGCTGGGGCAAAGTCACCCAAACATTTCTTTCAGCCCAAGGTGGGATGCTGGAGACAGATACCAAACAGTCCTGTTTCCCAGGCTGGCATCCCTTGGAGTGATAACTACTATTGAATGCACCCTGGTGTGTGCTCCATTCTGGCTACGTGATTGGTGTTTCTGGCAATTGTTGATAGCCAGCACGGGGATCCATGTTCCAGGTTCTGTAGTGCTAGAGATACCATGGTTCCTCACATACTAAGTATGCTTTCTACAACCCTCCTCACAACCCAGTTTCTGGGCTCCACATTTGGGGGTGCTGTGACATTCATGGGGTGACTATGGTCAACAGTGAAAATGTGGGGCTATTTCAAAGTCCCTATGAGTAAGTGGAGGGACTTCCAGACACAAAGAAATGATAAATGTCTGAGGTGGCCAGGTATGGTGGCTCATACCTTTATTCAGGTAGGCAGATCTCTGAGTTCCAGGCCAGCCTGGTCTTCACAGTGAATTCCAGGACAGCCAAGGGGTGGTTATACAGAGAAACCCTGTCTCGAAGAAAGAAAGAAAAAAAACTCCAGAGTAGATTAAAAATAGATACAATTTTTAAAAAAGAATGTACTATTTGAGGAAGTGTCAACACATATCTGTGAAAAGAAGAACATTTAAAAAGGGGAAGGCAGAGTTCATTTAGGGAAGGTTGGTGTCTGGTCCTGAAAATATACCTCAGGGTAGAAGGCTTGCTTATGATGTACAAGGTCCTGGGTTCAATACCCCTGTATGGAAAACAAAACAAAACAAAAGTTCAGCCAGGAATTTAGCACTTTGATTCCACAGAAGTCTGAAAGGCCTCTCCTGGTCTCTATTCTCTCTGCCCTAGGAGCCATGGAAGTGTTGTGGGGAATTGAAGGAGTAGAAACCGGATTCAAGTGGAGGAAAATGTCAAAGGGAGAGGCTGGACTATGTTATGAGCCCAGCTTAGTCTCAGCTGCTGGGCTCTCCTACGCTACCCACACAGCCCCCACCACGTCCCCCAACCCCCACCCTGGCTCTGAAGGCCCCTTCTCACAAGCCACACCCACCTTCCCATCCTTCCTTTCAGTCCTGTTTCCAGCTTGGCTTCCGAACCTATTCTCACCCCTTCTATCTTTTCCCATTATTTCTGCTTTCAAGATGCTTGCCCTGTCTCCCTGTGTCCCTCACCTGCTCTCCGCGGTGGGTACTCAGCGGAAAGAAAACAAAACAACACTACACAACCCCCTCTCCTTCCTGCAAGCTGGCTCAGAACCACGCACTGGAGCAGGGATTGTCTTCTTTCTACTTTAAGTAAACAGAATTGAAGCAACCTTGGCCTTGGACAACAGTCCTGTCTCTAACGACTTTCCTTCAAAACCACAAATGCATTTTGTCTCGATTTGAGGCGGTTCTTGCCTCTTGTCTGGGCAACCTCGGGGAGGGTGTGAAGCAGCATCTGGCAGCCTGAAGATTTCACCGCAGATGCTGTGCTTTTGTGAAAAGTCAATGCCTCTGCAAGCCAGACAAGAGGGCGAAGAGAGCACAGGGCTGCAACCCGTTAGCAAAAGTGAGAGTCAGAGAGACAGGAGACAGAAAAAGACAGCGTATCTCAGGGAGCCCCTCAGGTCTGATGGGGGAGAGACCAAGAGTCTAGCCCTATGGAATTGTTGTTCAAGGTACCACCTGAGCCTGGGCAAGTTTCTAGAACCTCCTGCCTCGGTTTCCTTACCTACAAAGTCCAGGCAATAAGGGTTCTTCCCTTAGAGGGCTGGTGTGGGGATTCGCTAAGATGGAACACAAGAAGAGACACACACAGAGCCCCAGGAGTAAGCACGGAGGGATGCGTTCCCAGGCTGGTAGGGGGCTGCTTGCATGGCCAGGGGCTCTGAGTAGGTTCCCAACAGCAAATTAAAAAGGGTGGTGGTATATGCCTCTAATCTCTGCACTCCAGAGATGGGGTCATTCTCAGCTATGCACTCAGTTTGAGGTCAGGTCAGCTGGTCGCTCAGTGAGAGAGCACTTGGCTTATATTTGAGGGACTCAGTCCCAGCCCAACTTAATGTCCTCAAGTGAATCCTCCCTAAAAGTGTACAATTCAGTATTTTAGCATATTAGTAAGGTCGTAAACCCATAGTCACCCCTTCCATATATCAAATCAATATCTCTCTCTCCCTCCCCATGTGCGCACGTGTGTGTGTGTGTGTGTGGTATGTGTGTCTTGTATGTACATGTCAGGGTGTGCCTGTGGAGGTAGGAGGACAACTTGTGATCATCATTTCTTTTCTTCTACTTTGTGGGTTCCAGGCTTGTCAGCAAGTGTGTTTACCTGTTGAGCCATCTCTTTGGTCCCCTAATATATTTTCAGAACTCAGAAAGACACTTTATACCTACCAGCAACTTACCTACCACCGCTTCAACTTCCCTGCTCAAAACAACCACACTCTGCTTTCTAGAAGACTCTACGGTTTGCCTGGCTCTTTCCTGTAATGGAATGTGATTGATAAATTTTGTGTCTGGCATTCTGAGCATAGACTTTTCAAGCTTCATTCTTTTTGTAGCACAGGTCAGTCCTTCCTTTTTTATGGCAGAGTAATATTTCTATTGTGTAGCTATGTCACATTTTGTTTGTGGATGAAAAAAAAAAAGGAGCATGACTGTTCCTAGGTATGGTCCTAGGTATGGTGAAGGAGAAAATGTATTATAGATGTGAGGAAAAGTCCAGAATGGATGTGAACAGATTGATCTGAGCCATGTGGGGAAAGAAGGTGGCAGGGGTGGGGGGAAGGAGAGAGTGCAACAGCCAGGAGGCCCAAAGGAACAGCCAGGGCAGTGGGCAGGATGCCAACATTGCTGGATTATATAGGGAAGAGCAGACCAGATTCCTGGCTACAGAGTTCAGGGTAGGGGGTGGGTTATGCCAACCATGAGGGCGGTAACAGGGATGCTGGGAGAACCTAGAGCCCCTGTCCACTTTGATATGTTAAATAGGTACCTCAGCCATCCATCCCAGGTTTGAAATCTAACAGTTTCTCTCTTTGACAGTTGATGGACGGATAGGTTATTTCCACTTTTTGACTATTGTGAACGGAGCTGTTAGCATTCATGTGCACAGATGTTTTTCCTCCTCTTGGGTGTCTACCGTGGATTATATGGGGTTGCTATGTTTAACTTCTGGGGGAACTGCCAGACTGGTTTCTAGAACCTCAGCCCTTGTTTTTCTTGACTCTTAGTTCTCCAAACAGTTTTCCACACTCCATTACCCTACAGCCCCGAGGGGAGTTGTGACAGCACTGGGAGAGCAGATTAA
Source organism: Mus minutoides (assembly GCA_902729485.2). Taxonomy (NCBI): domain Eukaryota; kingdom Metazoa; phylum Chordata; class Mammalia; order Rodentia; family Muridae; genus Mus; species Mus minutoides. The sequence continues at coordinate 1,835,577 of LR749658.1, forward strand.
AGACAGTTCCAGGGCCTCAACCAAGAACTCCAGGCCTGGGTCCACCTTGCTGCCTCAGGCAGGTGAAGTTTCCTTGAGTTGTGGTTTTTGAGACAGGGTTTTTCTGTGTAGCCTTGGCTGTCCTGGAACTAGCTCTTTCTCTGTAGACCAGGTTGGTTTCAAACTCACAGAGATCCACGTGCCTCTGCTTCCTCTCCAGAGCTGGGATTAAAGTGTGTGCCACCATGGCCCCACTTTTATTTTATTTAATATTTTGTTTGTTTGTTTTATTTATATGTGTGAATTTCCCTGACTTTATGTTTTCTGAATGTGTGTAGGTGTCTGTGGAGGCCATACAGTGTCACACGCCAGAGCTTTGGCATTACAGGCAGTTGATATTCGCCAGATGTGGGTTCTGGGAACTGAACCCAGGTCCTCTGCAAGAGCAATAGGCACTCTTAACTCCTGGCAGATGGAGTTTTTAATTGTATCTCTGAAGCATGAGAGGTACCATTCCTTCTGCCCACGACATCACAGGACAAGCAGTTGGAGAGTGACAATCTTTCCTCTACCTATCTCAGCAGAAACAGTTTGGTACGGTCCTTGAGCCTTTAGGTCAAAGGGACAGGGGCAGGTATGATCTAGAATTTCTGGCACAGAGGGGACCCTGGAAAGCTCCTTCCTAGCCTGTACTTCTCTTACAGGTCTGCCTTTCTGGAGAGGCTCAGTCTTCACTTGTGTCCTATATATATGCTTTCCTGCCTGGACCTCATGTGACCATGGCCAAGATTCCAGATACTTCTGCATTCAGGTGAAATGACCTTGAACCATTTAATCTTGATGGAGCTTACTCGAAATCTTTCCTGCTGTTCGTGGCTGTGAGAGAAGCAGTGGGTAGGGGCTGGGCCACGGAGCTGGCAGTTACACACGGACTGGTGTGAAATGAGACTCCAGTGGTAGCTCTGCCACCTTGGACAGCTTGAGTTACCTTTCAAAGCCTCTCTGTAATACTCCAGAGAAGGCAGATGCATGCAGAGTTGGGGCTGGTATAGAATGATGGGGAAAAGGGAAGCGATGGTTATGATTGTTTTTATAGACTAAAATGACTGCATGTGGATGCTGTGTGTCTAGCATATAGTTTGTGTGTGGTATGCAAGAGCCGTGGTTTTTTTTATCAGCCTTGGTCTTTGCATGACAGATTAATACAAGGTTGAAGGCCTGAAAGAGGGTGGCCTTGGATATGACACAGAGTATTGATATGAACAAAAGATTGCTCTTAAGAGGTTGGGACACATCAAACCACAGGATGGAACAGAGCTGTGGGAATAGCAAGCCAAGCATGAACTGAGTGAGATCCTGGTGTAGGAGAGCGTTGAGTGAAGTCCACTGGGAGGAGCCTCTGAAAGCTGTTGGGGTTTCAGGCACCCAAATACCTGCTGTGTAAGCAGCCAGAGCTATTTAAAGATCCAGAGACCAAGCAGCCACTTGGGAGACCATAAGCTTTCCTGGGAGATGAACTGACTTTGGAAGCAAGAGTTCAAAGACCATAGGCAGCAAGCCCAGTGTGAACCATACATCAAGGAATCAGAAGCCAGTCCAGATGACAACAGGCTTCTAGGAAGGGCTGGCTTCAGGAGATGGCCAGAGTAGATTGTAGAGAGAGCCTCAATCTAGGAGAGAGAGAAGGAAGCACAAAGGCTGGGCCACAAAAACTTGTTTTAGGAGAAAGAGATAAATCTTTAAAAATTCTGTGGGTCATAGTGGTGCAAGCTTTTAATCTCAGCGCTTGGAAGGCAGAGGCCTGTGGGTCTCTATGAGTTCAAGGCCAGCCTGGTCTACAGAGCAAGTTACAGGACAGCTAGGGCTACACAGAGAAAACTTGTCTCTAAATAAATAAATAAATAAATAAATAAATAAAAATGCAGGGTGGGACTGAGACCAAGTTTGAACCTCAGAACTCAGGGAAAGGTAGGAGAGAAATGACTCTAAAAATGTGTCTTCTGACCTCCACATACGAACTGTAGAGTGTACACATTAATGGGTATGTGTGCTCTCTCTCTCTCTCCTCTCCCCTTACGCCCCCCCCCCAATAATTTTTGAAGGAGTTACTAGAAAATAATCCCAGGGCATGCTAAGTATATTGAGATACACATTTTTTTTTCTTTATTCCAACAGATGCACTTTTACTGCAAGAAATTTAGCTGTGGGGAAGAGAAGGCTGATTCTGAGAACACAATTTTAAATGGTGTGTGTGTGTGTGTGTGTGTGTGTGTGTGAAAGGACCTCTCTCAGCTTCACTCCAAGGATGAGAGAACTAGTGCTCACACCCAGAGTGCTTGCTTCACCTGCTTTCTATGCAGGCTGCTACTGATGCTTGCTTTTTTTTTTTTTTTTAAGCAAAAATGGACTCCTGTAATACAAACTGCGTGTGACCTACTTTTTAGAATGTATCATGAACTGTGCTCCTCATCATTAAATGAGCTTCTTTGCCACCATTTAATGACTTTATAGTAACTCTCATATGAATGGAACATAATTTATTTAAGTAATTTTCTATTCTTGGATATTTAAGTGGTTTCTAATTTTTCAGTATCATGAGCATCTTCCAAATGATTATCCTAGCGGCTGAAACTCTATGCACATCCTAATTGTGTCCTTGGGATGCATTTGTAGCAAAAGAATCACTAGAATAAAGACTATGCAGAGTCTAAAGAATTTTGATACATATTGTCAAATTGCTCCCCAGAAGGTTTGTACAGATTTATGCTGTTAGCAGCAAAATATGAGTTGCCTATTTTCTAGCATTTTTACTAACATTGGTTATTTTTTTTCCTTTGTGTTTAACAAAGACCAGAATTCACAAACCAGACCGGTGAGATGGACATGATAACAAGGGGCTCTTTTCACAGGTCTATTGTGGCAATCAAGCCACATAATGGATGTGATGTGCTTGGAAAGAAAACACAGTTTACAGTCAGGAAGCTTCGTGAAGCAGATGTAGTGGGGGAGCCAGCTAAACAAAGGGCTTTATTTTACCCTATAAGTACAATATTAGTGACTATTTATAAAAGTTCAGATAACCCATAGGTCTGATGGTAAGAAGTGAAATCACTCCTTGGCCTCCCCCACAGTTCTCTCCCCAGAGATAAAATGTGTTTTCAGCTAGATTGTCTCCTATATGTTTACAAACTCTGTGTGTATGATCATGTGCATTGTGTATGGGTATGCATCTGTGTGCATATACACTCACTCATATGATTTTTAAAGGTTTATTTATTTGTGTGTGTGTGTGTGTGTGTGTGTGTGTGTGTGTGTGTACGTGCATATAAATGCTAGAAAACAGTGTCAAATGTCCTCCTCAACTGCTTTGAGGTAGGGTCTATCCCTGATCTCAGGCTCTTGTTTTTTCAGCTGGGCTAGAAGCCAGCAAGCCCCAGAGATCCCCCTTGTCTTAGTCTGGGTTTCATTACTCTGAAGAGACACCACAATCAATTCAGCTCTTATAAAGGACAACATTAAATTGGGGCTGGCTTACAGTTTTAGAGGTTCAGTTCACTATCATCAGGATGGGAAGCTTGGCAGCATACAGGCAGACATGGTACTAGAGGAGCCCAGAGTTCTACATCTCTATCCATAGGCAGTAAAAGGTGACTTTCGTCAGCACTAGGCAGAGCTTGAGCAACGTCCAAACTCAACCCCACAGTGATGAACTTCCTCCAATAAGGCCACACCTACTCTAACAAGGCCGCACCTACTCTAACAAGGCTGCACCTACTCTAACAAGGTCACTCCTCCTCATAGTGATGCTTCCCATGGGCCAAGCATATTCAAACCACCACACTCTTGTTATCACTTCCCTGAGAACAGGGCTATAGGTGTGTGCAAGTTCCCAGACTTATTACGTGGATGCTGGTATCTAAACTTTGGTCCTTGTGATTACACAACAAACATTCTTTTTTTTTTTAAGATCTATTTATTTTTTTATTTATATAAGTACACTGCAGCTGTCTTCAGACACCCACTAGAAGATTGCATTGGATCCCATTACAGATGGTTGGGAAGCCACCATGTGGTTGCTGGGAATTGAACTCAGGACTTCTGACAGAGCAGTCAGTGCTCTTAACTGCTGAACCATCTCTCTAGCCCCACAACAAACATTCTTTTTTTTGTTTGTTTGTTTTTGTTTTTCGAGACAGGGTTTCTCTGTATAGCCCTGGCTGTCCTGAAACTCACTTTGTAGACCAGGCTGGCTTCGAACTCAGAAATCCGCCTGCCTCTGCCTCCCAAGTGCTGGGATTAAAGGCGTGAGCCACCACGCCCGGCAACAAACATTCTTAATGTATAGTCTTTCTAGCTCCAACCTACAGAAATTTTGTTGCTGGTGTACATGGGTATGTGGGTTCATGCTGAGAGTATGGGCACACAGGTCCACAGTTCATACATGGACCTCAGAGAATAACCTTCAGTGTTGGTCCTGGCTTCCACCTAACCCAGGTCCTCACATCTGTGCAGCCGCCTTCACATCCTATGTTTTTTTTTTTTTTTTAAGATTTATTTATTATTGTGTCTAAGTACATTGTAGCTGTCTTCAGATGCACCAGAAGAGGGCGTCAGATCTTGTTACGGGTGGTTGTAAGCCACCATGTGGTTGCTGGGATTTGAACTCATCACCTTCAGAAGAGCAGTTGGGTGCTCTAACCCGCTGAGCCATCTCACCAGCCCCCTATGTTGTTTTGATAAAAGGAAATTCATGTAGGATTTTATTTTCGTCTGAAAGAGCACCACCTAATTCTTTTGTAAGGTCTGCTTGGATCTATTCTTTTCCCTGAATGGTGTGATAACTCAAATTCACATCTTTTTTCCTTGCACACCCGAGCAAGATCTGTTGGACCTCATGTGGCAGAATGCTAGGTGAAAGTAGACAGTTGCTCACTAAAGAGCAAAGGCCAATATGTCTTCAACTCTGGAGCATGTGGAGGGCTGGGGTTTCCAGACTGGGATTACTGGCTGTTTGTTCTTCGTAGCCTAGCCTGGGTCAGAACCAGTGGGTCATCTTCTGACTCTTGACTACCACGCTTCTGAAAGAAACCTTCGGTGAAGTATGGCTCTGTCTCTAGCACACTTCTTGTTGCCCTCTCCTGTGAAGCAAACCACTGAGGAATCTTTCTCTTGTTAATTAACTGGGGCTTTATTAAACACCTTAGCAGCTAGCCAACTGCTCTGACCTAGTCACTCCTGGGAGACATTCTGATGAGAAATCTTGTGTTCTAATTTGTACATCTTCAGTGACAGCTTTTGTGTCAGAGCACACCCTGATTAATTGACCATGTCAGGATCAGTTCAACCTGCTTCTGCAACCTCAAATGTTTTTCAGGTTCTTGCTCCCTTCTAGGTACCAGCCTAGGAATTTGTCTAGGATAATAGTAAAAAATGATGATAAAGATGCTTATCACTTTGTTACTAATGAGAACAAAAATCAGAAGGGACCTAAATGTCCTAATTAGGGCAGTGATTAAGCATGTCTTTACAGGGGCTGGAGAGATGGCTCAGTGGGTAAGAGCACTGCTTTTGCATGGGATCCAGGTTTGGTTCCCAGCACCCACATGATGGCTCACAACCAAGGGATCTGACACCCACTTCTGAATTCCATCTGTACTAGGCATATATGTGGTTTACGCACATACCTGCAGGTAAAATACTCACATAAAATAAAAATAATTTAAGTCTGTACTTATGTACATTTGTGCATACATTAAAATTATGTTCATATAAGAATGCCTAATAACAAGAAGATTACTGCTATTTGTTTATTTGTTTTTGCTTCCGGGTTCGGGGAATCCAAAAGAGGGCTGCAAGTGCTCTACACCTGGAGGCTAAGCTGAGTGTAGTGCCACATGCCTGTGACTCCCAGACTTGGGAGGTGGAGGATGAGGACATCCTTGGCTATGTAGTAAGGTTAAGACCAGCCTGGGCTACATGCAACTAAAAAATGAAAAAGAAAGAAAGAAAGAAAGAAAGAAAGAAAGAAAGAAAGAAAGAAAGAAAGAAAGAAAGAAAGAAAGAGCACATGTATAGTTTGCTGTTCTGTAATTTAAAGACAGTCTACGAGGTGCACCAGGAATGATCTCCTTTTGCTTTTCTACACTATATGTCCAATCTCTGAATCCAACTCTCTCTGTAATCTCTGTCTCCATCTTTGCTATCTAAAAAGAAATATACCATGGTCCACTGTGGCTATCATGCTGGATTTATCTTTTTCATAGTGTGATCTAAATTTTCTGCAATAAGCATGTAGTGATAGAATATGTAAAAGAAATACTTATTTAAAAGTTTGTGGAAAAGGCAAAGAAATCTGTGAAAGTAGAAATGATGCAAATGACTAATAAACATGCAAGTGCACACACTTGCTAATTATTAAAATGCAAATTAAAGCAGTGTGTGATGCTCTATTTTAGCCTATCAACTTTAGACGAAGAAAATCTGCTAGTGAACAATATGTCCTGACAGCAGTGTGGCTTGAGAAACACTGTCGACTGCACATTTGAGGTTGATTCTGTTTGGTCTTTCTGAAGAGCTCTTTGGCTAAATGTCAAAACCCTTTAAAATATGCAATTTATCAATAAAGTTGATTTAAAGATCTGTGTTTCTATTCTTCAAATATCTTAAGGAAATTATGGAATTGTATACAGATGTATGAAGGGGAGAAACTGTCACAGCACTTTATTTAAATACAGAAGTAAAAATTTGTTTAAGGTGGGCCTGACGGCCAGTGCCTGTAGGACCAGCACTCGTGTTGCAGAGGCACGATGATCCTGTGCAAGTCTGAGACCAGCCTAGTCTACATGGTGAGTCAGCTAGTCAGGGCTGTATGGTGAATTAACCACTCAGGGCTGTATGGTGAGTTAACCAGTCAGGGCTGCATAATGAGTTATCTAGTCAGGACTACACTGTAAGTTAGCTAGTTGGTGCTACATGATGAGTTAGCCAGTCAGAACTACATGGTAAGTTAGCTAGTCAGAACTACATGGTAAATTAGCTAGTCAGGGTTGCATGGTGAGTTATCTAGTCAGGGCCCCATGGTGAGTTAGCTAATCAGGGCTGCATGGTGACTTAGCGAGCCAGGGCTACCAAGTAAGACTCTGCTTTAAAAGAAAAAAACCAGGAGACTATAGAGATGGCTCAACAGCTAAGAGTACTTGCTGCTCTTACAGAAGATTCCTAGCACCTACATGGTGGTTCACAACTGTCTATAACTCCAGTTTCATAGGATCTAGAGGCCTCTTCTGGCCTATGTGAGAGTCATAGACAGGCACACAGGCAAAACACCTAAAAACAAGGACTAAGCTTTTAAAAAATGTTTTAAAAGGCAAGGAAACAACAGTAAAGAATTGTTTAAAAGGATAATGCAGCAGGCTGTGGTGGCACACACTTTAATCCCAGGAGGATGCAGGTGGATCTATGAGTTTTCAGTCACCCTGATCTTCCAGGTGTGTTCCAGAATAGCCTGGGCTACACAGTGAAACCTTGTCTTGGTGGAGGGGTGGGGGGTGGGGTCTGAGATGGAGAATTTCAGTCAGTTAGCTAGAGGCTCTGAGTGTGAAGAAAGTGCCACTAGCAGAAATGGGCTGCAGGAAGCTTCTGGGGGACAGTTCTGCTCTTTTGGTCTATGAGGAATGTTTCCCTAGCCTGCATCCCAGAGTCCAGAGATAAAGGAGGCTGGGAGACACCCAGACCAAGAGGACTGGCTTGACCCTATAGACTGGGCCCAGGGCAGGCTGACCATAAACTTAATCCCGGAAATGGCCTTTTCTTTCTCACTTCCCAAAATTGCATTTTTTTTTTAAAAAATTAAATTTAATTAAAATTTATTTATTTATTTATTTTTGCCATTTTGACCTCCTCATTTGGACGGCAGGAAAGATAACTGGAGAACTTGGTTTTGCAAACAGCCTGGGTTCGATTCCCAGCACATGTGTGGTGGTTCACAACCATCTACAATCCCAGTTCCGAGGGGATCTAGCAGGCATACACTTGGCACACACAAGTGTATGCAAGCAGAATATTTAAAACATGAAGTAAAATAAGTAAATCTAAAAATTAAAACAAAAGAGCTTCTCATTTGAAAGCTGCTTTTTCTTATTTCAGAATCTGAGTTGGAGGGTATCGTTTCCCTAACAGCCTTCCCTCTCTGCGCCCCACCCCCAGTCTGGCCCATTCTGTTCCATGGTATACACGTGCAGTTTATCAAGTGTTAATTACACTTCAACAGAGCCAAAGGACAAAGTACTTTCCCAAGGAGGCCGGTCTTAAACTTGACCTCTGTCCCTCTGTACCTCTCAGCCATTTTTCACTGTTCCCTAGCACGAGGGAACATAGGAGGCATGAGTCAACATTTCACACGTGAGTGTGTGAGTGAGTGCATGAGTGAGTGAATGAGTGAGGAGTGAATGCGAGAGTGAGGAGAGGGTGCCAGCCTGAGGATGAGGGTAAGAACCCCTAAGTCAGAGGCAGGCAAAGAGAGAGTAGCAGTCTGTAAAGAGAAGAGAGACAGTCAGTAGGGAAACTGGTGGTAGCACCCGAATGGAGCCCATCCCCACCCGGGATTGACTCAGGTGAAGGTCAAGCTGAATTCTGAGGGTCCCATCATTTGGGAGAGGGTAAGGACTCTGGGTTTGACCAGACTAAGTAGTAATAACAATAAAATAATACCTGCTGTATTGTTGAAAGTTAAACTAGGAGGTTAAGAACAAGGCCTGGCCTGTTAGAAGTGTTCACTTCTTAAACTGAAGCTTATTTGGTACTGACTAGCCATAGTGGAGAGGGGCCAGTATAAACCTTGGGTGAGTATGGATTTGGGTGGATGATTACTGGATTCAGAGTTGTCCTTCCTCCCTAAGAGACAGCATCTTATCTCCTGTAACCCGGCCCCTCCCCGAGGATGCCATCTATCCCTTAATCTTTCCTGCAGTGCTTAGAACCCCTGCCAATTTTGCTTTTCCTTTGCAAGGCTGTCTTTCTGAAACCTCCTGTCGCCTAACGACAGAGAGGCACATATGTTTCGGCTTATGCTTCTATTTAGAGCTAAGGATTAAAAGGGTGTGCCTGTACATGTGGGACAACCATTTGTGTACACATTCGTGTGGGCTTGTGATTGTGCACACACGCGTGCATGCGTATCTGCTTGCCAAACCTGTATGGTTGCATGCTTGCATTCGTTCACGTGCATATGATCTTCTGCATGACTGCCTGTGCACAAAGATGAGTTTGTGTTTAAAGTGTGCATGCACACATATTAGCAAGCCTTTACACCCGTGTTGGTGTGGGTGTTTGTGGTATAACAAGGTATACTTGTGTATCTAGGGTGGCAGCCAAATGCATATGTATATGTTTGTGCATTAGAGTGCTTATGGAGTGAGTTTGCCACCCTCCTGCCCCAGGAGGCACCAAGGCAAGTGCAAACTACAAGGAGCAAAGGAATAATCTACATAATTTAGCCTTTGATCTCTGTTCCCCCTGAGTCCTCTTTGCTCTCACCCCAGCTGCCAAGCTGCTTTCCTGCCCACTAGACTCCACCTTTAAACTTCCTCTTGTAGGAGCTTTGGCCTCTTCTTGCCAACTGACAAGGCTAACAGCACCAGGGAGATCCGAGCATTTACTATGAGTGCTTGGTGTATGAGGCAGCCATAGCAGACATCTTACATGCGCCTGCAAGTCTTCATGAATTTTGCAAAGTATGGCAGGTTGAGGTTTGAAGAAATTAAAGATGGGGGTGGGGAGAAAGCCATTTACCACAGCGATTCACTGACCACTGAACTTTGAATGTTGAACCTGTGCTCTTATGCGCTACCATACCGTACTGGAAGATGCATAGATGCCATGCACTGAGAGGTTAGCCAGAACTGCAGCCAGGTGCAGTGAGGGAAGAGGGATCATGGCGAATGCAGTTTGATGTGGGAGGAAAATCGGTGAAGGTGGGAGTCAGTCGAAGTCTCCAGAAGAGCACACCCAGAGTTCACAAGACTGAAAAGTTCCAGGTGTCCACGTGGTCCTCAGGTACACAGAGCAGAGAAGGGAAGTCTTATTTGTGCTAGCATTGTATGCCCAACGGAAGCTAGATCACATCAACAACACTAAGCCTAAATTTCCTAATCTTTAAAATGTGTCACAATGTTTTCTTTTTCTTTTCTTCCTTTCTTTCTTTCTTTCTTTCTTTCTTTCTTTCTTTCTTTCTTTCTTTCTTTCTTCCTTCCTTCCTTCCTTTCTTTCTTTTCTCTTCTTTTTCTTTTTCTTTTTTTAAAATTTCCTGGACATGGTCTCTACACTGTATAGACCAGGCTGGCCTCAAACTCACAAAGATCCACCTGCCTCTGCCTCTGAGTGCTTGGATTAAAGGCGTGTACCACCACAATGCGGCTGCACAAGTCCATTTAAACTGATCTCTTACACACCTAACTAATGCTGCCTTGTGATGATTCTGTGAGATGTTCTCCAATATCATCCCTATTTTATTGTGAGCTGAGGTTCAGAGATGGTCACACTGTATTGAATGACTTAGAAACTGAGCCAAGGGGCTGGTGAGATGGCTCAGCGGGTAAGAGCACCCGACTGCTCTTCTTAAGGTGATGAATTCAAATCCCAGCAACCACATGGTGGCTTACAACCACCTGTAATGAGATCTGACGCCCTCCTCTGGTGCGTCTGAAGTCAGCTACAGCGTACTTATGAAGAATAATAATAAACGAATCCTTGGACCGGAGAGACCAACCGGAGTGAGCGGAGCCCAGAGCGAGTGGGGTCAAGCAGAACGAGCAGGGTTGACCAGAACAAGGGGAAAAAAACAAAACAAAACAAAAAAAACCCACACATACATTAAATAAAAATGAATCTTAAAAAAAAAAAAAAAAGAAAGAAAAGAAAAGAAACTGAGCCAAAGCGTGGCAGTGGTGGCACATGCCTTTAAGCCGAGCACTCAGAGGCAGAGGCAGGTAGATCTCTGTGAGTTCAAAGCCAGCTTGGTCTAAATAGTAAGTTCCAGGAAAGCCAGGGCTACATAGAGAAACCTTGTCTTGAAAACCCAAACCAACGTGCTGGAGAGATGGCTCAACAAGTTAAGAGCACTGACTGCTCCAGAGTTCAATTCCCAGCAACCACATGGTGGCTCACAACCATCTGTAATGGGATCCAATGCCCTCTTCTGGCGTGTTTAAGAGAGTAACAGTGTACTCATATACATAAAATAAATAAATAAACCCTAAGAAAAATCAAACCAACCAACCAACCAACAACCAAAAAGACCATAAAACAAAAAAAATAGAGCCTAATACAAACCTAGGCACTAATGCTAAAAGCTTTCACAGGACCTTCTAGGGTCTGTTTTGCTTTCATTTTTAAATTATTATTATTGTTGTTTTGAGACAGGGTTTCTTATGTAGCCTTAGCTTTCCTGGAACTCGCTCTGTAGATCAGGCTGGCCTTGAATTCACAGAGATCCTCCTGCCTCTGTCTCCAAATCTCAGACCCCTCTGGGGATTAAATGCATGCACCACCATCTCATAGCCTACTTATTTACTTTTATGTGTATGGGCATTTTAAATGTTTAGAGAATTTTAAGTTACATGTATTGAGGGATATGTGCAAGTGCCCACAAGGCTGGAAGTATCAGATCCCCTGTAACTGAAGTTAGGTGTTTGTGAGCTGTCTGAGGATGGTACTAGGAATCAAACAAGTGGCTTCTGGTAGATCAGTAAAGTCTCTTAATTGCTGAATAATTTCTCCAGTTTAGCCTTCCAGCCTTAAAGCTCAGAGAATGGTAGTTATTAATAATAGGTTAATAAGGATGAACATGTTTGTTGATGATTGTGGGTGATATTGATTTATCAGATGCCAAAATTGCTGATAAATCATATATTTTAGTAGTTATTTACTTATATGTTTGTTTATTTGTTTATTTTTTTTTTAGACAGGGTTTCATATAGCCCAGGCTGGCCTTTAACTCACTAAGTAGCTGAGGACAACCTTGATCCTATGTCTACCTCAGATCAGGTGTGTGCTGCCATGCTTGGTTGGTGTAATACTAGGGGTTGAACCCAGGGCTTTGTGCATGCTAGACAAGTCCCAGGCATAGTGATTGTTTTTAGAACAATAAATGCTGTCTCCAGGGAAGACAGTGCTATATATTATTGGTTACTTAAGGAAGTCAGACCAGCCTCAAAACCTGGCCATGCATTTTAACTGTGTGGCTTTAAGAGACCTAGTTCGCAGGGTCTCGTTCCCTTTTCTATTATAGAGGGTAAGAATAGCCTTACTTAGTTCTTCAAAAGACAACCACAGAATTACTATATGGCAGAGCAATTCTACTCACAGGTATACATCCAGGAGAACTGAAAGCGCACAAACACTGGCTGGCCACATGAGAACTTGAGTGGAAATCTCTGCAGAATTGTTCACAACAGCCCCACAGCAGGAGCAGTCTAAGCCTCTCCCAGTTGATGAATGAATGAACAAAATGTAGACTATTCATATTATAGAATATCATCTAGTCATAAAAGGAATCAAGTATTACAAAAACCACTGGGAGACACTGCTGCACGTATTCTGGGCTGTCAGTGTGAAGAATAGGGACTGGAAAGAGAGCTCAGGGGTTAAGGGCATTTGTTGCACTTGCAGAGAACCCAGGTTTGGTTCCCAGACCCCCATATGATGGCTCACCACCCTCACGACTCTAGTTCTAGGTGATCCATTGTTTTCTTCTGGCCTCCATGGACATCAGACATGCATGAGGTGTATATATATATATATTTGCAGGCAAAACACTTATACACACATAAAATGAAATAAATATATTTTAAAAGCCGGGCGTGGTGGCGCACGCCTTTAATCCCAGCACCAGGGAGGCAGAGGCAGGCGGATTTCTGAGTTCGAGGCCAGCCTGGTCTACAATGTGAGTTCCAGGACAGCCAGGGCTATCCAGAGAAACCCTGTCTCGAAAAACCAAAAAAAAAAAAATATATATATACATATATATACACACACACACATATATATATATATATATATATATATATATACATATATATGTATATACATATATATATATATATATATTTAAAATTAATAAATGGAAAATAAGGCTGGTAAGATGGTTCAGTGGGTAAAGTTACTTCATGCAAAGCCTGATGACTTGAATTTAATACCTGGGACCTACATGATGGAAAGGAAGAACCGACTGCCAAAAATTTTCTTCTGACCTCCATACATGTGCTACAGCATGTTCCCCCGTGTATACACACAAAATAAAGTATAATTTTAAAGTTTTAACTAGAAAATAGTAGTTACAATGACTACAGAGCCCCCCACACGATGCTGACGGAAATATAAAATGGCAAGGCCACTGTGAACAACTGTGGTGACAGAGCCAAGAAATTACATGAAGCTACCATGTGACCCAGGGACTCCAGAAGATTAGAATCAGGGTCTGAACCATTGCTCATAGCAGTATTATTGATAAGAGCTGAAAGGTAGAAAAGCCCCAAGTATCCGTTAACAGATTAGTGGAGAAACAAAATGTGGTTGTGGAATATGGAAGGACATCTTGATACACGGCACAACATAAATGAGCCCAGAGAACATTCTGCTAAGGGAAAATAAAGGCAGGTGTAAATGAAATACATGACTCCACTTGATGAGGAACAGGCAACTTCACAGGAATGGAAAATGGAGGTTACCAAGGGCAGGGGCAAAGAAAGAATAAGGAATTGCTGTAAATTGGCACAGAATTAATATTGGAGGCTTTAAAAAAAATGTAGGTGTTGCTGTGGTTTGGGTAACTGTCCCGGACATGCTCACAGGTTAAAGGTATATATAGAGTTGATTGTTGATGGTGCACACTGCCTTTAATTCCAGCACTTAGGAGGCAGAGAGAGGTGGATCTCTGTGTGTTACAGGCCAGCCTGGTCTGCATAGTGAGTTCCAGGACAGCTAGAGCCATATACTAAGATCCTGTCTGGAAAAACAAAAACAAACAAAACAAAACAAAACAAAACAACAACAACAATAAAAGGGCATAGTTTAGGGGTGTGTGTGTGTGTGTGTGTGTGTGTGTGTGTGTGTGTGTAGTGCTATTGGAAGATGTAGACCTTTAAGAGGAGGGACCTTTTGGAAGGTCCTTAGGTGACCGAGAAAATGCCAGTGAATGGAGATTGTGGGACTCTGGCCTTTATTCCTTTCTCTTTGTTCCCTGGATCATGATGTAAGTAGAGTCAAACGCTTTGCCATGATGCCTTACTACCATGTCCAGAAGATCTTGAACTAGGACCTCCAAAGCCATGAGACCACCAACTTTTCCTCTGCAAGTCCATTATCCTAGATATTTCATTAGAGTGATGGAGAACTGACAAGCCATAGATACTAGTAATCATTGTATGATGTTATGAGTTATTTAATGCCACTGAATTATATGTTTGTAAATAATTAAACTGATAAATACTTTATATAGTTTACCACAGTAAAGAAGAGGAGGGGTTGGGGAGACAGTGTAGTCATGAAGTACTCCTTGAGCTCCTCAAGAATGAGGACTTAGTAAAAAGCTGGGCATGGAACACATGGTTTGTAATCTCAGTGTTGGAGAGGCAGAGATGGACAGATCCCTGAGGCTTGCTGGCCAGGCCAAGTTAGCTGAATCAGTGAGCTCCAGGGTTACTGAGAGCACAGGTGTACTCAAACACACAAGCACTCATACCCACATATATGAACATGTACACACACGAACACATAAACACAAAAGCAAATTAATTAATTAAAAGAATATAAAGAATGTAAGCTTGAGCAGAACAGTGGTGGTGCATGCCTTCAATACCAGCACTCTGGAGGCAGAGACAGGGAGATCTCTGAGTTGGAGGACAGCAGAGCTACACTGAGAAACCCTGTCTCCAAAAACAAACAAATAAACAAAGAAACTTAAGCATGATAGCTTGTGTCTGTATATCCATTTGAGAGGCAGAAGCAGGAGGATTGACAACAGCTTGAAAACAGCTTGAGTTACATAGTTTCATATCAACCTGGATAACTGTGAGAGTCAGATCCCTTCTTGAAAAGACCCCAACCAGCCGGGCGTGGTGTCGCACGCCTTTAATCCCAGCACTTGGGAGGCAGAGGCAGGCGGATTTCTGAGTTTGAGGCCAGCCTGGTCTACAAAGTGAGTTCCAGGACAGCCAGGGCTGCACAGAGAAACCCTGTCTCGAAAAGACAAAAAAAAAAAAAAAAGAAAAGACCCCAACCAGACAAACAGGTGTGTATGCAGGCTGCGTGCAAACGTGCGAGCACGCGCGCGCGCGCGCGCGCGCGCGCGCGCGCACACACACACACACACACACAAGCAAAAGGGACCTAGTGGGTGGGGATGTAGCTTAGTTGGTAAATACTTGTCCAGAACATTCGCAGCAGTGGGTTACATTTCTAACACTACATAGATCTAGCATACTTACAATCCTAGTTCTTGGGACATGAAGGCCGGCAGAAGGATCAGAAGTTAAGGCCATCCTTGCATATTGAGTTTGAACTTACGCTGGTTGCATAAGATCCTGTCTCAAAAAAATCAAACAAACCAACAATCCAAAACCAAGCTTCAAACCCTCTGGGGTGTGAAGGGCCTGGTTAGTGTCTCTGGACCACTCCTTCACAGGGGAAGGTGGATGGGGAAAGTCTTGACTGACAGTCTTGCCAAGACTACAAATGTAGAGGAATGAGTGGTGACACCCAAAGGAAAATCCAGAAGCAAGTCGAGGAGTGCTTAGCAGTAAAATCAGCCATGCTGCTGCAGATGACCTCCTCTCGGGTTCCAGGGAGGGTCAGACGTGCTGTGTTCATGCAATAAGTACATAGAGATTGAGGTCCCAGTTCCCAGCTTTCTACCCCAGCAGCTTTAGATTTGTATGACCTTTGCCTTACAGGCTTGGAAAAGTCTGAAAAAGGGATCAGATACCATATTAAAGGATCTGTACTTTACTTGGAGAAACAAAGATGGTATCCTCCTCCCAAAGCTCATAGCTATGCAGTCAACATCTCTGGGCTTCAGCTTCCCTGTGCATAAAACCTGGGCACATTTTGGGTTGTTGTGGGGCTTATTTGTGACGTCCCTAGGATGGTGGTAAATGCTCAGTAAGTTGTAGCAGTTACATATAAGATGAGATTTAAAAGCTCTCAGCCTTGTAGGCCAAGGAAGGGATAATTGATGGGCATCAGGAAAGCCATAGCACTTTGCACACAAAAAGGAAGCTGCATCTCACAGATGGTTTTCTAGTTATGATCACTGCCATCGATAAGGCTTGCCTGCACTTACACTACCACTTTTCATGGAAGAAAGAGATGTTAGATGTACACATTGGTGATAAGATAAAGCCCGCTCCAGAAACATCAAGGATATAAGACGGATGAGTCTTAAAATTGAGGATATAAAATATTGATAATTTACTGTTTCAAGTAATTAAGAAACATTCTTCTACAGTCTATTACCAATTTCCCAAAACTTAGAACACAATATTGCTTACTTAATGCTAAGCAGGCACAGAGGATAATTTGATATTTCCTTGAAGCTTTAGAATTTCCTTGATGGCAAGGTCAGCAATTTTGAAATCCACTTTTGGATCTCTCTAGCTGAACAGTTCTCAACCCTGTCTACACATTAGCATCCACTTGGGAGCTTTTTACAAATGCTGTTGCCTGGGTCCCATTTCAAGCCAATTAAATCTAAGTCTCTGGAGGAGGAGTCTGAGCACTGGAATTTTTTGAAGTTCCCTGGACGATTCCGTTTCAGAGAGTGTTTGAGAACCATGTCTCTTAGCAGGGGACTAACCTTCAGAGGGTGCCAAATGCACACGGAGGTGAGGTCATGGAAAGCACGGTAAGGCACAGAACAGAAGCATTACATCATCTTAGAAAATAGGAAGTTCTAAAGCCTTTGAATGAAATACTTGCTCCAATGGGAGTTCACGTTGGCATGACTGCCCTGGAGATCTTCGAGTTCAAATGGAGTTGATCAAATAGGTCTCCTATTGGTCAAATTTGGTCTCCTAGGGTGGAGACCAAATTGTATCAGTTTTGTTTGCTGTGTAACAAAAGAGCCTTCAAGTCTAGGAGATTAAAGACATGCTTTATTGTGTGTGGGGATTCTGTGTGTTGGCAGGGCAGTTCTTCTATTCTGTAGGCTTTCCTGTGCTCCCTCAACCAGCTCTGGCATGTCAGCTGGGGGCAGCAGTCTATCATTTAGCATGATAGTCTCAGGGCAGTGTTCCATAAGAACAGGGATAAAGCCGGGCATGGTGGCCTTTAATCCCTTTAATCCCAGCACTCCGGAGGCAGAGGCAGGCGGATTTCTGAGTTTGAGGCCAGCCTGGTCTACAGAGTGAGTTCCAGAACAGCCAGGGCTACACAGAGAAACCCTGTCTCGAAAAACCAAAAAAAAAAAAAAAAAAAAAAAAAAAGAACAGGGATAACTATCTGCACCGTCTCTTAAGGCCGACACTTGGCAGTCATAGAGTAGCCATTTGTATCTCATTCTACTGAGTTCACTCAGCCAATCAATGAGGTCAGTCATTCAACAGGTGGCTGTTGCTAGTCCTTTCTAGGAGACACTCTTCTAGGCACTGGGGAGAAAGCTGTGATTGACCATGTGACAGAGCTCTCATGGAGCTAATAGGTCTAGGGATTTGTAGAAGCATACTGTAAAGAGCAAACCAATGCATCAAGAAAGTGCAATTCATAAGTACTTGTGAAGAAACAGGAAGCAGAATAAGGGGTCAGAGAAGGCTTCCAATGTGGCATTTGGACTCTGAATTAAGTGAGGGAGTGAGGCAAGCATGCTTGCAGGTGGCAGGGAAAGTGTTCCAGGCAGAGAGAAGTTCAAAGACACTGAGGCAGAAGTTGAGCCATCATCTGTTTGAGAACTAGCAAAAGCCACGGTGTGGTCACACCACAGGGGAGGAAGAAAGTGAAAGATGATGAGGTGGGAGGGGCGTGAGGCAGAGTGTGTGGACTTTGCAAACCATAATAGTGAATCTGAGCTTTCTTTCAAGTGTGCAGAGAGAAGTAAGTTATTGGCAGGTGGTGTGCGAGTCTGACCTTGTTCCTGTGTTTCTAAGCTTCATTCTAGATGCTGGGATGATAAAGACCGAAAGCAGGAGGACCAATGATAAGGTTGTTGCTTGGATACAAAGCATTTGTAGTAGAGGAAGTGGGGAACAAAGGTCAGGTGCGGGGTGTACTCTCAGGGCAGAGGGAACAAAACTTCCTGAACTGCTGTGTGTGGTGTGTGGAGAAGGTGAGACAGAGGTGAGATGAAGGCATAGCACCTAGATGGAGTCTTTACTGAGATAGGTAAGTAGGGGGTACCCGAGTTTGGCTTTGGACACAGTAAATATGAAATACCTCTTAGTGTTCCAAAAAAGGAAGTAGCAGGCCGTGGAATATGAGTTAGGCTGGGTGTGTGGATAGAAATTTTATTTTTTTTGAGGCAGGGTTTCTCTGTGTAGCCCTGACTGTCCTGGAACTCACTCTGTAGACCAGGCTGGCCTGGAACTCAGAAATCTGCCTGCCTCTGCCTCCCAAGTGCTGGGGTTAAAGGCATGTGCCACCACGCCCAGCTGTGGATAGAAATTTGAGTGTTGGACTGGAGAACTGGCTTAGCAGTAAAGAGTGAATACTGCTCCTGTAGAGGACCTAAGTTTGATTCCCATCATCCACACCAGGCAGTTCACAACCACGTGTTACTCCAGCTCCAGAAGGATCAGATGCTTCTGGCCTCTGTGGGCAGTGCACTCACCATTCCCATCCTCACTCACAGGCACACTCATGTACACATAATTTAAAATGATAGAGTAAATTGTAAAAATGAAAGTTGAGTAGCTAGAGAGATGGCTCAGTGGTTAAGAGGACTTGTTACTCTAACAGAGGACTAGGGTTTCCAGCACCCACCTGGCAGTTCACAGTCACCTGAAACTCCAATTTCAGAGGCTACAACACCCCTTATTGGCCACTGTAGGCATTTCATGTTAAGGGTGTTTATATATATATTCAGGCAAAGCATCTACAGACATAAATTAAATTCTTCAATAAAAAGGAAATTTGAGTCAGCGGTGTTGGCACTCACTCACCTTTAGTCCCAGTACTTGGGAAGCAGAAGCAGGTGATGTTTGTGAGTTTGAAGCCAGCCTACTTTACAGAGTGAGTTCTAGAACAGTCAAGGCTACACAAAGAAACCTCTTGAAAAACCAAACAAAGCAAAAATAGAAAAAACTGAACGTAATCAACAATTTTTATCAAGCCATAAACAGAATAGAAAAGCTCTAGAAGGAGTTTGATAGTGGGGAAAACATCCCAGAAGGCTTTTCTTTGAGTTACCTCAATATGCGGAGGGGGGAATGGGAGAAGATCTGGCCCAGGCTAAGGCCCTGCAAGGTGGAAAGTTTGGGGAGGGAGGTGGTTTATTGAGTCGTGGAAGTAAGAGTTTCCAAAGAGAACAAGTGAGATAGATGGTGTGGAATACTGCTGAGGAGCCAGGTAAACTGAGGCAGAGACAGACCTGACCATGCCAAGATAGCAATGTGGATGGAAGTCACTAGTGCTGCAGACGTGGAGCAGAGAAGTTTTAGTTTCAAGATCGGGATGATTGCAGAGATACGAGTCTGTAATATTTTTGCCTACAAAGCATAGAAAGGTTTGAGTTAGGATGAAGCTCAGTTGGTTGGGTGCTTGCCTTGCATGCATTATGAACCCTGGGTTTAATCTGCAGCACTGCAAAGAAAAAAAATAAAAATAAAGAGACAATTACCAATGGTATGGGATGAGGAGGGATAACCACAGGAATTATGGGCTGGACTCAGGGTGTAGGGAAGCAGCCTGCCTTAGGTAGCAGTGGGAACAGAGCTCCCATTGTCTGTAAATGGAGGCCAAATTTGGGATGAATGCAGTCACTTCAAGATCTAAAGCATCCAGACCCACCTCTTATCACATGTTCGCTCAGCACCTGCTCCGTGCCAGGCAGAGGGGTTCACAGATGACTCACCTAGTGTCTCCGACTGTTCGGGAGACAGATTTGTAAGCTGACAATTTCAGTACAATGCGCTAATCACAAATGTGCGTACAAAGTGTTTTGAGAAGAGAGAGCATGACTAACTGCTCAGAGGGTCAGAGGAGGCTCTACAGAAGTGACATTGGAACAAGGCTTCAGGGAGGACCAGCTGGAGGAGGAAGGTCACCCAAGGTGGATGCATCCGGAGCATGTGAGCACCTCCGAGAGAAGACTCCTGGCTGCTTTGCTTCTGGCTCCACCTCTTCTCTTCTTTCGGCTCCCTTCTTTCCCTTTCCCAAGCTGTCACCTCTCATGCTTCCTTAGTTCAAGTGAACTCTCCCCCCTTTGGAAAGTTTAATAAACTTCCGTTCAGCATGTACTGAGTCATGACAAAGGTGTGTTTCGCACTTAAACAAATGTCTCAGATGTTATTATTATTTTTTTTTTTGCACTTGGAGAATGAGCTATTTTTAAAGAAAGTCAAACTCGTTGAAACACAGCAAGGGCAGTTTCTGTGACCCCCTTTGAAGAAGTGAGCTTAGTGACAGGAGTAGCAAGACCATAGGGCCTGGCGATGCCTTTCCTTAAATGTTTCAGTAGGTCACTGAGCGGCTTCACCTTTCTAAGCCGCTCATTTGATCTTGCCTGTCTGGTCTTCTGGAAAACTCCAAGTGGGTGCACAGCAATTAGCCAATAGCAAAATGCTGGGAGCTGACAGCATATTCTCTTGGGGTGTACTAGGACAATGGCACCAGAGGCAGAGAGAAAGGGAGGGATTTAAGAGACATACATAGTGTTGGACCTGCAGCTCAGTGGTTCAGCACTTGTCTAGCATCCCTAGTTCTGTGCGGAGGGCAATGAAGTAAGTCATGGAGAAAAAAACATCTCTCAATTGTTGTTCCTGTCTATGGGTCTTGTCTCCTTCCTGCCTGGCAATTAACTCCTGGGTATCAGTGCAGCCCCCCAATTTGAGTTCTGTCATCCACCCCTTTGAATCTGGGCCAGCTGGTGACTACTTGGACCAACTGAGTGTAAAAGAGCATTGGGAGTAGGCGTGGTGGCACACGCCTTTAATCCCAGCACTCGGGAGGCAGAGGCAGGCGGATTTCTGAGTTCAAGGCCAGCCTGGTCTACAAAGTGAGTTCCAGGACTGCCAGGGCTATACAGAGAAACCCTGTCTCGAAAAATCAAAAGAAAAAAGAAAAAAAAAAAAAAGAGCATTGGGGTCAGTCTTAGGTTCGGTTTTGTTGTTGCTGTTGTTGTTTTGTTTTGTTCTGTTGTTTTGTTTTTGCTTTTTAAATGATGTTCCCGTATTTATTGCTGTGAGAAGCCTCAGACATCAGGAAGGGTCAGGTGAAAGTCATGCAATTTTCAGTTGGATTCCCTTGAAACATAGCTCTCTTTTTCTAAGATTTTTTTTGTTTTTTTATTTCTATGTATGAGTGTGGGTATATACACACAAATGCACAGAGACAAGAAGGAAGCATTAGATTCCCTGGAACTGGAGTTACAGTTGTATCTAGTCAAGTGGGATCTGGGCTCTGAACCCAGATGAGCATGTCATGACAGGAACAGGAAATATTCTGTTAAACACTGAGTCATTTTCCAGCCCCACATAACACAGGAGTTTTTGTTGTTGTTGTTGTTTTTTGTTTTTTTGAGACAGTTTTTTTTGTGTAGTTCTGGCTATCCTAGAACTCACTCTGTAGACCAGGCTGGTCTTGAACTCACAGAGATCTGTTTGCATCTGCCTCCCAAGCACTGGAATCAAAGGCCAGTCCCCCCCCACCAAAGGCCAGTTTTTAATGAATAAAAAAAAAAATCCTCAACTTGCTTTCTTTTCTTTAAAAAAAAAGAAAAAAGAAAAATCTTTAAGGGACTGGCCAAATAGCTCAGTAGGTAAAGGTGTCTGCTGGCAAGCCTGATGACCTGAGTGTGGGTCTCAGGACCCACATGGTTGAAGAAGAGCTGACTCCCCTAAAAGTTGTTCTCTGACTTTCATATGCATGCCTAGACACACAATAAACAAATAAACCAAGCAAAGCTCTCCAGTTTTTGTTAAATTTACCATTTAGTGGCACTCATACCCTTAGTGGTCTGAAGAAGATGCTATACTTCTCAGAGGATCTGAGAATGGCTGCATGCACGCAGTAGTGGGATGCAGTACAGGAAAATGCTCTGTAAACTGCAGGGCATTCAATAAAAGGCCACTGTTATTGTTAGAATTCTTCTCCCATAAAAACTTCAGTACCCCATCCCCTCATCCTGTCTGGTTAGTGTGTACTGCTCCCACTCCCCACCCTACATCCCCTGAACCCATTTTTGCAGTGTGTGGATGAAACCCAACTCTTTGAACTTGCTGGGTAAGGACTCTAGCTCTGAGCCACTCACCCCCCCCCACCCATCCCCTTAAATGCTCACCATAAGT
Source organism: Mus minutoides (assembly GCA_902729485.2). Classification (NCBI taxonomy): domain Eukaryota; kingdom Metazoa; phylum Chordata; class Mammalia; order Rodentia; family Muridae; genus Mus; species Mus minutoides. The sequence goes on from LR749658.1 coordinate 1,858,046, forward strand.
GGAATGATACATTTTTACATAACAAATTGGAGCCCTAGAAACATCTGGTCCAGTGAACTGTTTTGTTTCTTTGTTGCTGGTTTAAAAACAATAGCATCATTATAAATTCCTGGCTCCATCTATAAAAAGTCAAAGTCTTTTTATTATGTGTGACAGTTATACTTCTTCATGACCTCATTGTCTGGTCTTTGCCAGGTGAGAGACCCCTTAAACTGATTTGTTATGCCTTTGAGAGTGGCTTTGTTCAGCTTTTGAGCGTGTTCTTGATTTTTGACATGACCGCATGTCCCAAGGTTCAGGCTCAGCTTACATATTTTCTGCTTATGTTAGTGGAATGAACCATTGCACCAAAGGAGCCTGGTCCAATTTTTGTATAGAATGACATGTAGAGACTTCTTCTTTGTGGACATGCTTTGGAACTCATATAATATTATGTTCATGTTTGGGCTTGTGTTTGGCTTAGGGATTAAAATTTATAAGATTTAATGATTTAAATATTTGCATGAATCATTTATGTGATCTCAAAGTCAAAGCTATCGTACAAGTTTCATTGAAGGAAGCCTTATTCCCATTTTTTTCTTCCATGTTATGTTTTCTTCTCCCAACAGAAAGAAAAACCTCCCTTAAAACAAAAACAAACAAACCTTTAATAGGCTGATTTTAATTAAGACACTCACAAAAACCAAAGTTTCTTGCAACAGGGATTTTTATACATCCTGCCTGCCTTAGAGTGGTTCTTCCAGTAAGAGCAAAGACCCTCCAAAGGCTTCTGTGTGAAGCATCCCATCTCTGTCTTGCCCCCACTTATTTTGTAGAAGTCCTTACTGAAAGGAGGACACTGTGGCACAGCGACCAAGGGACTGGGGTAAGATTCAGGGGGACACTCTGGAAATAGGTCCAGATATCTATCATTCCTCTGAAACCATCTTTTTTACCAATTTTTAAAAATTTATTTTATTTATTATACGTAAGTACACTGTAGCTGTCTTCAGACACTCCAGAAGAGGGAGCCAGATCGGATGGTTGTGAGCCACCATGTGGTTGCTGGGATTTGAACTTATCACCTTCGGAAGAGCAGTCGGGTGCTCTTACCCGCTGAGCCATCTCACCAGCCTCCCCCCCCCCCCCCCCCCCCCCCCCCCCCCCCCCCCCCCCCCCCCCGAAACCATCTTGAAGTCTGACCATTTGCACTTTAGTCCGGAAGATTCCAGTGGGCTGTCCTACTCAGGGCTATGGCCTCACTGGCTCCTACCTAATAAGGCTGACGTGTTATAGCCAGTGGTAGATAGACAATCTGAAAGGGGAGACACTGAGTATACTGTACACACCTCTAGTGTCACCACTTGGGAGTCTGAGGCCAATCTGGTCTAAATAGGGAGTTCCATGTCAGCCATGGGTACACAGTGAGACTGTTTCAAAAAGAAAAAAAAGAAAAATGAAGGGAAGGAGGAACAGAGAGACAGAGGGAGGGATTAGGAGAAACTCATTATTTAACATTTAGAATCTAGAGTCTAGACAATCACTTGGGTCTAACAGAATCACTGAAAATTGATATCTAGAAATCCTTTACAAGGGGTCTGGAGATTTAGCTCAGGCTCACCCTGAACACAGTATGTAGCCCAGGCTGCCTTTGAATTTGTGACAATCTTCCTGCCTCAATCTCCCAAGTGCTGGGATTCTAAGCATGTACCACATGCCTGGTTCTAATAGATGTATCCAGATGGCTAGAACCAACTGTGGAAGAACTAGAGGCATCCTGACCTCAAGTCCCTGGTTTGTTCTTGTAGATTCTTCTCTCTTGAAATCACTTTGTCATCAAAAAAAAAAAAATGGAATGCAGATGTGTGTGGTAATGTGTACCTTTAATCCCAACACTTAGGAGGCAGAATTTGGAGTTTGAGGCCAGCCTAGACTACAGAGAAAGTTCCAGGATAGCCAGGACTACAAAGAAAATTCCTATCTTGAAAAAAAAAAATAGTAGATAGATAGATAGATGATTTTTGTAACACATTAGCCCAACAGAGTTATATGGATAAGCAGGATGTGTCTCTAAGGATGTGTCTATGGTAAGAGAAAACAATAAATTCTGTTCACATAGGTCCTATAGTCTATGGCTTATTCAAGCTCAGTGGTCAACATGACCTCTATTAGGGAACTGACCTGGGTTTGGGTTTAGGGGAAAGATTCAGATGTTAGGAACATTGACAGAAGCATAGTAGACATCCAGATAGGTCCAAGTAGCCACTGGGTGATAGCCAGGAGCTCTGGATTCTTGGTTGTAGCTTCTAGACATTGTGCTGAAGCTGGGCAGTCACTGTGACACTTATTAAAGTGGAAGGAAGCCAAAGATGCTTGATGTCCTACAGTGTGTGTGCATAACATTGCATGACTTTTGAATACATATGTAGGGGAAAGTTTACTAGGTAATTATCTAAGGGTAACAGCTCACTCCAGTTTTCAAACGAACAAAGTCCATTCCAGCATGACTTAGTATTCCAGGGAGGCAAACGCTATGCAAAGTGAATGAAGGTTGTGCCTGGCTTTGTTCGGACTGTACAGGAGGTTATTTACCATTTTGGAGCCTCTTGTCAGCGACAGCAATTGTACCTAGGCACTGGAGGCCTCATTTGATCTGTATCTGTCCTTGTTGCATTTGGGCCAGGGCTTCTCAGACTGTAGCATGCACATGAATGACCTGGAGATCTTGTTTCATTTAAAAAAAAACAAAAAACAATGAAAGGGACTGTTTAATAATGGAAAGAATCCAGTAGAGAGAGACTGGCCACATCAAAGAGGGACAAGCTATGGAGTGATGTCCCTTAGAGAGTAGGAAAGGGGGGCATCCAGGCGCCAGAGAGAGACCTGGCTGTTGTTCAGTATCTGATTTTGTAAAAGAAGAGAAGGAAGACAGGAGTGGGGAGGAGAGAAGAATAGAGATGGCTAGACCTACCTCGGTTTGCTAGGACAAGGCCTTTGGAAGGCCTTAAACAAGTGAGGTGTGGCTGTTACTGTTATTGCTAAGTTGTTATCGAGCCCTTGGGTCAGTGCTGACCTAAATGTGGAGAACTTTAACTGTGCCTAGTGCTTTTCTAGTTTAAAAGTTCTCCCCCTCCTCTGTCTGTCTGTCTGTCTTTTTTCTTTTCTTTCTTTTTTTTTTTTGGACAGGATCTCAAGTAGCCCAGGCTGGCCTGGAACTTGCTCTATAACTAAGGACAACCTTGAACTCTTTCTTGATCCTTCTGCCTCTACTTCTCAAACTCTGGGATTACAGGTATAGGCTATATATATATACTGCTTGATTTTATGCTGTGGTGGGGATTGAACCCAGAACTTTCTGTATGCTATGTAAGCACTCTACCCACTGAGATATAACATCCCCTAGACCAACATTTTATTTACTTTTATATATTTAAATTTAAACAGCCACATCTCTTGGATTAGATTGCTCTGGATGTTTCTTTCCTTGGCCACAGTGTCATCTTTCAGTGTCTTTTGGATCAAGTATGTGTCTGCAAGTTAGACTGGAGTCCACTTGCTCCTCCTTTCAAAAAAATGTAAAAATACATTTATTTGTGTCTTTCTTCCCTCGTGTGAGGATGGGGACAACATAGCTGTTTGTTTCCTTAAAAATAAAACAAAAACCAAAAAACAAACAAACAAACAAAACCCCCAAACCTCTAGGGATTTCTACACATCAGCGCTCAGTCAGTACTTGAGCTAAGAATAGCTGAAACAGCCAATGTTGCTCTTTGAACTTAGGTGTGATTTTGAAGTAGTCTAAGCTTTCGGATGTTACAACATCCATTATCTTCCCACTGTTTATAATAATGGAAATACTGGGAGGACCGTAATACCCACCATAGAGAATGTAGTTTAATTAAATGATCTTTAAGATAAAACATTACGCAAAAGAATACAAAAGAAGAGTACACAAACAAAGAGATGTATGTATTCAGTCAGGTGTGGCAGTACATGACCCTCATCCCAGCACTTGAAGGCAAAGTCAGGTGGCTCTCTATGAGTTCAGGCGAGCTGGCGTTACATAGTGACACCCTGTATTAAAAACAACAAAAACAAGAACAACAGCCAATCAGGTGTATTCTCTTTATACTAAATGAAAAACACCCGTGCAGGCAGAATACAATAATTCCCCCCCCCCCCCCCCTTTTTTTTTTTTTTTTTTTTTTTTTTTTTTTTTTTTTTTTTTGTATACTGTGCTGTCCTGGAAGTCTCTCTGGAGACCAGGTGGCCTTATACTCATATAAGTCCACTTGCCTCTGCCTCCCAACTGCTGGGATTAAAGTGTGCACCACCAATGGCTGGCTGTTTGTATTTTTGTTTGTTTGTTTTTTTGGTTTTTTGAGACAGGGTTTCTCTGTGTAGCCCTGCCTGTCCTGGAACTCACTCTGTAGACCAAGCTGGCCTCGAACTCTGAAATCCGTCTGCCTCTGCTTCCCGAGTGCTGGGATTAAAGGCGTGCGTCACCACGCCCGTCTGGCTGTTTGTATTTTTAAAGAGTTTAAGCAGAATAAAACTTTTAAAGCAGGAGCTAAAGAGATGGTCACTGGTTAAGAGCAGCTGCTGCTGGGCTGGTGAGATGGCTCAGCGGGTAAGAGCACCCGACTGTTCTTCCGAAGGTGATAAGTTCAAATCCCAGCATCCACATGGTGGCTCACAACCATCCGTAACGAGATCTGGCGCCCTCTTCTGGAGTGTCTGAAGACAGCTACAGTGTACTTACATATAATAAATAAAATAAATCTTAAAAAAAAAAAAAAAAAAAAAGAGCAGCTGCTGCTCTTGCAGGACCTGAGTTTGGTTTCCAGCAATCACAGTGGGTGGCTTACAACTGCTTGTAACTCCAACTCCAAGGGTTCTGACACTTTTAGTCTCTCTGGGCATCTCCACTCACATGCACATACTCACAATAAGTTATATATACATATACTTAATTTAAAAATATATACTTAAAAAATTTTAAGGCAATATGGAAATAAAGTTCTCTGCTTTTATATCCAATTCTATTTTCTAGGCAAAATCAGTAGTGATTGATGTTTAATACTTTCTGATGTTTTATTTATGCAAATATAACATATATATCATAGACACATGAGCTGTTTGTAACCTTCTTTTTCCTTCTTTCCTTAAAAAACATAAAACCTGGGAGGCAGAGTCAGGAGAATCATAAGGTCAGTCTTGTCTACAGAGAGAGATCTGGGACAGCCAGGACTGTACAAAGAAACCCTGTCTTGTAAAACAAAACAAAACAAACAAACAAACAAACGAACTAACCCAAAACATGAAACCAAACCAACGAAACAATGTGAGTAAGAGCAACAAAACCACCACCACCACCATCCAGGTTTCATGTAGCCCAGCTGGCTTCAGTCTTTGATCTTGCTAAATACCTGTGGATGACATTGAATTCCTGATCTTCCTGCCTCTACCCCTCATTTGCTAGGATTACAGGCTTGCTTCTTGTAGTCCTGTGGATGGAAGCCAGGACTTCATATATGCTCTAGGCAAGTAGCTAAGCATGAATTCTACAGCTGAACCACACCTATGCCCTAAGAGAGTTCCACATGGCCCAGGCTGGCCAACAACTCTCTATGAAGCAGAGTCTAGCTTTGAGTTTTGGATCCTTTTTTGTTGGCTTTCCAAATGTTAGGATTGCAAGTAGCACCACCACACCTGGTTACAACTTCCATATTTCTCTGGACATGTGAGACATGACAAAATTTTCTCTGCAAGTAGCAGATGGAGTGGAGTCAGGGACAGAGAATGTGATGGTCATTTTATTTTTATTCATTTATTTTTTATAAAGATTTATTTATTGTTATATGTAAGTATGCTGTAGCTGTCTTCAGACACACCAGAAGAGGGCAGGGCACCAGATCTCATTACAGAGATGAGAGCCACCATGTGGTTTCTGGGATTTGAACTCAGGACCTTTGGAAGAGCAATCAGTGCTCTTAACCGCTGAGCCATCTCTCCAGCCCCCATTTTATTTTATTTTTTAATTAGATATTTTCTTTATTTACATTTCAAATGCTATCCTGAAAGTTCCTTCTACCCTCCCCCCACCCTGCTCCCCTAACCACCTACTCCCACTTCTTGGCCCTGGCATTCCCCTGTATTGGGGCATATAAAGTTTGCAATACTAAGGGGCCTCTCTTTCCAATGATGGCCAACTAGGCCATCTTCTGCTACATATGCAGCTAGAGACACAAGCTCTGGGGGTTCTGGTTAGTTCATATTGTTGTTCCTCCTATAGGGTTGCAGACCCCTTGAGCTCCTTGGGTGTTTTTTCTAGCTCCTCCATTGGGGGCCCTGTGTTCCATCCTATAGATGACTATGAGCATCCACTTCTGTATTTGCCAGGCACTGGCATAGCCTCATATGAGACAGCTATATCAGGGTCCCTTCAGCAAACTCTTGCTGTCCTATGCAATAGTGTCTGGGTTTGGTGACTGATTATGGGATGGATCCCTGGGTGGGGTAGTCTCTGGATAGTTGTGATGGTCCTTTTAAATGTGAACTTTTACACTCTCCTTACTTTTGTATCATTTACTTGTTTTTTTTCTTTCTTTTCTTTTTTTCTTCTTCTTCTTTTTTTTTTTTTTTGTTTTTTGAGACAGGGTTTCTCTGTGTAGTCCTGGCTGTCCTGGAACTCACTCTGTAGACCAGGCTGGCCTCGAACTTAGAAATCCACCTGCCTCTGCCTCCCGAGTGCTGGGATTAAAGGTGTGCAACAACACGACTGGCAAGTGTTAGATTTCTAAGTGCCACATATGTTAAATGTAGTTTCACTGACTCCTTGTAACAGTACTCTGAGGTATGCAAAATGACAGATGAGGGCACTAAGGCCTAGATCTGCCAAGGTCACCCAGCTAGTGCACAGCAAGCCTGGATCATGCACCGCAGTGTCTCTCTTCCCTTGGCAGACTTCCTTTTATACTGTAAAACCCAGCTTTAGTGAGCTCATCCTCTGTGTATGTGCTCTTTCCTAACTTTACTCAGGCAGAGGGATGAACCTTTCCTTAAGATGCTTACAATCTAGGGAAGAGACTGAGCTAAACTGCAGCTTGGTGACATAACAAGGCATTGTTGAACTGCTGATGCGCAAGCAGGGAGAGTCTGGATCTGTGTTTCAGGGCAGTCAAGGGGCTCCAGACAGAGTATGTTTTAAACTGATAGAATGACAGGGTTTCCAGAAGGCTAGAAAGAGGTGCCAATCAGACATAGTGATCTGGGGCTTAGCATCGACTTCAGGGAGCTTAGAAGGTGTTACAGACCTGGGGATAGCTTGGAAAGGGCAGCTTTGTTGTTAACTCAGGGTCAAGTTGGCCTGAAGGAGGGGCAATGGGAAGTGTGTATGTCCCGAAGTTGAAGGCCATACTGCAAAAGCTTTTTAACTCTAAGTATTAACATGTTCTGTGACCTTGTCCATGTCAGGCAAGTATCCAGTCCAGAGCTGTTAAATTTTGAGTCTGGTACAGGAGCAAGATGAGTAGGGGACTTACCAGGGGGAGTGTGGGAGGTCAGTCCCCTACTGTCTGCTCAAATTAAGTGGTCAGGTTCTTTGCTAGGTTTGCTTTAGGCTAAGGACCTTGAAGTATTCTTCAGTGCATTCTAGCACCCTGCTGAGTGTGGAGCATGCAACACACACGCAGTATGGGCTGAACAGGCTGGGAGAATGCTAGGCATTAAGAAGATGCCAACGTAGAGCTGTAAAATAAAACTTGAACCTTTTATTTCTTTCCCAGTACCACCGCCGGAACAAAGTGGGTAGGTGTTTAGCTAGACTACTCCAGTCCTAAGGATGGAAATAAGGAGGGAAAGGATTTCCCGGGCCATTAAGGGTGGAGTAGGGAGAGATTTTAATTTCTGTTCAGTGCTTGCTATGTGCCAGGAAAATTCATATCTATTGTTTTATGCCATCTGCTCAACGGCTCTTAAATAGGAATTACTGTTTTAGTTTCTACGAATTGGAAACTGGAGCTGGAGCGGTTCTGTAACTTGGCCAAGGTCACACAACCAGCAAGTGGGAGGGGGAGCGAATCAAGGAGGGATCGGAGTCTCTTACTCAGCCAAGGTACTGCCTGCCCCTCCTCCACCCGGGAGGCATTGCGGCGCTTACTCCGTTAGCGTAAAGGCCGAGGCAGGAGCTGGGGCTGGGGAAGCATCCCGCACCGGGACGCAGAACCTGGGGAGGCCGGCTCTCATTGCGGCCGGGAGCGGCTCTCAGAACCTGCAGTTACGAAGTTAATGCGCGCTTAGCTCTTTTCAGCAGTTGGCCTTCGCCCAGCAACGCTTTACGCCGCAGGCACAGCGGGTCTCAGGTGCGGTTGCGGCCCGGGCCAGACGCCGCGAGGTGGGCGGGACGCAGTTTACGTAAGCGGTCTCGCAGGTGCAGGCGGCGGCCGCGGGCCTGAGCGCCCTGCGCGCTCCCAGGTGCGCAGTTGACGCAGGCGGCAGCGCGGCGCGGCGGCGGCGGGCGCTGGCCGGAGCTCTCAGGTGCGGCAGAGCGCGCGTGCAGGGGGCGCGCGGAGGGCGATGGGGCGGGCTTTCCGTTCCCCAGCAGCCGCGGGGCCCGCCCCCTGGATCGGCCAATGGGCGTGCTCGGCGGCGTCACGTGCTTGCCGCCGCCGCCGCGGTCTCTGCCGAAGCCGAGCTCGGATCCGCGAGCGCCACCAAGGCAGCAGCCGCCGCAGCCGCCGCCGCTGTGCTGAGGAGCCGGAGACGCGGGCGGACGAGGTGGCGGCGGCGGCGGAGCGGGAGCGGGGAGCGGACGCGGGCGGAGCGCGGCGGCGCGGGTAGGCTGCGGTGGGGCCGGCGCCTGCGCGGCGGGCCGTCCCGGGCGGGCGGCGGTTGAGGCGGCGGTTGAGGCAGTTGGCGGAGGCTGCCCGGGCCCCGCATTGTTTGTTGTGCGTCCTTAGCAGCGGCGGCGGCTGCTGAGGCGAGGAGCGCGGCGCAATCCCAGCCCAGCGGCTTGAGCTTTGTGGCCGCCGCCGCGGTACCCGGCCGGTTCGCGGACTGCGGGCCGCCTTCCTTGCTTTCGGGGTCGGGGTCGCGGGTCCCGGCCTTGAACCTCCCGAGGGCGTGGGCAGCGTGCGGGGCGCGAGCTCTGGAGAGGTGGGAGGGTTCCGGGCTTCGGGCAGGTGCTGGAGGACGTTGCGGGCAAGAGCCGGGAAGAGGCTCGGGGGGCGGTCACAGGGTGTGGGCAGATTTGGAGGAGAAGGGAGCGTTGAGGGACCCGGCCCCACGGTGACCAGGGCCTCAAGGGCAGGTCTGGGGGACCCATGGGGGGCCTAGGTCGGGCTCGAGAGGGAAGGAGGACGTTCCGTTTGGGGATTCGGACGGGTGTGTAGGGGGATTTGGGGTGGGCAGGAGCAAGTGCGGTGGTGGAGGGAGGGACAAGATGGGCACCTCTAGGCAGAAATGAAAGGAGCAGATGCCCTGGTTAGCGCTGCTTGTGAGGGGCAGAGAATGGGGCAGGCAGCGGGAAGGCCACCGGACGCCTGAAGGGAAATGGCGGAGGAGGGGTCCGTAGCTGGGAGTGTGGCGAGCAGGCTGAGCCCCAAAAGATGGAGGGAAGGAGTGTCTGAGGAAGGGGTTCTCTCAAATGGTGGCGGTTGAAATTGAGGGTATTCAGGCAGGAGATGTCTGTGTGTGTGTGTGTGTGTGTGCGTGCGCGCCCAGGACGCCAGGAGTTCCCTAGTGAGTATCTGGGAGGTATGGAGGGAGACAGGAAGGGGTTGACAGGCTAGGGGAAAAAGGCTTGGTCCTGTATTCAGGGTAGAGGAGGATGGAGCAAGTGGGAGGAGGAGTGGTTTACACAGGGACTGAGTGAGGGCTTTGGGAGAGAAATGGGGATAAGGAGGTTAGGTGGAGGTGTTAAGTTGGGTGGAGAGAGATGTCAAGGCAGGAGGTGTGTGTAGCAGTAAAAGAGCAGCAGAAGTGAGTGAAGCGGAGGGTGTTTGTGTGAAAAATTCTAGTGGGCACCAGCAGAAGAGGGAACCTTGAGGTTGGGAGCACCCTGGAAAGGGATGGGGTGTGTGGCAGGATGGAGAGTGGGGTGGTGAGCAGAAGGGAGGGAGAGGAAATATGGGACTGGTAGGTAAGGTGTGTGTGTGTGGAAATGGAAATATTCCCAGGGCAGGAGGTGTGGAGAGAAATTGGGAATGAGGAGGAAGATGGGGTATGTTTGAAGGGAAATCAGTAGTAGGGTGTAGAAGAAGTGAAAGTAGTCAGGGGACAGAAGAAAGGGTATTTTGTAGTAGAGAATGTAAAGGAATGTACCTATACTGAAGGCAAGGACGAGGTGTTTTGTGTTCATGGCTGTAGCTAGAAGGACAGTTGTATGGAGTTGGTGTGCTGAGGGAAGTAGGATGCTCATGTTTAAAGCAGGAAATGACTGTCAGAGAGTTCAGAAGTAGGTTACTTAAGATTTTGGAAGATTCAAGATGTGGAAGTGTGAGGAAAGATTGGAGTTTTACAGTTTTAAGACATTAAAGGGTCAGGCAGGGGTGGTTGCTGCATGCCTTTAATCCCAGTGCTTGAGAGGCAGAGGCAGGTAGAACTCTGAGTTAGAGGCCAGCCTAGTGAGTTATAGGACAGCCAGGGCCACACAGAGAAACACTGTCTTGAAAAACAAAACAAAGACAAGCAAACAAACAACAACAAAACCCAAAAGACAGTAAAGGGTCCAAAATTAAGACACTGAGAGATAATAAAGGGTAGAGTGCAGATGTCCAATGGTAGGAGAAAACTAGGAAGGATTATTTTCAGGCTTAGAGGAGCTAGAAATTTGGGACAGTGGACACAGGATGTGGATCCTAGACTGATTAACAGAGAATAAAGGACATTCAATTGCACACAATATCTTAAAGTTAATTCTTTTAGGATCAAAGAGATGATGAGCCCCACTTTTAGTTTCACAGCAAGTGAATGGGAGAGGAATAAGGGAGAGCTGACCACCTACTTTCAAGTTGGGCAGTATGTGGTGTGTATTCACTTAGCTCTGACTGAGTAGACATGTGGCTATACATTGTGAACAATACACCCAAAAGGTAAAGGAAATGGAATTGTAGTAGGTGCATAGTAGATGTCTTTGTGAAGCTTCCGGAAAGCAGGTCCCAGAGGCCAGTAACATCAAGAGCTCAAGAGAATATGCAGTTGGTATGCTGTGTCTCAGGTACCCAGAAGCTTCCTGGGTAATGGGACAGTATTTGGGTGCTGGATGATGTAATATCAGAGTCTCATGCTACAGGCTGACAAAAATAATGTAAGCTTCTAAAAGTGGCAGAAATAGAACCTTTAGATTCTAACCTTTAAAATGTTAATAACCGACACTGGATTGTCAGCTCTTTTTTTAACCAAGTAATTGAAGTAAACTTTAGCTGAGGCCTTTAGGTTCTTATGTATTTTGGTTTGCTTTGATGGTGTATGTAATGTTAGCTTTAAATGAGAGAAGACACTTTTGGAGTTGGGTGGATATAAGTCCACCATCAGCTTGCCAGGTACATGGGAATTAACTTCAGGAGTTTGAACCAACATTTCAGAACCTTGTCTCCTTTAGTGATCTGTAGCTTATATTAGAATTTTTGTGTGTGTGTGTGTGTGTGTGTGTGTGTGTGTGAGAGAGAGAGAGAGAGAGAGAGAGAGAGAGAGAGAGAGAGAAAGAGACAGAGACAGAGAAAGAGACAGATTAATTGATTGGGAAGATTAAACAAACTGCCTTGAGACTGTTTTATAGTAAGCTCTAGTTCCTAGAATCCTGGAAAGTGAATTCCCTTTTGACAGTTGAAATTTCTGCCATGTCAGATTTTGCTAAAAAGTAAATTTTATCTGGTTATAGAAGTACCTTGAATTACTATTCAATGAACTTCATATAGTATATAGTACTTCTATGATTTCAAAGAAAAGGTCTGCTTTTGGACACTTTCTGGGTTGATCCTTTTGTCAGTTGGGAAGTATCTTTGTGTACTTCCAAATAACAAGTTTGAGGGTGAGTGGGAATCTTGCCTAAACATATCGAGAGGAACGGAACACCAAATTTTAAAGTTGTAGTTTGAATCTTAACTATAAATATTTCAAAATAAAAAGGTAGTGATTTTTAAAATCCAGATTTGAAATGTTTAACATAGGGAGTAATGTTCAGAAGGCATTGTTACAAGATTTTTGGAGGGAAGTGTATTTTAGTATGTCTTTGATTGAAACTTGGAGTTTGTTGAGAATTGATGTATGTATAGTATATAATTATAGTGAGCCTATCTGCCCTTCCATTGCTCCTTGGCAGGAAATTTGAATAGTAGGATATCCTTTGAAAAATTATAACATGGCCACTGCTTTTTCCTTTTGTCACTTTACCTGTTTTTAGAGATAGTGACTCATTCTGTTTGTAGCCCAGGGTAGCCTTGAAATCTTTGTCACTTAGGCTGGCCTGAAACTTAAGAAACAATCTCCTGCCTGCTAGGTTACAGACATGAGCTATCACACCTGCCACCTTATGAATAGGTTTTAAAGTCCATCCTGTTCATTTTACTGTTTTTTTGGGTAAACAATATTTCCTTGCTCATAATACTCAATTCTGAAATAGTGTTGTGATGAAATGTATTATTGGGTGAAAACCTTCATCTTGTGATAGTTTGTAGGTACTTTAAACAAAGGTAGGTTATTTAGATTTGCAGACTAAATAATTGAATTCTGGTTTTATGTTCACTGACGACTTGCTGGACAAGACACTTAATCCCTTTATACTTGTTTCTCTTCCAGAAATCTGACTCCTTATCTACCTCCCAAGAGTATTGAGGTGTTTATAGAAAACAAGTTTGTCTGTTTTTATTTATTTATTTTTTTTGGTTTTTCGAGACAGGGTTTTTCTGTGTAGCCCTGGCTGTCCTGGAACTCACTCTGTAGACCACGCTGGCCTGGAACTCAGAAATCCGCCTGCCTCTGCCTCCCAAGTGCTGGGATTAAAGGCATGCGCCACCACACCCGGTGCCTGGTGTTTTTATTTTATTTTTTTATTGTTTATATATTTTAAAGACTGCCTGTGTAGTCTTGGCTGTCCTGAAACTCAATACATAGACCTGGCTGGCCTCCATCTCACAGAGATCCACCTGCCTCTGCCTCCTGAGTGCTGGGATATAAAAGGCATGTGTCACAAGTTTAAGCCTTATAAAGCCTATTATTGGAACACTATACTTCTTTTAATATGAAGATAGGTTCCCTCCCTCCCTCCCTCCCTGGTGTTGTGAGACAAGAGTTTTTCTGTGTAGCCCTGGCTGTTCTGGGACACATTCTGTAGACCAGGCTGCGCTTGAACTCACACAAATCTGCTTGCTTCTGCCTCTTGGGATTAAAGGTGTGTCCTGCCACTGACTGGCTCCATATTTCTTTTATCCCTGTGGTTTTTAGATTGATCAAATATTTAGATTGGTCATTGGCCCAACAAGGTGGCATATTTCTTTACTCCCTACACTTGGGAGGCAGATCTCTGTGTTAGAGACTAGCTTGATCTAGCTACATAGTGAATTCTAGGATAATTACCCTGTTTCAAAAATTTTCTGTCATTAGATAAGTTTGTTGTGAGGAACTTGGAAGTGAGGATTTCGTGCTCACCAGGGGGATGTCTCTTAATTCATTTTTTGTCATTGTTGACCTTTCCTCCATTACTTTTGCAGTTGAATATACTGTTTATTTGAATTCTGCTATAATTGAAGTATGCTGCAGACATTAAGTTCTAGCTTAAGTCCAAGATTCTTTCTAAACATGATTTTTAGAAGCACTAATTTCCCAGTTTCAGAGCTTTTCTTTTTTAAAAAAGTATTTTGTCTTTATTAATTATAAGTAATAGTGTGTGTATGTGTGTCTCTGTCTGTCTTGAGTGTAGGTTGTACAGAGGCGAGGAGAGTATTGAATCCACTGGAGCTGGAGTTGGACAGTTGTGACAGAGTGGGTGTTGCAAGTTAAGTTGGGTCCTTTGCAGGAGCAGTATGTATCTGATCTTATCTGTTGAGCCATCTCTTTAGCTTTAGCTTTATTGATGGACAGTGTATGTTCTGCTTAAAAGGGAGAAATTTGTAAAAAATTAAAGCCTTTTCAGTGTTGTCCTTAGTTATAAAGAACCTACTCATGACTACCACAGCAAACATGTAAATAGTGAATTGCTTTATTAGACATTAATTTGCTTTGGTTGTGATAATGCCAGCTGATCTGTTCACTGGTTTACTGTCTCATCTAGGACTTGTTACCTATCTTACTGCTCTTCTGTTCATTTGTGTTTTGAAAGATGGGCTTTTAAAAAATAGTTTAGCTATTGAAAATGTTTTTGTCAGGTAGAAATGAGTAACTTTATACTATAATTTTAGGAAACTTTATTTAGAAATATTTATACATATAAATTAAATTTATATGTCACTTGAAACAATGAGATCAGATTAATGGTGATCTAAGAATTAAATGGTTTATGCCCAAGCCTGTTAATTTTAATCTAGTTTTGAGTTTGTACACTGTATAGTGACTTGACCAAAAAATCTGACTGGTCATTTTCATTCCTAATTTGAATTATTGCCCTACAAGTCTGTTCGGAACAAAATAAAAGGGGAGGGGGCCGGGGGGGGCGGCAGGGAGAAGTGGGAAAAGGAAAAAGATGCCCACTACCCCGCCAGAGTTTCCCTAGTCTCTGGTCAGTCAGGCATTGGAAGCTGCTACTTTCCCTATCCACTCATCCCTGGGTGGGCATTCCTCTATCCCACTCTTCAGGGGGTGGCCAAGGGGCAGCTCTGCCTGGGGACCCCCCCCCCCAAGCTACTTTGCTAAAGCCACTAGGGTTGTGGGAGAGAGGGAATAGGGGAAGAGGTTCCCAACACTTACCAGAGTGCGCAGTTGAACTTGAAGGAGCAGAGCAGAGACTCTATGGTTTAAGAGCTTTATTATAGAAATGCAAGGGAAAGAGGGGAGGGAGGGAGGGAAGGAGAGAGAGAAAGAGAGAGAGAGAGAGAGAGAGAGGAGAAAGGCTAGAGAGAAAGAGGAAGAGAGGAGAGGAAAGAAGAAGAGAAAGAGAAGAGGAGAGAGAATCGAGAGATGAGAGGACAAAGGAGTAAGAGTAAGAGAGCAAGGTGAGGGCTGAGCACCACTTTTTATGTTCTTCACTGTTGCTAGGTAACTGGGGAGGAGTTTAGCCTGAAGGTCAGAAGCTTGGGCCATTGCTTATGTGACCACTGACCATGCTTCTCTTGTGGGGGCTGTGGGAGGTGGTACCTTAGGCAGGGGCCAGAGTTCCAGGAGCATGAGGGAACACCTACTGTGTCATGTAGGTGAATTATGACCATCGGGGTTCAGACCTCAGCTCGACTGTATACCAGCCTGCAATTCCCACACAAGTCTTTTAGGTACACTGTATTTAGGAAATACAATTCCTGCTTTACAGAAGACTTTTATTTATATGTGTGCAGCTGTATGAAGGAAGAAGCTCTAAATTTTTGTTATTTGGTATTCAAGTTCTCTTTTAACATAATCAGCACTGTATACACCTGTTTTTTTCTAGTTAACTTTAGCACCACTTGAAAGGGCATAGTTGATTATATCACAGCATTTTGTGATTTCATGGTTCCTTTACATGTGAAAAATGAGAATTCTATAGTAAGTTGTATACTTTCTGAGATGTTTTGGGTCATGACTAGGATGTAGTTTGTTACAGCACCTGCAGAACTTCTTTGTATTTCCCAGATGCTAGGCTTTGTACATTTCAGTGGCTTGTTGGGCAAATCAGAAATTTGTTTATGAATTTAACCAGCTTAGTCCTGTTGACATGCTAACTAGTTATTGTTCAAAAGGAGCATGCCCTCCTGCCCTCCAATGCTTGTTTTAGAGTGCCATTGCTAAACTTGCATTTAGGTTCTAAGGCATGTTTTGTGCCAGTCCTAAATTTTCTTAGGACTCAGTAATACTGTGTTGAGTAAAGAACAGATCTTTACTAGATAGATTATTATATGTAAGTACACTGTAGTTGTCTTCAGACACTCCAGAAGAGGACATCAGATTTCGTTACGGATGGTTGTGAGCCACCATGTGGTTGCTGGGATTTGAACTCGGGACCTTTGGAAGAGCAGTCAGTGCTCTTAACCACTGAGCCATCTTGCCAGCCCAAGTGGTTTATTTCTGAAAGTTAAAATGGAGGCAGTAACTTAAAAAAAAAAAAAAAAAAGGGCCAGGTGGTGGTGGCGCATACCTTTAATCCCAGTACTTGGGAGGCAGAGGCAGGCGGATTTCTGAGTTCGAGGCCAGCCTAGTCTACAAAGTGAGTTCTGGGACAGCCAGGGCTATACAGAGAAACCCTGTCTCAAAAAGGAAAAAAAAAAAAGGTTATTTGTGTGTGTGTGTGTGTGTGTGTGTGTGTGTGTGTGTTCATGTTGTGTTTGTACCTCAGTGGTGTTTTGAGGTCAGAGGACTGACAACATGAGGGAGTCTCTTTTTCTCCTAACATGCAGGAGCCGAGACTTTCAGGTCATCAGGAGGCAAGGAGAGCCTTTACCTGATGAACTTATCTCTCTAGCCATGGTTTTTGTTTTGTTTTGCTTTGTTTTTTTTTTTAGTGAGACAAGTTCTCATTCTAGCAAATCTGGAACTCACTGTGTAGCCTTGATAATTCATGGTAGCCTTGAATCATCCTGCCTCAGCCTCCTGAGTGCTAGGATTACATCTGTTTTTGATTTTTGTTTTGAGGAGACAGGGTCTTGCTACTAGGCTGGCCTTGAAGCTGGATTCTCCTACCTCAGTTTCCCAAGAAGCTGTCATTACAGTAGTGTGTGCTTGCTGGCTTTCCCTGCTAGCTGGTGTTCATTTGTACTTGTGTCTTTTGAACTTGTGTTTGTAGTTCAAAGAATTGTGAAGCTCATCAATCAACGCATTGACTTATTGGCTTTTGTGTAGCATAGTCCATCTACATTTTAGCCTTTTGAGGTTTTAGATACTGAATAGCTCTGAATTAAACATCTCTGGGTAACTGGTAATTTCAGTTAGCAAAGCTAGTGAACTAAAGGGAAAGATGGTTTAATTTTTGTGTAAGCTAGCACTAGGGAGAATAAACACCGTAAGCCATCAGTGTGTGTATTTCCAGTTTTTGTGAGTGAGGTCAAGGTTAGCATGGATGAGTAGATATACCACATGTATTAATAATGAAGGATTTAAAATGGTGTTTTATCTGCTAGCTTTTTGATAAACATAAAGTATATAAAAATCAGCTATATTTGTTATAAATTTCATATTAAAAATTGGAAAACATTCTCTAGTTTACAGTTAGAGTGGAGATTAAAGAAGATACTTGTGATGGGAGAGAAAGTTCAACTTTTAAGAATAGTTGTTCTGGGGCTGGTGAGATGGCTCAGCGGGTAGGAGCACCCGACTGCTCTTCTTCAGAAGGTGATGAGTTCAAATTCCAGCAACCACATGGTGGCTTACAACCACCTGTAATGAGATCTGATGCCCTCCTCTGGTGCGTCTGAAGTCAGCTATAGTGTACTTATGAATAATAATAATAAATGAATCCTTGGACCGGAGAGAGTAGGACTGAGCAAGTGGGACCGACTGGAGCAAGCAGGGGCCGACCGGAGTGAGCGGGGGTGGGGGATGGGGGTGGGGGTGGTGGGGGTGGTGGGGTGGGGAATAGTTGTTCTGTAGAGAGAAGATCCTAGAGAAGATCCCAGGCTTGGTTCCCAGCACCCACATGATGCTTACCATCTGAAATGCCAGTTCCTGGGGAATCCAGTAAGCTGTTTTGTGAACTCTTGAGGGCACTGGGCACACATGTGGAAGCAGAAAAACACCAAGACACATAAAATAAAAATAAAATCTAAAAATAAAAAAATTTATGTTATGAAACATACAATACTTTTATTGTTTTTTTTTTTTCCAAGACAGGGTTTCATTATGTAGCTGATTGTCCTAGAGCTCACTATGTAGACTAAACTAGGCTGTCCTTAAAGTTGAGATTTGCCTGCCTTTGCCACAAGTGCTGGGATTGAAAGATGAGTGCTACCACCATCGGGCTATAATGTTTGCTTTTAAAAGAAAAATTAGGTACAATATAAGTTAAGGTCTGAGAAGCAAACTCAGGGCCTCTGGAAGAGTAGCAAGCACTTTTAATTACTGAGCTGTCTTTCCAGCCCCCAAGTTTAATTTTTATTTTACCTAGTAGCAGCATTTGGCATGGTGGATGCCTTGCCTATGGAGGTTAGAAGAGGCTTTGAAATTGAACCAGCATCCTCTGGAAGAACAGCCAGCCAATGAATGCTCTTAGCTATTGAGCCATTTCTTTAGCCTCTGATCTCATGGTTTTAAATGCCCAACTTTTCTTTAGCTTGGAACTTTGGGCTTCTTATAGCCCACTGCCAATGTGATATTTCCCACTTACATGCCTTTCTGCCCCCCCACCCACACCCCCTTTTCCAAGACAGGGTTTCTCTGTGTAGCCCTGACTGTCCTGGAACTGGAACTCACAGAGATCTACCTGCCTTATTCTGAGTGCTGGGACTAAATTGAGTGTCCCACCCACTGCTTGCTTACGTGCTATATAGACTTCTTAAAGTGAATTTTTTTCAGACCAAATTTCCAACTTTTGCTCAATCTTTTTGAAGTGTATTGATAGGCTATAAATCTAGCTAATTGAGTTTGAAGATTTCTGCTAAGTTACCTGAGTAGTCAGTGGTTCAGCTTATTTCACTAAATCTGTTCCAGACTTGCTCCATAGTTTAAAAAACAGTTCATATATTTTCAGTGGCTGGATATAACTCTGAGCTCTCCTTTACTGCTGCTTCACTGGCTATAGGTATCTAAGTAGTGTCTGTCTTATTTGAAGTCAGATGATGAGAATCCTTGACAACTTTGTCAATATGAAGGTACTGCTTATTTGAATTAAAACGTTTGAATGATAGGCTATATTCCCTTTAAACTAAAAGTTACCCTTTTTTTTTTTTTGTTTTTCGAGACAGGGTTTTTCTGTGTAGTCCTGGCTGTCTTGGAACTCACTTTGTAGACCAGGCTGGCCTCGAACTCAGAAATCCACCTGCCTCTGCCTCCTAAGTGCTGGGATTAAAGGCGTGTGCCACCATGCCCGGCAAAGTTACACTTTTTTATGTATGTGTGCGCATGTATGGGTGCCCTTAAGCATGGTGTGCATATGGAGGCCAGAGAACAGTAATCTATTCTTTGCTTCTACTATGTGGGTCTGGGGGATGGAACTCAGGAACACAGGTCTTCAGGCTTGGTGGCAATGCTTTTATGTGCTGAGCCATCTCCCTTTTTAAAATCCCTTAGGACACAGAATCACACTGGAAGAGATTAGGCCATCTAACCTAATTAATGGTAGTTAGGGTGTTAGTTACCAAAACATTTCTAGAACAACTATACTTAAAACACACTGGAAGATACAGAGGATTTAGCTTTTGTTTTAAGTACATTTAAGAACAGAATAAGACTCTTTTAGTCTTCTGTTCGAGTTTTGGAGCAGGAAATGTTTATAAAAATTGATTTTTTTTTTTTTTTTTTGCAGAAGAACATAGATTAATAGGTACACTTTAAAATATATAAGCTACTGAATGATTCCTTTTGGTTAATGCATTTTTAAATAGTAGGAAAAAAGGATTATTGAGTTTACTAGTTGAACACTTGCATTGGAAGAGTGACCTTGATCTTACTTCATGATTCATTTCTCTCCTAAACCTTTTTCTTTGTGAAAACTTTTAAAGCCTTATTTGTTCCATCGAGGTTAAGATAACTATTCAAAAGTTGAATACCAAGCTAGTGGAAGGATAGAGGCAAGATGTAGATTGTCTTATTTTGTTGTTCCTCCCTTTTTTTTTTCTTCCCCAGGGTTTTACTTATGTAGTCATGGCTGACCTCAAATTTATGATGCTCTGGAGATGAAGGTACTGCTTATTTGAATTAAATAGTTTGAATGATAGGCTATATTCCTTTTAAACTAAAAGTTACACTTTTTTATGTATGTGTGCGTATGTATGGGTGCCCTTAAGCACAGTGTGCATATGGAGGCCAGAGAACAGAGTAATCTATTTTTTGCTTTTACTCTGGAAGTACTTTGGTAGTACTTTTACTCTGGAGACCTTTTTTTCCAAGTGCTAGGTAGGATTACAGGTGTATCTCACATACGCAATAGATTTCTTGACTTTCAGTTAAGCATGCCCCAGGTTTAACCTCACCCAAGCTTCTGATTTACAAATACAAAGGAGTAACCCAGGAGTGTTCTTTTCTTGAAACCTCTCCTACTTTCAGGAGTTTTTACTTTTCCTTATTAAATCTATTTTCTTTTTTTTTTTAAAGATTTATTTTATTTATTATATGTAAGTACACTGTAGCTGTCTTCAAACACTCCAGAAGAGGGCGTCAGATCTCGTTACGGATGGTTGTGAGCCACCATATGGATGCTGGGATTTGAACTTATTACCTTCGGAAGAGCAGTCGGGTGCTATTACCCGCTGAGCCATCTCACCAGCCCCTATTTTCTTTGTTTTAAAAAAGGAAAAAAAAGTTAGAAATAAAGACATTTGGACCAGAAAATCTTAAGTGATCATAATCACTAGCACTGATAATGTTGAAAAGCAATAAATATTTTTCATGAAAAGTCATTTAAAATGAACACATATTTAGTACATTCATTCACAAGGCCAAGCAAACTTTGTTATGTAGTTTGAAAACACATCTATTATTTTAAGGTAAAAAAAATTAAGCAGTTTAAACCATTAGAATTATTTAAAAACAAAACAAAACAAACAAACAAACAAAAAAGCCAAAACAAACAAAAAAGGAAAAGAAAAAGCAGGGTGTGATGGCACATGCTTGTAAACCTCAGAGCATCTGAGGCAGAGGCAGGTGGATCTCTGAGTTCAAGGTTAGTTTGGTCTGTATAGTATGTTCAAGCCAGTCAGGGCTACAAAGTAAGGTACTATTTCAAACGTGAAATAAAACCAAGCAAGTAAACAAACTTATCTTGCAAAGTAAAGGTGACTGTTGGAAGTTTTGTATTAGAGATTATCCACTTTTGGTGCTTTACTGCTGTCTGATACTTTTAAGGAATAAAGAAAATCTTCCATTTGCTACTTAATAGTGAATGTATTATACTTGTAAAAAATTTAACTTTATAGAAGAGTCAGTCATATTAATACTGATATCAGATATGCATTGTGCATTTCTCAGTCTTTACTTTGTCAGAATGATTACTGTTTCCCAGAGGAGAAAACTAAAGTTTCAATAACTCCTGATTGATTTAATTTCAGAATTAAAATCTAAATGAATTTGCCTCAAAAAGTTGAGTCTCTTTACTAAACCTGGGAGTGAGATGGCAAAAACCAAAAAAATTGAGGAGTCATCCTGTATGGGGGATTAAGTAGTGCCTTAGAAGATGTTGTGTTTGCCTTAAGAGCTCCTCATACCAGGAGGGAAAACAATATAGGAAACAGCTGTGGGAACTCTTATTAGTCATTAATATAGAAACAAGAAATTTGTAGTGTAGTGTCTGAGGTTTGTTTGCAGACATTATCCACCCTGCCCCATTTATGTCTAGTGACTTATTTAAGTTACAAACTTAAATAAGTTTATAAACAGAGTGCTTAGAGTAGACTTACCAGTATTGGAACTTGTTTCCAGATTTAAGATATTTATTTACATGTGGGTAGGCTGGAAGACAGACAGCCTCAGATAGAATTAAGAGATTTAGCCACTTCCTCTAAGATGATTTCTTATTGGCCCAGAGCTCACCAATTAGGCGGGACTAGCAGGCCAGTTATTAACCTTAGGGATCCATCTGCCTATTTCTTTCTCTGTAGTACTCAGATGACAAGCAAGTGCCAGCATGCCTAGCCTAGCATTTTTTTTTTTCCTCTGAGTTCTAGGGATGGAACTAAGATCTTGCCTCTACCTCCTGAATACTGAGAGTCAAGACTTGCACCACCATGTCTGGCAAGAACTTAAAAAGAAAAAAATTATGTGCGTGCATAATAATTGTGTTGGATCCCCTGGGGGAGTTGTAAACTGTCTGAGGTGGGTTCTAGGAACCGAATTCTGGTTCTTTATAGAGCAGTTAGTGCTCTTAACCACTGAACCATTTCTTCACCCTTTAAAGAACTTTTGGTATGCTTGTTTTCACCTATTCTTCTGATACTCCTTGGTACTTCAGAAGTAGGCAGTTGTGTAATATTCTTCAGTACACAAGGTTTGGGGTGAAAAAAGATATAAGAGCTTCCTGGATCCTTTGGATAGGTTTTCTTTTCCTTAAGATTTTATTAATTTATGTGTGTATTTGCCTTCAGATATATGTTTATATGCACCTTGTGCACATCTGGTGCCTTCAGAGGTTATAATTCTCTGGAATTGTAGTTAGGGTTGTTATGAGAGCCATCATGTGTGTAGAATTGAGTTGGGATCCTCTGCAAGAGCAACAAGTGTTCTTAACTACAGAGCCACCTCTCTAACACTGAAGTTTATTTATTTTTTATTTATTTTTTATTTATTTTTTATTTTTTGAAGTTTTTTATAAAAGGGTTTTTGCTGGCATAACAATATGAGCTACAGCAGCAGCTGGGCAAATGACTTGTTTAAGTGTATTGATAGTTACCCAAAGTAGTATAGATTTTTGACTGTGACCTTTTGTGTTTGCTAATATCCATATAGTAGATAGCTTCTTAAATGCATTTCATCCTTTTAAACCTTTTATTTAAAAAATTAAAAATGGTTGGGTGGTGGTGGTGCACACCTTTAATCCCAGCACTTGGGAGGCAGAGGCAGGCGGATTTCTGAGTTCTAGGCCAGCTTGGTCTACAGAATGAGTTCCAGGACAGTCAGGACTACGCAGAGGAACCCTGTCTAGAAAAACCAAACCAAACCAAACCAAAAAACAAAAGTGCCCTTATAACTTGGCTCAAACATTACATACTATGTTTTCAATTTGATGTATGAAGAAGTTTCATTTTCTTTGGAGCCAGAAAAAAATGTAGAGACAGGCTTTAGTCATATCCTTTCCTTTCCCTCCCTCCTTCCCTCCCTCCCTCCCTTCCTCCCTCTCTCCCTCCCTCCCTTCCTCCCTCTCTCCTTCCCTCCCTCCCTCCCTCCCTCCCTCTCTCCTTTCCTCCCTCCCTCCTTTCCAGCTTTCCTTCCTTTTGTTTATTTGCTTATTTATTTAAGTGGGATGTTTCGTAGACAATGTCTCACTGTGTATCCCTGGTTGGTCTGTAACTTGCTATGTAGGTCATGCTAGCCTTGAACTCTGCCTCTGTCTCCAGTTGGGATTAAAGGTGTGATCCACCATGCCAAATTGTAAATTGGATTTTTGAGGCAGGGTCAAGATTGTTCTCAGAATTGTGGTGATCCTCCTGCCTCATCTACTGTAGTTCTGCTATTACAGATGTTAGTTGCTATGCCCAGCTTTCACCTTTAATCCCCTTCGCTCCTCCCCACCCCCCCACCTCCATCCCCTAGGGTTTCTCTGTGTAGCCTTGTTGTCATAGAACTCTCTGCAGATGGGCTGGCCTCAAATGGAGAGATCTGCAGCTTTTAGAGGCAGAAAGCCTCAATTTTGGTAGTTTAGATAAAATCAACATTGCATAAACTAGTAAAACTTCACCTATGTCTTCATCCTTCCTCCCTCTTTTTTTCCCCTCTCTTTGTTGTTGTGGAAGTGTCATCGTGCCATTTTCAGTTTCTTGCAGCTTACCCTCCTTTTCTCAAAAATATTTAGCAAATGTCTCCATGTCTGCACTGATAATTGTACATTTACTTCAAAGGATAAGTGGTGTTAAACAAGCTGATGAGGAGGCATTTGCCCTTTAGACCAAACCCTATATATAGTTTGGTGATAACTGTATCATACTAATGGTGTTTACCACCCTTAGAGATGCCTCTGCTGTCAGGATGCCCAGCCCACCTCACCATCACTCCTTTTTTTGAAGTAATTTGTTTCAGTTTATGTTTCTGAATATATTTATGTATACCATGTATGTGTGTATAGAGGCCTCAAGAGGGTGTCAAGACCTCTGGAATTGGAGTTACATACAGTTGTTAGCTTCCATATGGATGTTGGGAATTGAACCCTGGTTGTCTGTAAGAACAGCTAGTGATCTTAACAGCTGAGCCATCTCTTCAGCTCCAAGGATACCCCAATCTAACGTAAAGAAGGAAAGTTTGGTTGTTTGGAATAAATGAAAAGTATAGGGCTGGAGAGGTGGCTCAGTGGGTAAGAGCACTGACTGCTCTTCCGAAGGTTCTGAGTTCAGATCCCAGCATCCCCATGGTGACTCACAACCAACCATAATGAGATCTGATGCCCTCTTCTGGTGTATCTGAAGACAGCTACAGTGTACTTATGTATAATAATAAATGGATCTTTAAAAAGAAAAAAAAAAAGAGAAGTATATACTTCATGGTAACCTATTTTATGATAGTGATTAATGATAAACCATGGAAAGCTATATTCTAGCCTATTAATTTTCTCATTTTATATATATATATATATATATATATATATATATATATATATATATATGAAAGCTATATCCTATCATATTAATTTTCTCATATAATATATATATATATATATATATATATATATATTATATTTTATATATATATATATAAAATCTAGTTCAGCAAAACATACCAAAGACCTTTTTAAAATTGTGGGGTTGATGTCATGAGAAATCAATCTAAGAATATTAGCTGTGGAGGGGACTTTGGAGATCAACTAGGCTACCCCCCCCCCCCCCTTTTTTTTTTTTTAAAGACTTTATTTATTTTATGAGTTCACTGTAGCTGTCTTCAGACACAGCAGAAGAGGGCAACAGATCCCATTACAGATGGTTGTGAGCCACCATATGGTTGCCAAGATTTGACCTTAGATCCTCTGGAAGAGCAGTGCTCTTAACCCCTGAGCCATCTCTCCAACCCTTGCCTAACCCCCTTATCTTGTTGATGAGAAAGCTATTTCAGAGAAGTAGTGGGTTGGTCAAGGACATAGAAAGTTAAGTGAAGGTCTGATTTCTCGAATCTGTATTGATTTCAGTACAATGAAGGTAACTGGTAAAAGTAGAGAACCCTGGACTCTGGAGTCAAACAGACTTGATTTTAAGTCCAGATCCCACTGCTTAGTCCCTGTGGCCTTTGGCAAATAAATCTGAGTCTGTTTCCTGTTCTGTGCTACTTTGTGGGGTCCTGAGAATGAAGAGATGATGTAAATATAGCACAGTGCCAGGCAGGCATTTGATCAGAGCTCAGTAAGTGCTGTCTGG
Source organism: Mus minutoides (assembly GCA_902729485.2). Lineage (NCBI taxonomy): Eukaryota > Metazoa > Chordata > Mammalia > Rodentia > Muridae > Mus > Mus minutoides. Next base: position 1,883,344 of record LR749658.1, read on the forward strand.
TCTTTTTTTTTTTTTTTTTTTTTTGATTACTTAGAACAGGTCATATGGCTAAGTGATTGTTATCTTTATGAAATAGGATCGATGACAATGCTTTTATGTCAAAGTCCTTCACTGAAAATTTGAGTTGTTGGTTGATTGGAGGAAGACACTGCTCACTGCAAAATGGTCAGAATCTTTATCACCTCCTCCCAAATTGTATGGTGTCAACATATTTGTCTGTCTGTCTACCTACCTACCTACCTATCTATCTTCCTTCCTTTTAGTTTTTTTTTTTTTTAAAACGGGTTTTCTTTGTATAGCCTTTGCTGTCCTAGAGCTAGCTCTTTAGACCAGACTGACCTCAAACCCACAGAGCTCTGCCTGCCTCTATCTCCAAAGAGCTGGGATTAAAGGTGTACATCATTACCACCTGGCTGACTTAGTCATTTTGTTTGTGTATTTTTTTTTTTTTTTTTTTTTTGAGACAGGGTTTCTCTGTATAGCCCTGGCTGTCCTGGAACTCACTTTGTAGACCAGGCTGGCCTCGAACTCAGAAATCCGCCTGCCTCTGCCTCCCGAGTGCTGGGATTAAAGGCGTGAGCCACCACGCCCGGCATTTGTGTATTTTTTTAAAAAAGATTTATTTATTTTAAGAATATGAGTATTTTGTTGCGGTCTTCAGACACACCAGAAGGGGGCATCAGATCACATTACAGATGGTTGTGAGCCACCATGTGGTTGCTGGGAATTGAACCCAGGATCTCTGGAAGAGCAGTCAGTGCTCTTAACCGCTGAGCCATCTCTCCAGCCCTTGTTTGTGTATTTTTATATTTTAAATTTTAATTTATTTTGAATTATTTTTATTTATTTATACTTTTGGAGACAGAGTTACTATATAACTGACCTGGAACTTGCTATGTAGACCCAGCTGTTCTTGAACTCACAGAGATCTGACTGTCTTTCATGTACTGCCATGTGTAGATTCAAACTTTTTTTGGACCATTTTATACTCTTAAAAAATGGAGGATCTTAAAGATCTTTTGTTTATGTGTTATTATTTATTGATATCTAGAAAGTATATACTGGAAATTATTTTCATTTTATTAAATGAATAATTAAAAAAGTTTTGTGTGCACTTAAGAGTGCATGCATGGCCTTATATGACTATGGAGGCTGTTGGATCCCCGAGAACTGGAGTTAAGACAGTTGTGAGCATCCTGATGTGAGTGCTGGGATCCAAATTTTGGTCCTCATAGTTGCAGTAAACACTCTTAATTACTCAGGTCTTTCTAGCTCCTGTTTTACTAATTTAAAAAGTGCCATTGATGGTGGGTGGCAGCAGCAGCTGTGGCGACTTCAAAAAACAAACAACAAAACTCGGGAAACCTAGAAGAATATTGAATGAGAAGAGTAGCTGTTGATTTTTACGTTTTAATTTAGTATAGCTTAATAGAAGATCTACTTCTCTCTTACTCTCTTGCCTCTCCCTCCATTCCCTTCTCCCCTCTCTCCACGTGGCCATGGCCAGCCTCTACTTCTCTACTCTCTCCTTCTCTCTGCCTCTATTGACCTCTTAACTCCCCTCCCCATGCCCTGAATAAACTATTCCATGGGCGGGTATCTACTGTGTTTAGTCTGTTTTGTTTGAAGTATGTGAAGATGAACAATTTACCTTACACAGATAGGTAGCTAGAAAAGGGTCATTTCTCAGATGATTTTAGATAATTTAATACTATCTAGTATTTGAAAGATGGTAGGCTTTTAGGATTTATTAAAAAAAAAAAATGAATGTTAGCCTTCAGGAGTTCATGTCCATCGTGTACATGCATAAGTCCTCAGAGGCCACAAGAGGGCATAGGATCCCCAGGAACTGGAGTTATATATAGGTGGTTGTGAATCGACATGCTGATATTGGGAACTGAACTTAGGGCCTCTGTAAGAATGGTCAGTGATCTTAACAGCTGGGCCCAGGCATTTGTTTTTTGTTTGTTTGTTTAATATTATTTACTTACATGTACAAACAGATCAAAGTATGGATATTATCAAAGTCCAGCTTGGTGAACCAATGGGCTTTATTGGGGTTACTTTCAGGAGCAGAACTGACTCAGGGTCAGGTGCATCATCAAAGCCCACCCCAGCACAGGTGACATTTTGCAAAAGCTGGGAACCTGGAGCACATTGCACAGCCTGTAGATTACTCAATAGGTTTCATAGTGTCCTTTCCAAGTAACTTGTCTAAACCTTGTCTAAGCAGCTCAGCTGGTTTCTGCGACTTCAAGGCAGCTGGTCTGGTCTCAAGAATCTTTGCAGCTTAGCTTCTCAGAGTCTGCTTTGCACCTCAGCTTCTTGTTTAAGAGGGACTTTAAAGTTTTTATTGCTTAATCTGGCAAGGAGGGGCGTAGTGAATCTGGTAAGTTTCAGGGACTTCCTGAGGCTATTTAGAGTGTTTACTTCCTGTTTAAAGAGCTGCTCAGAAGGATGGAGGAAACTATTATATTGTATCCTAGCATTAGAAAACACTCGGGCTGTTACAGTTCTTTCTCAGGTCAGTAGTATCTCTGACTCACTATTTACACAAAAACATGTAGGCTTCTTAATATTTTGGGTATGTTGAGGTACTATGCTAATCTACTTCATGTATATTGCATATCTATGGCATAAACCTCACCATGAGGTAACAAAAATATTTCTGTTTAATAAATGATCACACTGAGGTGTGCAATGGTTAGCTGTTCGAGTTACTTCTGAGAGAACAACAGAAGTAGAACTGGGTATTACATCTATTCTGTTCTATTGTCAGGATTGCCTTTTTACCTTTTTTTTTTTTTTTTTCTTTGAGACAGGGTTTCTCTGTATAGCCCTGGCTGTCCTGGAACTCACTTTGTAGACCAGGCTGGCCTCAAACTCAGAAATCTGCCTGCCTCTGCCTCCCAAGTGCTGGGATTAAAGGCGTGCGCCACCACACCCAGCTACAATTTTTTACTTAAGGAATTAATTGAAGGAAATATTTTTTGGATAGTAATGGAAGTTTTGCTGTTTTTGAGGGATAGCTATATGTGGGGACATGTTAATTTTAAACATACTAATTAACTTAATTCCAAAGCTGGTTTGCTTTACAATATCTATCCATCCATCTCTACATCTCTACTTGTGTATAAATGCTCTTGTGGAAGACAGAGAACAACTTTTGGTAGTTGGTTCTCTCCTTCCACTATTCTGGTCTCAGTGATTGAGCTTAAGTTGTCATGTCTGCTTGTATGTACATCCACTGAGCCATCTTATTGGCTCCTAACACTGATTTTTAAAAAGTAAAAAGGTGCTTAATTCATTACCTAAGAAAATTATGGTAAAATAGTAATGTTAAAAAAATTTGAGAGCCAGGCAGTGGTGGCTCACACCTTTAATCCCAATGTTTGGGAGGCAGAGGCAGGCAGATTTCTGAGTTCTAGGCCAGCCTGTTCTACAGAGTGAGTTCCAGGACAGCCAGGGCTACACAGAGAAACACTGTCTGTAAACAAATGAACAAACAAACAAACAAACAAACAAAATTGAGATATCTTTTCAAAAGTGACAGCATGGAGTATTCATAAGGAGCTGTTTGTAGGCTTATACAGATTTTTTTTTTTTTTTTGCCAAGAAGTCCCATCTAGTAGCTTTGCCTCTTGATTGAATAATAAGGTTATAGTCACATTTGAAAGACATTGTGGCTTACAAAGCTTGAGGAAAAAACTCATTTGTACTGGCAGTCAGCCAGTATTTTATAGCCTACAATTTTCCTTAGGAAAACTGGTGGTTTGTAGCCCCATAATTTGTGGTTGTTCTGAACTTGTAAAAAGAGTATACATTTAAAAATGACCTTATTACTTTAATATTTTAAGTGACATGTAACTGTTACATTATATTTATTTAAATAAAATTTCCTGGCCCGCCAATCTCTTTTAAGGCAATAATTTATGTAGCATGATTAGATCCTCCCATCCCCCATTCCCAATAAACCTAAACAAAAATGCTTTCAGTAAAGTCACAGGCACAATTAAAGACAAAAAGATGTTACTTGGTAAAATCCTTGTAGAATCCCTGAGATTTCATTCTGTACCCACTGCTTCCTGGATGTTTTGAATTAAGTTGTGGTATGTGGTTTGTTTGGGTTTGTTCAGTGTTCTTCATTTTTTAATTTCTTTCTCTCTCCGTCTCTGTCTGTCTCTGTCTTTCTGGTTTTTTTTCCCAAGGCAGGTTGTAGGGTGTGTGCGTGCATAATCCTGGCTGTCTTGGCTCAGTAGACCAGGCTGGCCTCAAACTCAGAGATAACCTGCCTCTGCCTGGCAAGCTGGCATTACACCACCACTGCCCAGCTGTTTGTGTTTTGCTGCTGTCACTGTTGCTTTCCCCCCACACAGATGGAAAAGAACACCGTACCTGAAATACATACTTGATATTCATGAAAAACACAATTTTATGGGTTGGTGAGATGGCTCATTGGTTAAGAGGTACTGGCTGCTATCTTTCCAGATGCCCTGAGTTCAACTCCCTCAACAATGTGATCTCACAACCATCTATTATGGGATCTGATGCCCTCTTCTGGCACTCAGGTGTGCATGCAGATAGAGCGCTCATTTACATAAATAAATAAAACAAACAAAAAAAGAAATGCTTCTCCTTATGTACTTTATTGTAATGGTTGTGTGTTAAATTTATGGGAATAAGTCCTTTTGATTTTAGGCTAACTAAATGGGGTATAATATCCTTTCTGAAAGATTTTGACAAGTCAAAGTAATAGTTCTGTTTTTATGTTCATGGAGGTTTCTTTGAGTCTTTGTTTTCTGAAGACAGATGAAATTTGTAATTAAGATTTTAGCAAAAATATTAGTAGCTAGATTCTTTAGAAACTGTTGATAAAGTCAAGGGTCTCTCTCCTCACCAATATTGTTTAGGCTGACCCTAGACCCTGGGCCCGGTTCATCACTTCTCAGGGTTTCAGAGTTTGCTATTAAAATGTATACTCTACAGCTCTGGGGGCTACTCAGTTTCATTCTTTTTTTTTTTTTTTTTAAGATTTATTTATTTATTATATGTAAGTACACTGTAGCTGTCCTCAGATACTCCAGAAGAAGGCATCAGCTTTCGTTATGGATGGTTGTGAGCCACCATGTGGTTGCTGGGATTTGAATTGGAAGAGCAGTCGGCGCTCTTAACCACTGAGCCATCTCTCCAGCCCCCTCAATCTCATTTTTGATTGAACACTGGAATTACTTGAAAGATAGAAAAACCACAGATGCTTGAGTTTTGCTTTTCTTGAGGGATTGTTATTTAATTGGTCTAATATTATGGTACCTAAACATTTACAGAGTTTATAGGTAATACCAATGTGAATCAGAGGCTGAGAATCCAGTTTATAAGCCCGTTTAAGGGGGAAATACTTGATTTCAGAGGATATGTTATCACCTTTAGAATTTACAGAAGTTTTATTTTTGAGATAAAGTGTCACATGCTGTTACATAAGAAATTATAAGTCCATTTTTGTGATGTCATTTTAAGAATGTTACATAAATGGAATCCTTTAGTATAGTGGTTTTCCAGCTGTAGGTTCTACCTCCTTTGAGGTCAAACGATCTTTTCACAGGGGTTGCATATCAGATAGCCTATCAGATATTTACATTAGGATTCATAACTGTAGTAAAGTTATAGTTATGAAGTAGTAATGGGATAATTTTATTGTTGTGGTCACCACAATATGAGGAACTATATTATAGGGCACTTCACATTCAAGCCACAACAGTAACATCTCTAATTCATAAAATTTATTGGGCTCTGCTGCTTTTACCTCTACCGGAATATTGAAATGGAATTATACAATTTTGAAATTATATGCAATTGTATACATATCAAAATGGAAATATGCAATTTTCTTTGTTTTGTTTTTTGAGACAGGGCTTCTCTGTTCTACATACTAGAATATAGCGGTGAATAAGATAGACATGATTCCTTCCCTCTCTCTCTCTCTCTCTCTCTCTCTCTCTCTCAGTTTTAGAACTTTATTGTAGAAAGGCAGGGAGAAGGAGAGAAGGTAGAAAGAGAGAGAGACTGGCCATGGCCACGTGGTGGGGGGGGAGGGAAAGAGAGAAGGGGGGCTAGAAAGTAAGAAAGATGAGGGCTTAAAGAGCATGATTCCTAGCTGGGCGTGGTGGCGCACGCCTTTAATCCCAGCACTAGGGAGGCAGAGGCAGGCAGATTTCTGAGTTTGAGGCCAGCCTGGTCTACAAAGTGAGTTCCAGGACAGCCAGGGCTATACAGAGAAACCCTGTCTCGAAAAACCAAAAAAATCCGAGCATGATTCCTTCTCTTATTGACCTTAACATTCTAGTGGAGGTGGAGGTAGGAGAGCCCAATACATACAATGTATTAGTGAGGTACTATTGTTGTTTCACTATGAAGGGCCCTCCATAGGCTCATGTATTTGGACACTTGGGTCCCCAGTTGGTAGTGTTATTTGGAAAGTTATGGAACCTGTAGAAAGTTGAACTTTAATGAAGGAAATATATTATTAAGGGCAGGCCTTGAGAGGTTATAAAGCCTGTCCTCATTTCCTGCATTTTCTCAGCTTCTAGACAGCTGATACCATGGGCTGGGCTCATCCTGATGCCATGCCTTCCTTGCTGTGATGGACTGTATCCCCTTTGGAACTGTAACCTAAATAAACCCTTTCTCCTATAAGCTGCTTTTGTCACACTATTTTATCACACTAGCAGGCAAGTAATATAGTTACTGTGCTTGTGGCAAAAGTTACCAAAAGATAAGGATGTAAAAAAACAAAATTTAAGTGTTTTCTGGAAATGGAAGGGAATTTTGTGTTCAATATTGATAATGCTGACTAGGAGAAGAACAAATGGTAGTGAAAAAGTAGAATGTAATTTGTTAGAAAATGAGCTTAGTGATACTTGCTTTGATCTCTTCATAAAGTTACATCCTGTGGAGTTCCTCCTCCACCAATTCACTGACTTGATAATATTAAAAAAAAAAATGAAGGGTTCCTTAGATTTTAATGTGGCTTGAAAAAAGTATGTGTGTGTGTGTGTGTGTGTGTGTGTGTGTGTGTGTGTGTGTCCCTACTTACATGTGGAGGTCAAGTGTCTTCATCATTTTCCTTATTTTTAGAGACTGTTTCTCACTGAATCTGGAACTTATTTTTTTAGCTGAACTGGGTGCCAGTGAGCTTCAGGTATTCATTTGCCTCTCCTCCTTCATGGTGTGTGTGTGTGTGTGTGTGTGTGTGTGTGTGTGTGTGTGTGAGTGTGAATGTTGAATTTAGGTCCTCAAGCTTGTGTGGCAGGCACTTTTACTGACTAACTTACCTTCCCAGCCTCCATTAATATTGGATGTAGTCCCAGCACTTGTAAAATTGAGACAGGGATTGAAGTTTCAAAGCTAACTTGAGATCAGCTGGGGCTATGTAATGAGTTTAAGAACCACCTGACTTACCTGGTACCTTATCTCAAAAACTAAAAAACAGATTGGAGGGAGTCATGGTTCATTTGCTTCTCTTAATAGAGAGCCTGGGTTTGTTCCCAGAACTCAAATGGTGACTCACAACCATCCATAACTCTAATTCCAGGGGACCTGGAACCTTTTTCTGGTCACAGGCACCAGGCATACACATGGTACACATACATACATGCAGGCAAAATACCCCAATACATAAATAGAAACAAAACAAAACAACAGAAAAAGCATCAAGATGTAGTATATGTATAACTCTGGGTCTGGCATACTGCTGAATTTGGTGTAAGACAACTGGAGTATAAGACAGATTTTACTTTCAGCTAACTTCTATGTGAAGAAAAGTCCAAAAGAATAATTGGAGAGGATTTTTGTGGAGGAAAGTTTGAAGAGTGACTAGGACTTGAGAAGAACAAATGGCTAGAAACAAAGTGGGCTTCTGGTTAGAAGATCTGGTTTGAGTGAGGACAGTTATTTACTATTTCTGTGACCTTAGAAGTCCCTTAGAGTCCCTTGATGCTTTCTTTCCTTTTTAGAAAAGATTTATTTTAATGTGTATGAATATTTTGCCTGGATGTCTGTATATTCAACCCTATGAGTGCCTGGTGCCTGGAAAGGCTAGAAGAGAGCTTTGGATACTTTATTAAAATAGTTAATAATTCAGATACTTAGTAGTAAATCACATTTTCATGACTTCTTTTTCTTTTTTGAAAGATTTACTTATTTTATATATGTGAGTACACTGTTGCTTTCTTCAGACACACCAGAAGAGGACATCAGATTCCATTAGAAATAGTTGTAAGGCACCATGTGGTTGCTGGGAATTGGACTCAGGACCTCTGGAAAAGCAGTCAGTGCTCTTAACCACTGAGCCAGTTCTCTAGCCCATGGCTTTTCTTTTAAAAATTGTACACGGTTCCTAGTTCATCGCTAGGCATGTAGATGATATATTACTTTACTCTTCTTTTTTTTTCACTTTTTAAAAAATTTATTATTAGGGAGTTTCTTCATTTACATTTCAAGTGTTATCCAAAAGTTCCCTATATCCTCCCCCCGCCCTGCTCCCTTCCCCTCCCCTCCCGCTACTTGGCCCTGGCATTCCCCTGTACTGGGACCTATAAACATTGCTAGACCAAGGGCCTTTCTTCCCGAATAATGGCCAACTAGGCCATATTCTAATACATATACAGCTAGAGACATGAGCTCTGGGGGTTCTGATTAGTTCATATTGTTGTTCCATCTATAGGGTTGCAGACCCCTACAACTCTTGGGTACTCTCTCTAGCTCCTACATTGGGGACCCTGTGTACTGCCCTATAGATGATTGTGAGCATCCACCTCTGTGTTTGTCAGGAACTGTCAAAGCTTCCCAGGAGACAGCTATATCAGGGTCCTTTCAGCAATGTCCTGCTGGTGTATACAGTAGTGTCTGCGTTTGGTGGCTGATTATGTGATGGACCACCCGGGTGGGGCACTCTCTGGATGGCCCATCCTTTCATTTTAGCTCCAAGCTTTGTCTCTGCACATCCTTCCATGTATATTTTAATCCCTATTCTAGGGAGGAGTGAAGTATCCACGTGTTGGTCTTTCTTGATTTTCTTATGTTTTGGAACTTGTATNTCTTCCAGGGTTTTCCCCACTTTCTCCCCTATGAATTTCAGTGTCTCTGGTTTAATGTGGAGGTCTTTGATCCACTTAGACTTGAGCTTTGTACAAGGAGAAAGGAATGGATCAATTCGCAGTCTTCTACATGTTGACCGCCAGTTGTGCCAGCACCATTTATTGAAAATGCTGTCTTTTTTCCACTGGATAGTTTTAGTTGTCGAAGATAAGGTGGCCCAATGTGTGTGGGCTCATTTCTGGGTCTTCAATTCTATTCCATTGGTCTACCTGTCTGTTGTTATACCAGTACCATGCAGTTTTTATCACGATTGCTCTGTAGTACAGCTTAAGGTCAGGCATGGTGATTCCACCAGAGGTTCTTTTATTGATTCAAACATGAAACAGCAAATTAGCTGGGAAGTTGCAAAGTCAGAACAGTCTATATAACATCTTTGTGAATTTTTTTTTGATCAGAAAACTATGTGCAACAATTTTTATACTTGATGTGGTCTCCATTTTTGTATTGTTAATAATATGGCTCATTTATTGACCTTATTTTAAAGATTCAGGAAGTATTTTAGGAATTTGCATTGCCTTATAGTCATCATTACATTAATAAACGAGAGAATTCTTTAGATATGCCACTTAATGGAATACTTGTACACCTTAGAAATTACACTTTATAGCCTTGCTTCCAGGAGATAAAATGACACATAAAATAAGTAAGGAAATATAGAAATAAGGAAATAGAAGATAGAAATAACAGATTAGAACAATAATTCTTTCTTTTAGTGCATATGTCTCCTTTTTCTTTCTTTCTTGAGAAATATTAGAACAGTTACGCTTTCTTTTTTAAATGTGTCTCTTCTCTTCCTTTCTTGAGATTGTTTCTATCTCACACTGTTGCCTAAGCTGACCTGGATCTCACAATATAGCCCAGGCTGTCTTTGGACTCTAGATGATCTTTTCAAGTTCTGATTTACAGACATGAGCCATTGGTTCTTAGTAAATGTATTCCTTGTGAAATACAGTGTTTATCTGGATAGTTTCAACCTTTTTTTTCTTTTTCTTTTTCTTTTTTTTGACAGAATTTGGCTATATAGATCAGGCTAGCTTTAAACTAACAGATATACCTGCCTCGCCCTTTCAAATACTACAATAAAAGTTGTGTGTGTCAGCATACACAGCTTTTTAAATATCTTTAAGACAGTGTCTTTCTATGTAGTCTAGGTTAGCTTTGAACTAGTAGTGATCTTCCTGCCTCAGCCTTCTGGGTGCTTAGGCAATGGCATATGCCACCACATCTAGAATTTTCCTTGGTATTAAAGTATTGTGGGTAGTGTATTTTCAGTTCAGACTTTTTGGTAACTTGAATTAGGTATTGGAAGCTCAGGACTGTTGCAGAATGTTATGTCTTTGACCTTATGGGTTATTAATCAGAAAATAACATGGGAACTTCAGGGCATCCCTTATCCCCCCCCCCCCTTTTTTTTTTTTTTTAAAGAACTATTTATTTTATGTGAGTACATTGTCTCTGTCTTCAGACACACCAGAAGAGGGCATCAGATCCCATTACAGATGGCTGTAAGCCACCATGTGGTTGCTGGGAATTGAACTCAGGACCTCTGGAAGAGCAATTAGTGCTCTTAACTGCTGAGCCATCCTTACCCCTTTTGGAGACAAGTCCTCACTGTGTAGCCATGGCTTGGAACTTGTTGTGTACATCAGGCAGCCCCCAAACACAAAGAGATCTTCTTCCTGCCTCTGTCTCCCAAGTGCTGGGATTAAAGGTGCCATCATGCCTGTATATTCCATTTTAACATACCAAACTTTGCAAACTTGTTTTTCTTTTAAACATTTTTGATTGTTTTTCTTGGAACCCCATCTTATTAGCAGATTCTTTAATTCATTCAGAAAAGATGACTTCAGTGTAGCTGAATTTTAATAGAATCATAATTTTATTTTTTATTGTAGATAATAAAGTACCCTTTAGCCTTAGTTTTGCTATTAATGGGAATAGATCAGAGAAACAAATACCATCTTCATTCTCTATGCCAATGTGTTCTTCAACATCAAACCCAGGGCCTTGTTACATGCTTGGCCTGCTACTGAGCTATAACCAAATCTTCAAGAACTGTTTTTTTGTTTTGTTTTTTTTGTTTTTTTTTCCCCCGAGTCAGAGTTTGTCTGTGTAGCCTTGACTGTCCTAGAACTCACTTTGTAGACCAGGCTGGCCTCGAACTCCGAAATCCTCCTCCTGCCTCTGCCTCCTGAGTGCTGGGATTAAAGGCGTGCACCACCACGCCCGTCTTCAAGAACTGTTCTTTTTGTATCCGGTTTATGACCTATAATCTTTAGGATAACAGTGTGCTATACTGAAGATTCATTAGCTTTTTGCTTTTTGTTTGATATGTTTTCTATAAATTAGTAGGTTATATCATAAATTTTCTGAAGTTTGAGGTTTATATCATTCAGGCTAGCATTGTTTGGATGGTTTTGCAAAAATATAGTTACTCAAGTCTTAATATAGCCTGTTATTTTAACATATGCAATATTGAATAAAAAGTAAAACTTGATTAAAGAAAACTTACATATAGAATTTGTCCTACCATTGGCTAGAAATAGAACATTCTGTCATTGCCTCTTTATTTGCCTGAAATAACCTTTAAGTCATTTTACTAAAGCTCAGCTATTATCAGTTGTAAGATAACGTCATTTGAATCCTGGCCATAATGTGATTTCTGGTATTCTCCTGTATGAATGTCTAGTAAAAATAAAAATTAAGTCATTAAATAGATGCAAAATATTTGCCTAGATGAAGTTAATACTTGGTATAATAGTACTCTCCTGAGAAAGGGGGAGGAAAATATTAAGTACAAACTAGAGCAGGCTAGGGAAAAAGGTTGACGGACCAAGAGTGTTTTGCTCTGCAAGCATAAGGACTGAAGCAGAAATGACCAGTCCCTTGTAAAATGGTGGACATTGCTGTGTGTTCCTGTAACCCCAGCATTGGGGGAGGAAAACAGGCAGATCTGAGAACTTGGTGGTCAGTCCGCCTAGGTGACCTTTCCAGTTTAGTGGGAGACCTTGTCTGAAGGCAGTAAGACAGAGAGTAAGACACTAATGCTCTGTCCTGACCTTTGCGTGTTGTATGTAGGCATCTCATGTACGTGTATCACACATAGCAATCCCCTTCCCTACAAACAAAACATACAAACAAAAAAAGCTCACTAAAAAATGAGTGTGGACAACGGAAAGAGCATTGGATGAGCCTAGGAATTGAGCAGTGTTACAGAGAAGTCATTTGTTTGGTGATCTTTGCTAGATACATCACCACTCTGAGAGACTTTTTTTATTTTTATTTTTTTTTTTGAGAAATGTGCCTTTTTGACCAGTTTGTGGTTATGTATATTTTGCCTTGTGAAAAAAATTAATAGCATAAAGCTTCAAGGTCTTTTTTTTTATTGTTTTGATGAATAATTATAGAAGACTGATTTGGATTATTCTTTGTAAAACTAGTTTTAAAGGAGGCATGAAATTGGAATTATTTAGTTTTATATTTATTTGTATTTCACTATTGTCTTTTTCTTTGTTTGCTTATTTGAGACAGCCTCACTATATAGCCCTGGCAGGCCTGGAATTTGCTATGTAGCCTAAGCTAGCCTCAATCTCTCTTGACTGAATAGAGATTGACCCACTTCTACTGCCTATGTGCTAGGATTAAACAAACGATGACTGCTTCATAGTGTCACTTTAAAAGAAGCAACTAAATGAGAAAAGTAGAACCTACTGCCCAAAGAAAAGAAGCCACTTAACTATGCTAGTTGAATTTCTTTTGGATTTTCACTGTAAGAGTGAGGGCCACATATATAATCTGTTAGCCAGAGTGTATGTATTTAAGTATAAATTGTTTCTGTACAAGTCAGTGTATTACTGCTACAATTCTCCCTGATATTGTTATGAAAATATTAGCCATTCAAAAAGCTGAAATAATTATACATATATTCTACAATCAATACATCAATTCTACAATCAATACATCAATTATAGTGCTAATTTTTCCTTTTATCTCAATTCTCTATCAGTCTTTTATTTTTTATTTATTTTTTATTTTTATTTTTATTTTTTTTTTTTAAAGATTTTATTTTATTTATTATATGTAAGTACACTGTAGCTGTCCTCAGACACTCCAGAAGAGGGCGCCAGATCTCGTTGCGGATGGTTGTGAGCCACCATGTGGATGCTGGGATTTGAACTTATCACCTTCGGAAGAGCAGTCGGGTGCTCTTACCCACTGAGCCATCTCACCAGCCCTATTTTTTATTTTTTGAGATAGGGTTTCTCTGTATAATAGCTCTGGCTATCTAGGACTTGCTTCGTAGACCAGGCTGGCCTCAAACTCACTGAGATTTGCCTGTCTCTGTCTCATGAATATTGGAATTAAAGGCGTGTGCCACCACTCCTGGCTGAGTCTATTTCTTTTTACATTCTATTTTTATTTTCTGTTTATAGTCTATTTTATATTAATCTATTTTGATGAGTTTAAAAATTAATTTTGGCTGGCAGTGGTGAATGTCTTTAATCTCAGTACTCAGGAGGCAGAAACAGGTGGGTCTCTGAGTTTGAGGCCAGCCTAGTATATAGAGCTAGTTTCAGAAAATTCAGCGCTACACAGAGAAGCACTGTTTTGAAAAACAAAAACAATTTTATTTCTTATAGCATTTCATTATTCTTGTTTTCTGTTTTAGATTTATATTATGTGTAACGAATATCCGTACACTCAGGCAAATATGTATTTCTAAATATATTTGCCTGAATGTATGTATATTTGTTACACATGTGCCTGGTGCTTGTGGAGGTTTGAAGAATGTGGCATATCCCCTGAAACTGGAGTTGCCTGTGGTTGTAAATGGCCATGTGAGTCCCAGAAACGGAACCTGGGTCCTCTGCAAGAGTAACAAGTGCTCTTATCCACTGAGCCATCTCTCCAGCTCCTCATTTCATCATTCTTTCAATTAAGAACAGTATATTTTTATACATTTTTGTATAAATTTATATGGAAAATGCAAAGTTCTTAGTAAGTCTTAGTAGAACTTAATGGTGACCATTAAGCACCTGATTTTTCTAAAGGTCTGCTAGTCCTGCAGATGAAGACATGAATGAGTAAGACACTGTCTGCCTTCGTGATGCTAGTAGGAAAGAGACATAGTAAAGAAGGTTTGGTACAGTTCCTTTTTCTTTCCAGTAAAAATGTGTGACTGTTCTCACAGTCTTTATTTTCGTCTTAACATTTTTCAGACTTGACTTTCTTTAGTGGCCGGCACTCATTCTCCCTTTCCTCTGGTTTTAGCTTAGTTCTCAAAGGATTGAGCCCTGCTAATACTCCCAAGTGGCTCCACGGTTCCTGTGTCCATCCCTGCACTTCCATCATACTGACTACCCCATCCTCCCAAGGGAACTGACTGGAGGACCCCAGGATCCTTTTCTGAACAAGTCCCCATGCCTTCACTTCTGTCCTTGCTCTTAGATGAGCTGTTTTCCTTTTTCTTTTTGGAGCTAGTTACATTGCGTGATGCCTTAGCAGCCTTCTCTGAGCCCTTGGGAGCAACAGCAGCAACCAGGCCTCCTGCATTGGTACCATCACCTGAGTGACCCTGCACCTCTTTCTTGTTTGCTGCTTCCTCACTTGGAGAGAACAAGGAGTGGGCTTGCTAGTGGCTTTGTTACTCTACTCCTTTTGGATTTTGATTTGCCTTCCTTCCCTTGAGGACCTAGCACTTGGGTGACAAACTTGATGTTGTCTGGTAGTGTGGCCACAGCACTGGGAGCTGGTATCCCCACCTCCTTGGAGCCTGACATTTCCAGTTTCTGCTGGTCCTTTTCCAGATCCTTGTCCAGGTCAATGATGAGAGATTCCCTACTCCAATGCCCCATTCATTCCCACTGTCATATGTCTCAACCTCAAGGACATCTTAGTCAACATCCCACCTTAAGATTCAAGGCTCTTCCTTGCCCCCAGCTTTCCTATTTTGAGCTTCAGCTACATTCTCAGACCTGCCTCCTTGGTCAGAACATGTCCAGTGGACAACATCATTGCTAGAAACACCAACAACCAACGTGTACCATCCATGAGTTATTTTATGATAAAGCTAAAAGTTTGGTTCTCTGTGCACCTCCTTTCTGTATTGCAAGGCTGGTCTCCGGGAGCTGCCACCTCCACCCGCCTAGGGCCCTGGGACCGCAGAGTAATTCCTAAATAATTCTTGAGCACAGGATTTTGGAATCAGTATCTCCTGATAGAAACTTGGTTTTGTGGTTGTTGTAAGGTGTCCTTGTGTTGTGGAAGGGTAAAAGAGACCATTCCCAGAATAGGTATTTGTGTGTGGGATGTTTTTAAGCTCGGTAGACATTGAAAACCATTTCTAGCTACAAGTGTGATAATTTTCTAGATACAACTAGGATATAGGAATAGCATAGAAGGGAAGGAGATGAAACATTATTTAGGTTGGAGTAGTGTTAATAACTTCCTGGAGAAATGGGTATCTGAATTGGGTTTTTGAAAGACAAAAATTAAATGCAGCAATGTGAAGGAGCTATATGCTCCATAGAAGCACAACAGGAGAAAGATGGAAAATGGTGTGCTTTGTTCATGTAACTTAACTGTAATCAAGCCTGTATACTTTTGTAGGATACATTTGGCAGGATGGTTTTGGTAGAGTGCAGAGAAACTGGGAGATTGGGCTAATTCATGGGGAGTCCTAGTTAAGAAAAGGTGACAGATTTCTTTCTTTTAAGAAAGGATCATTGTTTTAGCTGGGTGTTGTAACACACACTTTTAATCTTAGAACTAGGAGACTGAGGCAGGTGGATCTCTAGACCAGTTTGGTCTACAAAATGTAAAAAGATCATTTCGCTGTATTTATTTCTAAAGGCAAGTAGGATAGATAGAGCACATATTTTGAGAGCATTGCATTGAGGGAAAAAGGCCATGTAAAAAAGAAGAGGGGAAAGCTCTGTAAATCTTCAGTACTTGGTATTTTATTTGATGTTGGGCGTGGATAGGATCTTAAGGTTATACTTCCTGGTCTTCTGACTTCTGACTTTGAATTGGAGTGAAATTTAGAAGAACTGGGTGGTGGTGTTGGATGCCTTTAATATTATCACCTAGGAAGTAGGCAGCAGAGTGGATCTCAGATCTGAGTTCTTAGGCCAGCCTGGTCTACAGAGCTAGTTCCAGGGCAACCAGGGCTTTACAGAGGAACACTGTCTTGACTCCACTGCCCCCCCCCCCCCCCAAAAAAAAAAAAAAAAAAGTAGGAGCGGGCTGGAGAGATTGTTCAGCAGTTAACAGCACTTGTTGCTTTTACAAAAGACTCAGGTTTGGTTCCTAGCACTGTGCATTTGAACATAGCTGGAAATGGAAATACACATAGACAGCCTTGCTCTGAGGACCTTTAATGCTGCCATACAACCAACACTTAGTCCACACACTGTCATTCTCCTAGATAGTTATTGGGTTACAAGATTCTTTTTCTCTCTCTACCTTTCATACTCTCCAGATTGTATAACTCATGCTGGCCTTTAGCTTAAGATCATCTTGTCTCTCTCTTCTCTATGGGGAAAAGCTATGCACCACCATGGACTTGTTTTTCTTTTTTCTTTTTAAAACAGTAACACCCTCACTTCCATTCAACCTGTTCCCACTTTACTAAAGACAATAAATTACTATATACTGATCTTTCTTTCCTTTCTTTTCTTTTAATGTAGAAGTTCTCTGTCTGCTTGTACTCCTACACACCAGAAGGGCAGAACCCTTTATAGATGGACCTCTGGAAGGAGTAGCCCCACTTTCATTCTTCTTAACCATAGAACTACCTGGGCTTTTATTAAATGAAGCACTTGTGTACTACATGTTATCCCCTTTCTAACTATTCAGGATAGTGGTATAGGAATCCCCTTACTCAATTTTCTTGCATTGCCATATTTTGTTTCGTTCTTTTCTTCAGACAGGGATTATCTGCATAAATGGGTAATTTTTCTCATGTAAAGACAATTGATCTCTGGGGCTAGAGAGATGACTCAGTGGTTAAGAGCACTGGCTGCTCCTCCAGAGGTCCTGAGTTCAGTTCCCAGTAACTACATGGTGACTCAAAACCATCTGTAGTGGGATCTGATGCCCTCTTCTGGTGTGTCTGAAGACAGTGACAGTGTACTCATATACATAAAGTAAAAATCAAAACAAAGAAAAAACCCACGGTTGACTTCACTTTAACTGACCGACATTTAAGCTACCATTTTCTACCATTTCTTTCTCTGTCTCCATCCCTTTTTTTTCTCTTTCTTTCAAGACAGGGTCTCACTAAGTAGCCTGGGCTGACATGGAGCTTGCTATGTACTTCAGGCTGGCTTCTAAGTCAAGAGCCTTCTGCTTCCCAAGCACTGAGATTAAAGGAGTGCACCATCACACCCAGCTCTTTGCTCTCTTTTGTAATAAAATGACTAAGACACCATATAATATAAAATTCTAGGGCATGATTCTTTGCTTTAGTATATTTCATCCATGTACATCCATTAACACTGATTTTGAACATTTTTTATCACCCCTTATAAAACCTTGAGCACCCCTTATAAAACCTTGAGCAGTTTGACTGTTTCCTCTCCAGACTCTGGAAATCATTGATTGACTTGCCACATCTATAGGATTTACCTATTCTGGACATTTTAAATAAGTGAAGTCATATAATACATGGACTTTGTGTCTAGTTTCTTTGCCTAATTTTGTTTTTGTACTAAAGAAGGAAAGGATTAGTTTTGGCTTACAGTTTCATGTTGGTATAGTCCATCATAGATGGAGTAGAAGGCAGGGTAGCAAGAAGTTGTCAGGTCTCACACATTATATCCATACTCAGGAAGCAGGGTAAACAGAAAGCTAGACCAGAATATAAAACTTTAAGGCCTTGCCTCCATTGACTCATTTCTTCAAGCAAGACTTTACTTCCCAAAGGCTCTATAACCTTCCCAAGCAGAACTATCAGTGATGACCAGGTGTTCAAACTGTGATTCTGTGAAGGACATTTTACATTCAAACCTTAGAGGTTTTCAGGCTCATTCATATTACATACATACTATCAACTCTTTGTTATTTTTTTATGACCAGGTAATAATACTCCATTGTATAGATATACCATGTTTTGCTTATCTGTTCATTAGTTGATGGCATTAGACTTGTTTTCATGTTTTGGCTATTATGAAAAATAGTATGTTTAATTTTATTATTTTAAGTTTTCCCTCCCTCCCTCCCTCCCTCCCTCCCTCCCTCCCTTCCTTCCTTCCTTCCTTCCTTTTGACAGAGTTTCTCTGTGTAGCTCTGGCTGTCCAGGATGTAGACCATACTGACCTTGAATTCAGGTACACCTACCTTTGCCTCCTGAGTGTTCAGATTAAAGGCATGTACTATACCATTCAACAGTTTTTTTTGAACATATTTTAAAAATGTGTAAGAGTCTATACTTAGCAATTTATATTTGCTGTTTCAAAAAACTTTATTTAATCTGTTTTGCAGAAATGATTTCATGATTTTATAGTTCTGTTGTCCTTATATGACTACTTAAGAATTTCTCCATGTTCTTAAGCCCATTTGTATCAGGGCTTTTCTGCTTTTGAACTGAAAGTGCCCTAGACAAGGTCATGAGTAACGCCAGCATGCCTACATTTAGTAGTCATTAGTAGTAGTTTTCAGTCATTTGGTTTGCAGCAGTTGGCAGTTGAATACTCTTATACCTCCTTAAGTACTCTTGGCTTTCAGGATGATGTGTTGTCTACCTTCTGTCTTCTTTCTACTTCTTATTTTATTGACAAGTCCTTATCAGTTTATTTTTCTTTTGTTGTTTCACATGTTTCTTTTTTCATCTTAAAACTTCAAAGCTGCCGGGCGTGGTGGCGCATGCCTTTAATCCTAGCACTCAGGAGGCAGAGGCAGCCGGATTTCTGAGTTCGAGGCCAGCCTGGTCTACAAAGTGAGTTCCAGGACAGCCAGGACTATACAGAGAAACCTTGTCTCGAAAAATCAAAAACAAAAAAACCCCAAAAAAACCAAAAAAAAAAACCCTTCAAAGCTTATTGAGGACATTTAGACTTGTATGTCTTCAAGTACTATTTTCAAAAACTGCATTTACCTTGGCTTATAAGTTAGTATCTCTTGCTGAGATATTTCAGTTGGAGAAGTTTATTCAAAGTCATGTATTCAGCTGCCTAATCACTAGGATGTCTAATCACTAGGATGTGGAACATGGTTGCAAATCAGTCTTTTCCAATAAATGAGTGCATAATTTTATAGTCCCATAGGCAATGTGTGACCTTTCCAGGTCAGATTTCCATTAAAAATACACTCTACTCATGGGACTTATCATGTGTGATGAAGGCAGTGCTATCCACTAGTTGTTTGGTTCAGTAACCATGGAGTTAAACATCATTATTCTCACATCCTATATCCAGTCTTCTAGGAAATCCTATGGTCTTACCTTCAAAATGTTTGAAATGTTTGCTAAATTTTAACAGTTCTTGCTGAGCTGTCCCACCAGCTTGTTTTCTGAGATCTTGCTTTGCTATACTGTCCAGGCTAGGCATGAACAACTTATCTTCCTCCTACCTTCTCAGCCCTGTGCTATTATGCTGTACTTGAATTAGCTTTTTAGTCACTATCTGGATTTTGACTCTGCTTCATCATGATTCAGGATTCAGGTATGACCAAAGAAATGATAAAGTATTCACCACAAATTGCAGAGGCAGTTGTGACTAGTGGAAATAATCTCTTAATTTACTAGGTACTTCCAATTTAGCATAGAAATGCTAGTTTACCTCCCCACTGTCTTCTTTCTGAACTGTCTTTTATAAAATACATTTAACATTTTATTAACATTGTATTTAGTTTTTTAAAATATTTCCTTTGTGTGCCAGAGAGCACACACTGATATATATGCCACAACCCACATATGGAAGTCAGGAGACCACTTGCATGATTCAGTCCTCTTTCCACCTAAGGGATCCCAGGGATAGAATTTAGGCCCTAGGTCATCTCATTGGTCTCAAAATAAATTCAATAATATCCAAAATTAAAGTCATTCTGCTTATCACCACCAGTAGTGTTGTAAAGTATGTGTGTGTGTGTGTGTGTGTGTGTGTGTGTGTGTGTGTGTGTGTGTATCTGTAGAGGTCAGTGGACAAATTGTGGTAGTTTCTCCATCTACCATGTGGGTTCTGGGTATTGAACTCAGTGATAAGCACTTTTACCTGAGGAACCATTTTACTGGCCCATGTATTTAAAAGCCTTTTAGAATACAAGAATTGGGGCTTTTGAGAAGTTGGCTTTCTGGTTTCAGCATTTGTTATTTTGCCATTTTGACTTTTAGAATTTTAAACATTAGATTTTGGTGTTATGATATTTCAGCATTTGGATTAAGGCATTTGAGATTATGTTTTCTAGGAGTGTGTTTTGTAAGTTATGACCAATAATGGTCTGGTTTATCTCTTTGTCAAAATCAAAGCTACTAGTGGTTTGTGTCTGAGGGATACAGGAGCTCATTTATAAAGGTTACTACAGGCAAATATTAAAATAGCTCCTAGTGAAGCTAAGGGAAAAATGTGTACAAGTGGTATGGTAATATTTACATTTTTCTGAAAGATTGAAAAATTGAAAATAAAAAGTAGCTGGGCAGTGGTAGCACACGCCTTTAATCCCAGCACTTGGGAGGCAGAGGCAGGCGGATTTCTGAGTTCAAGGCCAGCCTGGTCTACAGAGTGAGTTCCAGGACAGCCAGAGAAACCCTGTCTCGAAAAACCAAAACCAAAAAAAAAAAAAAAAAAAAAAAAAAAAAAAAAAAAAAAAAAAAAAAAAAAAAAAAAAAAAAAAAAAAAAAAAAAAAAAAAAAAAAAAAAAAAAAAAAAAAAAAAAAAAAAGAAAAAGGAAGAAAATAAAAAGTAAATTAAAAAAAATCTATTAGTAATAAAATATGAGTATGAACTATCTTCTAAAGTTACTTAATTCAGCTTCTCATTTTATATATGGGGAAGCAAAGGTCTATGGAGATGAAACTTGTTATACACAAATGATTACTGAGGGTGTAACATGTTACTATTTTCACTTGCTACTGCCCAAGGAGACTTAGGTGGCAGTATATAGGACACAGGCAGAGGAATAGGGATTCAGGGAAGAGGAACTCATTGGAGTGGTAGAAGGAGACACCTCTCACTGTGGCACATTTTATGTAGGTCACAGCTACACAGTCCACATGGAAGGAGATGATCTGACCCGAAAGAGGCAGGATGGAGAGACTGAAGACCCAAAATGTTACTCAGTTTAACTCCTTTCGATGTCTTTTTCTTTCTCTAACCTAACTACTCATCATCATTCTATTTGTGTGTGTGTGTGTGTGTGTGTGTGTGTGTGTGTGTGTGTGTGTGTGTTTGTGTGTTTGTGTTTGTTTTTCGAGACAGGGTTTCTCTGTATAGCCCTGGCTGTCCTGGAACTCACTTTGTAGACCAAGCTGGCCTCGAACTCAGAAATCCGCCTGCCTCTGCCTCCCGAGTGCTGGGATTAAAGGTGTGCGCCACCACACCCGGCTCATTCTATGTTTAAAAAATTTTTTTGTCACTTGATTATTTTGTTTTCCTTCAAGAATAAACTTGATATCATTGAAATATACATTTTAGAACTAAGACCTGATTTCATGTCTTGACCTTGTCTACTCGTTGCACACCTTGGATTAGACACTTAATCCCACTAAAGTTTTACCTTTTGAACTTTAAAAGTTACAACTTCCTAGTTTGAAAGGATGGACATTGTAACACCCTCCTTCTCCTTCTCCTCCTCCTCCACCACCATCACCACCATCACCTCCACCACCCCGGTTGTTGGGTCAGGAGATGTGGTTTCTCCTTAGTTTCTTTGGAAGTTTTTATTTAAGGTTGTTTTCCTAAAAAATACAGTTTTACATTTTGACTTTATTAGGATATTAGTTGATATGATGTGCCATTTAAAATTTGGACAATGCATAGATTATATAGTAATTTGCCCTCTTCTTAACTTATAGACTATTTTAGTTGTATAATTGATTATATATTCAACATTAACATAGAAAAAGTTTGAATATTAGATATGCAGTAATATTAAAACTTAATGTTTGAATTTATTCAGAAACATAGCAGTTCTTATTGCCCCCTTTTTTTGTCTTAACTACAGAGGCCCCCCTCCTCTTCTCCCCTCCCCTCCCCTCCCCTCCCCTCTCCTCTTTTCTCTCTCTCTCTTTCTTTCTTTCTTTCTTTCTTTCTTTCTTTCTCTCTCTCTCTCTTTCTCTTTCTCTCTCTTTCTCTCTCTTTCTCTCTCTTTCTCTCTTTCTCTCTTTCTTTCTTTCTTTCTTTCTTTCTTTCTTTCTTTCTTTCTTTCTTTCGAAAGTCTCAGGTAACCTAAGCTGGTCTCAACTAAATATGTAGTTAGTTGAGGTTGATCTTGACCTTTTGATTCTCCTGTCCCAATTCAAGAAAGCTACCACACCTAGCTGCCTTCTTTTTTTCTATTTACATTTATATAATATATGTAACATTATATATAAATATAAAAAGTATTTTTTTGAGAGAGGGTTTTTCTATGTAACTCTGACAGCTGTCCTGGAACTTGTTCTGTAGACTAGGCTGGCTTGCCTGCCTCTGCCTCTCCGGTACTGGGATTAAAGGCATGTAATAACTTTGTGTATATGTATGCATGCTTGCTTATTTGTATATGGATCATATGTATGCAAATGCATTTGGAGGCCAAAAGTTAGATCCTTTGAAATTGGATTTATAGGCAGTTGTGAACTGTTGATGTTGATGCTGGGAACTGAAGCCATGTCCCCTGCAGTTATCAGCAAGTATTAACTCCTGAGCTATCTCTCCAACCCCTATATTCATGTTAAGTGCATTGAAAATATCATTCTTCTGTTTTCTGTCTTCACTATTAAGAGTGCTCAGAGCTGTCAATTTATCCCATATTTGAAGGCAATTTTTAGAAAACCACATTTTAAAATAATTTCATGAAATGTACATTTACTTTTATTATAAATAAGAATTGAAACTTAGCTTTACTTGCTACTGTCAAACAGCTAGAAGATAGTAGATTAAAATCCAGGTCTATCAAACATCAAACAGTGTACTTACTGATATTTATTGATCTCATATTTATGTACTGAGTTGGATTCTATACTTTGTCATTTACTTATGGTTCTCAATTTATAGATTGGAGAAAAGCATGCTGTTGGAATATAAGGAAGGATATTATTAATAGCTAAAATAGTTGTAGATTCTATAGGAAAGATGGTGCAAAGATTTTATATTTGGACTTACTTAGAGACTTTGTAAAGGTGATAGGATTTGCTTTGAATCCCCAAGTTTGAGATTAAAATTTAGAAGCTGTTTTAGTCAGAAGTAGATGATGTGATAGAGTGATGAGAGTTGAGAAGTTGAAAGCAAGATTGCTTTGGTATAACTGGTTTATAAACACTGTACCAAAAGTAAGATTGTCTGCAGTAATGCTTTCTTGGGAAGAACTTTGGATCTCTCTGGTTAATGGAATAGGGAGTTCTTCAAGAGTTGTTTGGAAATGGAGTCTGGTATAGGTATATAGATCAAAACTTTTTTTTTTTTTTTTGGGACACAGGTTCTCTTTGTAGCCCTGACTGTCCTGACACTTGTTCTGTAGACCATGCTGGCCTCAAGATCTGCCTGCCTCTGCCTTCCAACACCACTCAGTTTAACAAAACATTAAAAAAAAAAAAAGGTTTATTTAGGGGTTTGCAGAGATGACTTGTTTAGAGTGAGATGAGCTGTTAAGAGTGAGTGTTATTCATGTAGAGGACCTGAGTTTGTTTCTTAGCACTCACGCTAGATGGCTAACAACCTGTAACTCCAGATCCAGAGGAATCCGATGTCCCTGGCCTTTGCAGGTGTCTGCATTCAAATGCATATACTTTTCTACCTACATAAACATAATTAAAAATAAAAAATCTAAGAATTTTAAATAGCTTTTTTTTTTAATGTGAATCTTTGTAAGTATACTTATGGACAAATGTGGCATGTGGATGGGTGCTCATGGAGACCAGAAGAGGGCATTGAATTCCCCTGGAGTTGAAATTATAAGGCATTGTGAGCTGCCCAACATGGGTGCTGGGAATTGAATTTGGGTCCTTTGCAAGAGTAGGAGGTACTCTTATTTTCTGGTTTTTTTTTTTTTGTTGTTGTTGTTGTTTTTTGGTTTTTTGTTTTTGTTTTTTTTCCAGACAGGGTTTCTCTGCCCTGGCTGTCCTGGAACTCACTCTGTAAACCAGGCTGGCCTCAAACTCAGAAATCCGCCTGCCTCTGCCTCCCAAGTGCTGGGATTAAAGGCGTGTGCCACCACGCCCCAGCCCCGGTAGAGGTACTCTTAAATGCTGAACTCTCTCCAACAGAACTTTTAAATTATGGCTTTGCCACTTTCTTACTTATATTATGGGTAATTTTTTTTAAACTTATTTGGGATTTTTGATTAGTTAAGAACTAGCAACCATGTCTCAGTCTCATAGGTTTTGGGATTATAGGTGGTTATGTTTCACCATATTTGGCTGTTGTGGATAATTTGTCTTGTCTTGTCTTGTCTTGTCTTGTCTTGTCTTGTCTTGTCTTGACTTGTCTCATCTTCTTTGTTTTGTTTTGTTTTGTTTTTTTTGAGACAGGGTTTCGCTGTGTAGCTGTGGCTGTCTTGGAACTCACTCTGTAGACAATGCTGGCCTTGAACTCAGAAATCCACCTGCCTCTGCCTCCCAAGTGCTGGGATTAAAGGCATGCACCACCACGTCCATTGTCTCCTCTTCTTGTCTTCTCTTTTCTTCTCTGTCCTCCTGTTCCCCCTCTCTCGCCCCCTGCCCCTTCTAGGTTTAGTTTTATTTATGTGTATTGTTTTTTTTTTTTTGGTTAGTATACTGATGCCTATGGAACCAGAAGTGGGCATCAGATCCTCTGGAGCTGGAATTACAGGTAATTGTGAGCTGCCTGATAGGATTTTGAGAACTAAATTTAGGTCCTCTGGAAGAGCAGCTAGTGAGTGCTCTTAAAACCACTGGGCCATCTTTCTAAATCCTACTATCTTATAAAAATCTCCCGAGTTTGGGTCTGTGAATTATAATTAAAAGCCCTCATTAATTTTGAAGATTAATGTGTACATTGTATTTACAATAATGCCAAAAAATAATGCCAAGTAAATGGTAAACAGTGTTCTACATAATATGTTATTGTTATTGTAATTAAATTCTTGTTAATATTCATTCCAATGACTACAACATGGGAAATCACAATTCTGGTCACCAGCAGAATGTATATAGGATACCTATTTTTAACCAAATTTTATTTTCATCTTTGTACCTAACTGGGAGTGTAATACAATGAAGTTGTATTAACTGTAAATAATGATGTGATTTTCTTAGAGTCTTTCCATACTACATTGGAATCTTTTTAAAAAAATAATTTATTTTTATTTTATGTGCATCGGTGTTTTGTCTGCATGTGTGTCTGTGTGAGGGTGTTATATTCACTAGAACTGGAGTTACAGACAGTTGTGAGCTGCCATATAGGTGCTAGGATTTGAATTCAGGTCTTTTTCAATAGCAGCCAGTACTCTTAACCTCTGAGCCATCTTTCTAACTCACATTGGCATTTTAAAATTGCATATTATATATTATTTCTAGTTCACATTTCAGTTAATTCATTTTATAGATAATAATGAAGAAAACATTCTATGTTAAGAATACTTAGTAAAAAGAGAGGGAAGAAGTTACTATTGAATCTGTGATGAAGCAGTGTATCATGGAAGGAGGCTTTAAAGTTGACATAGGAAAAATAAGGCAATTCTTTTAGTTGCCAAATTTAGAACTGTTATCCAAAGGAACTGTTTAAACTGCATGTAATATATAACCTGAGGATGCTAATCAAACTTCTGTCATAAGTATGAAAAATAAAGATTGTCTCCTGTTAAAATTTTATTTCGGGGCTGGTGATATGGGTCAGTGGTTAAGAGCACAGACTGCTCTTCCAAAGGTCCCGAGTTCAAATCCCAGCAACCACATGGTGGCTCACAACCATCCATAACGAAATCTTATGCTCTCTTCTGGAGTGTCTGAAGACAACTACAGTGTACTTACATGTAATAAATAAATAAATAAAAAATTTTTTTTATTTCAAGGGAAATAGTATAAAGCCATTGAATCATCAGGATTGATAAGCAAGAATTACATTTAAATGAAGGTTTTTTTTGTTGTTGGGGTTTTTTTTTTTTTTTTTTTTTGAGACAGGGTCTCTGTGTGTAGTTTTGGCTGTCTGGAACTCACAGATATTCTTTTGCCTCTGCCTCTTGAGTGCTGGGATTAAAGGTGTCTGCCACTGCTGCCTGACAAAGGTTCATTGATCTTTTTGAAGTTGAAATGCAAAACACATGTCAGAGAAGCTGGTATAAACTTGCAGTATTTAATTGCCAGTGTCTTTAGATGCTATCAGTAAAGGACCATGGAAAACAATAACAGGCACCACGTATATATTTATTTTACTGTTTGGAGAGTTAAGCCTTAAATCAGATGTCTTTAGGGAAAGTGACCTAGCAAGTTGTTAATGTAGAAGTGTACATTACCTTTTATCTGTAACTGTTTATTGAGTTATGTAGATTTGCATTTATTAGAAATATGCCTTTCAGTGGAACATAATGTAAGTCCAGAGAATCAACACTTGGTGGTGTTTTTTTTTTTTTTTCAAGATTTATTTATTTATTTTATGTAAGTACACTATAGCTGTCTTCAGACCCTTTTTTTCTCTCTCCAATCCCGCTCACTTGTTGTAGCTGTCTTCAGACACCCTAGAAGTGGATGGTTGTGAGGATGGTTGCTGGAATTTGAACTCATGACCTTTGGAAGAGCATTTGTCGCTCTTAACCACTGAGCCATCTCTCCAGCCCCTTGGTGTTGTTTCTTAGATTATACTTTAATCTTGTTCTTAACCTTCCTAATGCTGCAACCCTTTAATATACTTCCTTATGTTGTGATGACTCCAACCACAAAATTACTTTTGTTACTACTTCATAACTGTAATTTTGCTACTGTTAATCATAATGTAAATATGATATGTATGATATGTATGATATCTGATATATGTGACCCCTGTGAAAGGGTCTTTTGACCCCAAAGAAGTCATGACTCATAGGTTGAGAGGCACTGCTTTATCTCTTTTGTGGTCTGATTACTGACTGGTGTTTTAATTGTCAACTTAAATATGATTACATTTTCCCGTTTGTTTTTCGTCATCCTTATATTTCTTATAGAGTTGGAAACATTTTTGTATATGGTAAGTGATTCTTGAAATACAATGCTTTTATTTCTGATGCTTTTTTAGTCTTCACTTGATCTTATGCATTTACACGCATACGATGGATCATTATGTTAAAACAGATTATTTTCTCTTTTTCTTTTTTCCCTTTGTTTTTAAAATTTTATTTATTTATTTGCTTATTTGCTTATTTATTTATTTATTTATTTTTGGTTTTTCGAGACAGGGTTTCTCTGAATAGCCCTGGCTGTCCTGGAACTCACTTTGTAGGCCAGGCTGTCCTTCAACTCAGAAATCCGCCTGCCTCTGCCTCCCAAGTACTGGGATTAAAGGCGTTCGCCACCATGCCCAGCTAAAATTTATTTATTTTATGTATGTGAGTATGTGGGAATTGAATTTTTAGGACCTCTGCTCGTTCGGGTCAACCCCACTCACTCTGGTCAACTATACTCACTCCGGCCCAAAGATTCATTATATATAAGTACACTGTAGCTGACTGATACACCAGAAGAGGGCATTGGATCTCATTACAGATGGTTGTGAGCTACCATGTGGTTGCTGGTATTTGAATTCAGGACCTTTGTAAGAATAGTCAGTGCTCTTACCCACTGAGCCATCTTGCCAGCCCTTCTTTTTTTTTTTTTTTTTTTTCCCGAGACAGGGTTTCTCTGTATAGCTAGCCCTGGCTGTCCTGGAACTCACTCTGTAGACCAGGCTGGCCTTGAATTCAGAAATCTGCCTGCCTCTGTCTCCCAAGTACTGGGATTAAAGGTGTGTGCCACCACCACCCGGCTATTTTCAACAGTGTTTCTTTGTGTTGCCCTGGCTCTCCTGGAACTCAGGCTAGACCAGGTTCGATTTGAACTTAAGAGATCCGCCTGCCTTTGTCTCCTGAGTGCTGGTGATTAAAGTCATATTCCACTACTGCTTGGCATGTTTTCAATGTTAATTGATACTTGATATTTTATATTCTATTTATAATCATTTTCTATTCTCATGACACTTTAAAAAAATTAGACTACTGTATACTGGCAAAACCAGTTTGAACAAATGATTGGGACTGGTGATACAGCAAAGTGGTAGAGCATCTGATTAGAAGACAAGAAGTGCTTGGTTGAAGATTATTTTTTAATCCTTATGGTTTATTCACACTTGGGCAACTTTTGATAGATGCTGAAATGTTCTTAAGAGACTGTTTTTTAAGTCCAACTTTGTAAACTTTTTTTTTAGCTCCTTCATTTGTAGCTGACATTTTTCTATATGTTGTGATCATTATATGTTGCCTCCTTTGCAATTCTTTCACCAGTCAGGTTCTCTTCTTATAAATCCAGACACCTTCTGACTGGTACATAAGACTTAGAAGTACTGTCAGAAACTGCACCACCATTTAATATAGAATGTATGCCCATTGAGCCTTCATCATTGTTTTTAAGAGGAGAGACAGATATTGATACAAAACAAACTTGTTCTGTCACTATTATCATCATCTGCTGCCTTGATCCTATATCCTTTTGATAGGTATCACCTGCCTTTCCAGGCCCAAGATAACTCATCTCAGTTCTGAACACAAAGATCTCCTTCTCTCCTTGCTTTGCCTGCCTTTCTCTCCCCTTCTTCTTGGTCTCCCTTCTTCCCTTCATCTTTTCCTCCCTATGGGTCTTTTTCTCTTTACTTAACCTTTATGGTGCCAGTGTGGTAGGATTTTTCCCTGTCCAATTACTTTAAATATTAGTTTCCTCTGTTAGTTCCTTAGTTTTTTTTGTACAGTGTTTAAAATGATTGTATTGCAGAATAATATACTTTTAAAGAATAAGTTAAGTCTGTTCATATTAGATATACTTGAAGAATTGTCATTTATCATAGAGTCAAGTTTAAACAAGCTACGTAAATTATAATTTGAGTGTAGTCTAACTTTAAAAAAATTACATTTAGCCAGGTGTGGTGGCGCACGCCTTTAATCCAGCACTTGGGAGGCAGAGGCAGGAGGATTTCTGAGTTCGAGGCCAGCCTGGTCGACAAAGCGAGTTCCAGGAAAGCCAGGGCTATACAGAGAAACCCTGTCTCGAAAAACCAAAAAAAAAAAATCACATTTATTTATTGTATATGTGTGTACATGTATGTATTAGGTCATGTCTGTGGAGGTTAGAAGATATGAGTTGTTGCTCTCCTTCCATTATGTGAATTCCAGAGATGGATTCAGGTTGTCAGACTGTCTGCAAACATCTTTACCTGCTGAGTCATTGTACTATCTCACTCTGTAATTTTATGAATGAAGGAATTGAGACTCAAAGAGGTTGGGTTTTATTTAGAACTACTTGCTCATTCCTCAGCTGAGCTAGAATGAAATTTTACTACAAATCTGTTGCTTCTACATTAATAATATAGCCTGTCATATTTTTTATTTGCTTATAATGTCTGACAGTATTCAGCTTTTTTTTTTCTTCTCTTGTGACTTTTCACAGATTACTAGTAGTGCTAATCTTGTGACTTATATCACAATTCATATTAAAAGGAGCTGGGGAAAGGCTGAGTTATAATACTGACACATGAGCTGGAGTTAGCGAGTTGTCCTGAAAAGGTCTCACGTCTTTTCTGACCCAGATTCATAGCTTTTAACCTTGTGAGCATTGCTGGAAAGGGGAGTGAGTACTGACAAGATCTGGAAGTTAAGATGTATTATTGAATGGTCTTTGTTTTGTTTTTTGTTTTTCGAGACAGGGTTTTCTGTATAACCCTAGCTGTCCTGGACACTTTGTAGACTAGGCTGGCCTCGAACTCAGAAATCCGCCTGCCTCTGCCTCCCACTAATGATATTTTTTAATATTCAGCACTTTTGTATAAATGAAACCTTTTTTCAAGGTGCAAACAAAACAATTTTTTCTTTTAAATTGCTAATTTGGCCTTATTGGGTGTTGAGAGCTAGATTGCAGGTCCTTGAGTCAATTTTGCAAAGCTGCCTAATTAAGAGAAATATTTGTGTCTCTTTCATATTCAGATAGTTGGTCATGCTGTTCTGCAGAATGCCAGCAGAAGATTATTTAACAATTAATACTGTTGGCTTGTTTACCAGGGGTTGGTTTATCCTTCTGGGATAAGTGTGGTTCATCAGGTACAGGGGACAAGTAATACTGTAGCACTTAACTGTTTTTTGACTTATACTCCTCTTTTTCTTTTTATCAGAATTTTCACAAGATCTGTAAATTCTAAAGATAATCTCACAGCCTTTTAATGAGAATAAACAGAATAAACAGATGCTATGGATTACACAGTTCAGTTGCTGTTTCATGCTTAGCCATAGTTTAAAGAAAAAGATGTCAAGTTGAACTTTTACAGATTATTATGCAAAATTAAATGCACACCTGCTTTTTCATATACTCCTGGAAACATTTGATATGAACTCAGGATTCTAGAGACATTGGCTGCATGGATGACTCTGCCAGTACCAACCACATTGTAGTTGTAGAAAGGACATTGAACATGTTTGTGTTTCTGTGCTTTCATATTGTAAAATATATTTATGCTAATTATTCTTTTTTCCTACAACTTTTCAGTACTTTTGTGGGCATTAAATACAGTGCTATATAAGAAAATACTTTGAGAAATTCTAATTTTTCCTTTGTGCCAGGAACTCTTAATAGCAGTAGAAAACAGTTAACAATAAAGCTTTCATGTACCAATGATATATCTGTTTGAGACTAATACAGCAGATATATGTTGAAGCGTGATTCTGTTGTTTATAGGCTGTTAAGGAATTGGGTTTATGATAATGTGCATTTGAGTAAATTCCTGAGACGATGTGGGGGGGTGGAATTAACATGGTTATGAAGGGTAAACTACTACAATGTTAGAGGTCTGAGGGTAGGAACCGTAAGCCAAGATTCCAGTGTGGATGTAACACAGCAAATCAGGATAGTGAGGAGGCAAAAATGGGGAGTCAGACTACTGGAGATTGATAGCCTTAATTATTAACAAGTGTTTACTTTGACATAGGAAGCAGTTATTAGAAGATTTTAAGTAGAGACATGTCATAGCCTAATTTGAGATTTAAAAAAAAGAAACTCTGTGTTCAGAACAAATACTATGTGGGGACTTAAGACAGGTTGGAACCAATAGTATAGTTCACATGAGGGATTTGGTGTTGGAAGATGGGATTGCTCAGATATTAGACAGCCAGAAGGTAAAAATGAAAAGATTTTTTTTTTTTTTTTGATGGATCAGATGTGGGATGTGGAAGGAAGAGAGAAGTTAGGGGATGATTCCTTTGTTTTTGTCATGAGCAGTTGGATGGAGTTGTTGAGTAGCTGTCACCAAGAAGTAGGAGAAGAAAGAAAGGAGGAGGAGGAAGAGGAAGAGGAGGGGAGGAGGATGAGACACCTAGCTTAGGATCAGAGAAATGAACTCTTTTTGTGTTTGTAGAATTGATACTAGGTAGGCATCCAGGCTTCTCTGGTTATGTGCTTGTTTTGGAGCCTGAAACTTGGGTTGATAAAAATTTTGGAGTCTTTAGTGTACAAATGGCATTTACAGGAATGTAGCTGCTGAGTTCTGAGATACCTATGGGTCATGACTCCTTTGGGGTAAGCATATTAGATATCCTGCATATCAAATATTTATATTATGATTCATAACAGTATCAAAATTACACTTAAAAATAGCAACAAAATAATTTTATGGTTGGGGTCACCAAAACATAAGGAACTATATTAAAGGGTGGAAGGATTAGGAAAGTTGAGAACCACTGACTCAGCTCTTTTTTTTTTTTTTTAAGATTTATTATTATATCTAAGTACACTGTAGCTGTCTTCAGATGCAGGTGTCAGATCTCATTACAGATGGTTGTGAACCATCATGTGGTTGCTGGGATTTGAACTCAGGACCTTTGGAAGAGCAGTCAGTCCTCTTAACCACTGAGCCTTCTCCCCAGCCCAACTCAGAGGTTTTAAAGATAAGACAGTAGAATAATTTATAAAGTTGGGAGAGAATAGAGTGACTGACTAGTATCTTGGATGGAAGGATGATACCAAGGGATTAAAAGTGAGACAAGTTAGGAACACTCTATTCTGTCACCTGCTGTTGAAATGTCAACTAAGAGAATTAAATCATTTACAGCACTAAACATAATGCAAATTCTAGGGGATCATGACCAGACCTGTTTGTAGAAGTACTATGGCTACAAGTTGATTGGGGTGGATTTTAGAGGAACATGAAAGGAGGAAAGAGTCAATCAAAAGTATAAGCTCAAAAAATTGGGCCTTTAAAAGGGGAAGAGAGAAATTGGTTTGTAGCTATAGCCATGCAACAGGTCAAGATTTGTGAAATTTTCTTTGTAAAGATGGGTGCCATTGTGATACAGGATTGCTGATAGAAGGTGGTCCAATAGAATGGAGGAAATGATGCAGATGACAGGAGTGTTAGGCTCATTTTCTAGACACAAAAGGATGGGCACTAGTATAGTAGGATTGAAGTTAAGAAGATTGTATTAGGAGTGGAGGCAGTTTATTCATAATAATAGGAAGAAAGGGAAGAAAAATACATAATTTAAAATGTACTGCTTCTGGGCATGTGGAGTGAAATAGGAAACAGAGTGACTTGTTGACTTCGAGGTGGTAGGAAAAGCTTTCCATGTTCAAGAGAAGATAAGAAGAAATCGTTACGATTTCAGAAAGTTCAGCTATTCAAGACCCATACAGTAGGAAAGACTCAATTCTGGCTTTCCCATGTGTGCTGTGGCATGTGCACACTTTTCTTTCCCCTTTACACAAAATAAAAATGTAATAAAAATAGTAAGTGAAAAAGTTGAACATTTAGCTTTTTTTCAGTAAGATTCTTGTTTGCCAATTAGCTGGGGCAGTCCTTGAACACTGGAGCATATCTTAGAGCACCAGATTGCTGGTAACCACCAAGGATCTTGTTTTTCCTAATACCAGGATAGTACAATAGGAAATTAGTGTTTTATTTAAAAGAAAAAATTATTAGTATACCCACTTTTGTGGAACCTTCTGGTTTTACTGAAAACTGCATATTTACTAATTTAGACTTCTCTTCTTAAATCTGTGTCCATATCCAGCTTGCTTTACTTGGATAAATAATAAATATCCCAAAGTGGGTCCTAAATTAATTAATTAATTCAATCTCTCTCTCTCTCTCTCTCTCTCTCTCTCTCTCTCTCTCTCTCTCTCTCTCTCATGTGTACACATGTATGTATGTATCCATGATGGCCAGAAGAGAGCATGGAATTCTCTGGAGCTGGAGTTACTGGTGGTGGATAAGCTGCCTGATGGGTACTGGGACCTGAATTCCTGAGTCTTACTTTAAGAAGAACCAGTGCTTGGAGCCATTTCTCCAGGCAAAGATTTAGCTTTTTAAATACCCCCACGGGTATAGCACCACCTCTGTTTGAGGGAAATCTTTCTTATTGAGTCTTTGACGGTTAAAACTAATTGTTAAAAAAAGACCCACTAGTAGCCAGACGGTGGTGGCATATACATTTCTTATTAGTTTTCTGGTGAGTTTCCTGTTCCTCCCATTTTTAGCTTCTAAAGGTAACTGATGATATAGCTAAGAGGCTTGGATTTAACCAGGCCTACTATTCTGTCAGGTGAGGAAAGGAATTGCTGATGTGAATCACAAATGATTATAAAAATTGAATTTGGTAAGGGTTAGGAGTGAGGGTGTGAAAAGGGAGGAACCGTGAAAAAATAGTAGCCATGTTAGACTAAGTCCTGACTTAGTGAGGAGTAGTTATCTAAAATAGGAAAGAAAATGAGCACAGGATTATAAAATAACAGGCCAGACTTTTAGAAGGGTCATCTTTGTGTTTTTAAAATTCCAAGATTTCTGACAAGAATATAGCTGAATATGTATCCGTGAATCACTAAATATTATCCTGGGGCATCGAGAAGAGTTTTTAGAGAACTTTCTAAGTCAAACAATGTAATTTGTACTGATGGAGGAAGGGTCAAAAGTTTACTAAAGCACTAGGCTCACCACCTGCATGAGAAGATGCTGTCCTTCAAATGAATCCTCTGAATGCTACAGTTAATAGCATTCTTTAAGGATAGGATCTTATTAGTCCCCCAAGTATAAGATGTACCTAGGTATTATGAAGATAGAGGTGTAAACAATTTTAGTTAAAATCCAGCAATAGAAGTCTCATCAAAGAGTTTAAAAGGTGTTTAGAAGACATACCTTATATTGTCAGGAACTACTTAAATTTATGGAGAGGCAGATTTGATATAAATCTGAATTTATCTGTTCCCATTATGGCCTGAAACGACAGCAGTATGAGAAGTGGCAGGTAGAGAATTTTGTTAGCGTTCCATCTTTTTGGTTTTTTTTTTTTTTTTTCTTTGAGACAGGGTTTCTCTGTGTAGCCCTGGCTGTCCTGGAACTCACTTTGTAGACTAGGCTGGCCTCTAACTCAGAAACCCAAGTGATTAAAGGCATGCTCCACCACTGCCTGGCATTAGCGTTCCATCTTGGTTAGATGCCATTCTTACTTAGTTTACTTAGTTAATGAAAAGTCATTGAAGTTTTGAAGAGGTACCTGAAGTTTTCCAAGCATAGACTGAAGTGTTGGGATTGAGTAGTATAGAAGACTGAATTCCTGTTTATGGCAAGACTACTTTGATAGTATATAGGCCTCCCAAAGAGGTATCTTTGAATTAATAGACATCCATAGTTGAAAACAGTCTAAAATTTGGGATTTAAGCCATGTGTGATCTTAGCACTTGGGGTGCTGAGACAGGAGAACCAAAGTCCTGAACCAGGACCAAGAAACTACTTATCCACATATCTCAGGAATTCCATTCACCCGCAGCATTCATTGTCTTCCTTTTTAGATCTTGAGCTTTCTATGTTTTCTTCAGTGTCTGAGCAGCACAGTTCACATTTTCCTTTTTACTTCTCAGGTCACGCCTACCCCCCTTCTATAATTCTATCTTGTCTCCTTTTCTTTCCCACACATTAGTAAACCCACTTTTGTGTAACCTTCTGGTTTCACTGAAAACTGCTGTGTTGACTAATTTAGACTTTTCTTCTTAAATCTGTGTCCATATCCAGCTTGCTTACTTTGGATAGATAATAAATTATCCTCAAGTGTGTCCAAAATTATATTTCTGATTTTACTCCTACATTCTATGTTTCTTGAACATTATTTACAAACTAATTGCACAAGTCAGAACCTTTGAGGTTGAAGAAGAAAGTTAGGCTTAACATGTACAGTGTTTCCTTGTCATTATTCCCTAAAAAATACAGTATAATAATGATTTATAAGGCAACTCTATTATATATTATAAATGATCTAGAAGTGATTTATAGTATATGAGGTCATTATACCCTATATCACTTTATCACAACATCTGTGGATTTTTGTTATTAAGGGGGTGTTTCCTGGAAGCAATTCCCTAAAAATACTGAGAAGTCACTGTGCTGCTAGACTGATCACTAAGTCTCTGAAGTGATCTCCTCTTCCCATTCTCTGTCCCCCACAAGATTATTTAAAAAAAAAAAAAGCTGTGTTCATGTATGTGTGCCTTTATGTTTACATGCATCACACATTTGCATGTATCTGTGGAGGCCAGAGATGCCATATCCCCTGGAAATGGAATTGTGGATAGTTGTGAGCCATCTGCTGTGGGTACTGGGAACTAAATCCATGTCTTATTCTTAACTTCTGAGCCATCTCTCCAGCCATCAAAGAGCTTTTTATAACAGGAATCATAGCTTGTTATTTCTCATACTTAAAACTCTTGAGATAATTTTCCAAAGATGTGTGTGTATGTATGTGTGTGTGTATAATATATGTATATATGAATGATATCTTGTCTTTGTAGAGGACTCTATATTAGGACAGACTGATCAGGACTCAGATTTGCCATACACTTGGTGATGGTTTTTATTTTTATTTTTTTAAAGACAAGGTCCTAATATGTAGCTCAGGTGTTCCTGAACTGTCAAACCAGAGTGTCAGGATTATATGTTTTTATGTTTATGCTACCATACCCAGCTGTTTTTACTTGATGCTCTTTTTGGGGGTGGTGCATGATTTTGCTGTATAATCCTGTCTAAAATTTGCTATATAGACTAGGCTGGTCTAGTTGTCTTGTATCATCTCCTGATTGCTGGGACCTGGCTCTCACATTGTGCTTTTGTATGACCAGACACCTAGTTTTTAAAAGTTTGTTTTTGCCTTTTTTTTGTTTGTTTGTTTGTTTTTCAAGACAGGGTTTCTCTGTGTATCCCTGGCTGTCCTGGAACTCACTCTGTAGACCAGGCTGGCCTTGAACTCAGAAATCCACCTGCCTCTGCCTCCCAAGTGCTGGGATTAAAGGCGTGCGCCACCACGCCCGGCTTGTTTTTGCTTTTGTTTTTGTTTTTTTGTTTTTCGAGACAGGGTTTCTCTGTATAGCCCTGGCTGTCCTGGAACTCACTTTGTAGACCAGGCTGGCCTTGAACTCAGAAATCCGCCTGCCTCTGCCTCCCGAGTGCTGGGATTAAAGGCGTGCGCCACCACGCCCGGCTTGTTTTTGCTTTTTTAAGACAGGATTTCTCTGTATCTCTGGCTGTTCTGGAACTCATTCTGTAGACCAGGCTGGCATGATCTACATAGAGATCCACTTTCCTCTGTCTCCCAAGTACTGTGATTTAAAAGCATGTTCCACCGCTGCCTGGCATACTTGGTATTTTGTGATGCAGAAATTATTTAGAAATTTCAGTGTTCATAAATAAAATCTAATTGGAATACACTTATTAATTCATGTTTTCTGTACTTCCACTTGTACTATGAAGATAGAGTTGGGTAGTAGAAAAATTAGTCTCTTTTAAACATATTTGCTAACCTTTGTCCTTCATGTTCCAGCTGTGACTACCTAGATAATTCCTGAAATGCTTGTTTGGTGCTGCCTTTTCCGTGCAGCCTGATGGTTGTGTTTTGTGTTTCAGAATGTTCCTGCTTCCTCAGTCTTAGATTCTGAGTGCCTACACTTTCTAACATTCAGCTTCAATTACTTATTTTTTTATTTGTCATTTTCAGTTTTCTCCCTTGTGAACTTGTTACATGGGCAACAGCTGGTTTGTTTATTTTGTCTTTTTTGACATATTTTTAAATTCTCAGGAGAGTTCTTGGGTTACTATAGATGATCCGTAAATATTTGTTGAAACTTATTAACATGTTGATGCTTCCCTAAAATAAGTAATATCACTGGCAGAAAGTTGTTCAGTCAAATGTGGAAAGGTGTGCCAAGTATAGAAAAGGCTAGAGACTATTTTAGGGAAAGAATGTGCTTTCTTGACCCTGTCTGAGATGTGAAGATCTTACCTGTTTTGCTCTTCAACTAACATGGCTTCTACAGTGTATTTTGGATTAGCATTGCAGCCTTTGCTGTTCATTGTTCATATTGTTAATTCAGAAAGGACCTTTTGGCTTCTATCCAGTGTTGCAAGTGTTCAAACCATATGATGGAATTAAGCCTTCACATTATTATAGGAGAAATTTTGTTTTGTCTGTTTGGTTTTTTTGAAACAGGGTTTCTCTATGTAGCTCTGGCTAACCTGGAGTTCACTCTGTAGACCAGGCTGGCCTTGAACTCAGAAATCTGCCTGCCTCTGCCTCCTAAGTACTGGGATTAAAGGCATGCGCCACCACTGCCTGGCATGTTTGTTTTTTGGTGCAGATGATAACTGGATTTTTTAAAATAAGTAAGTGAAAGGAGAGATGAAGACAAGGGCTAGGAGACAAGGGAGAGGGAAGGAAAGGGGTAAGGGAGATAAGATATTTGAATTTGTTCTAAGGAATGCAAAGGGCTATCTTTGGATAGAGAGGAGGCAGACACGGTCCATAGGCAAATGGCAGTTTATAAAGAGAGAAAGTGTGGTGGCGCACGCCTTTAATCCCAGCACTTGGGATGCAGAGGCAGGTAGATTTCTGAGGTCGAGGCCAGCCCAGTCTACAGAGTGAGTTTCAGGACAGCCAGGGCTATACAGAGAAGCCCTGTCTCGAAAAAAACCAAAAACCAAAAAACAAACAAAGAAAAAGGGAAACCCCGTGTCAGGATGAGCTGGTTTGTTTTGGTTGGGCATGTTAATTAGGTGAGCCAAAAGGGGACTGGACTTTAATACTTTAATAGTTTGACCATGATAGCCTCAGGAGTGGGCAAGGAGTTGCCAAATAGAGGAATAGACTAGTAAGTGGACTAGGTTTATTAATGTAATCTAATGTAGAATAGTAGAGGCTGGCCAAGCACGGAGAGAGAAATTGGGGAAGGGAATGTGGAGAGAGGTGGGAAGGGAAGAGCAAGGGAGCAAGAGAAGAGCAAGAGAGAAATGAGAGAAGCAAGAGAGCAAGGAGGGGGCAAGCAGCCCCTTTTATAGTGTCAGGCCTACCTGGCTGTTGCCAGGTAACTGTGAGATAGAGCTTAGATAGAATGCTAATAACCTCAATTTATTATTTTATTTCATTTGTAAACTGTGAAGTTGAGTGAGGTTGTAAGTTCATTTCATGGCCCCCCTCCGGCAATATGGTTTTATAGACACTGCTTCTATCATGAGTTACTGTGTTATACTGTGAAGTTATAAGAGTTTCTTAGTGTGTAGAGGAGTTGCTCTTTGCAAATAAATTGTCAATGGGTCAATGGTCAGGTTCCTTCAAAACATCAGAAGTTGTTTTGTGGTGGTGGTCTTGCTTTGTTTGCTTTCAGTCTTCTTTCCTAATGTTGTTGGTTTAATGACTTCATCCTGTTACAGAGTAAAGTTTATGGACTTTCAGTTCTTGATAAGTTTTTGATTGTGAGCCTAGCCTTTTCTGGCTGAGCCATGGACTTTCAATCTTTACTGAACGGAAAGCAGATTCTTTTTTTTTTTTTAAGTTATTGGGTTCACAGGTATATATTGAATAGTTGACTTCCTTAGAATAAAATAGTGTTGAAAATGGGAGATTGCTGAACACTACATGGATTTTTATAGAATCTTAGTTTTAGTGAGGACATTTTAAAGATAACCTCTTTCCAAGAAATTGTTTTAGTAGTATGTGTACATTCTCTTTGTCATCTGATATATGCAATAATTACACTTTATTTGAACCAGTTTGTGTGTATTTATGTGTGTGTTTGTCTTTGTGTCTATGTCTTGTCTGTGTGTGTGTGTCTATCTCTAAATTTCTTTTGTTTATTTCAGGGAGATTTTATAAACTGATTATAGGAATCTATGTAGGGCATAAATTGCAGAGTGGTCAGCTCTAGGTCTATGCTTTCATATAAATATTAAGTGAAATTAAGTATCTTAATTCCAAAAGTCCAATAAAGAATTTCTTTGTTTAAAAGAGCAACTATAATAATATTAGAAAACCTACTACTGACAGTCGTACTAAAGGGTTTCCATATTTGAAGCACACCCAAAGACTACTGCTTAGAAGAAGAGGAAACTACTTCTTTTGCATCTCATGTATGTAGTTTCCTATTCTGATAGTTGCATTGTTTATACACCATCCATCTTGTTCTAAACCCTGTTGTTTAGCCAGGGCATAATTCATCCACCCTGACAATTTATTTTTTTATTTATTTTTAAATAAAAATATATTTTGCCAGGCGGTGGTGGTGTGCGCCTTTAATTCCAGCACTTGGGAGGCAAAAATATATTTTTTTCTTAAAAAAATAAAGTCTCACTAGCTGTATTCAGGAGCAGAATGATTATGGCTTCTGGCAGGAAAAAGAATATATCTAGGAGTAATGAAGTAAGGCAAAAATCTAGTGATTCTTCAAGTCTGGTACATGAATGATATACAGGTGAAGGGCGTGCTTAAGGGATTTTGTTTGTTTGTTTGTTTGATTTTGTTTTTGGAGTTAAGGGAACACCTTAGAAAGGCATTCCTCATTTTAATTCTAAAAACAAAGGATAAATATTATGCCAATATGTGCTATCAGTCTAATGACAGTATTAAGTGGAAAAGCATCATGGTAAATCAGTGGTATTGTTAATATTAAAATGTTTTATGCATTTAATTTTCGTGTAAGTCAGACAAAGTACCGATTTTTAATTGTAAATTTGATTGAGGTTAGTTGAAGCATTGTTACCATCAGTAGCAGTATTGCATTTTTAGATGGTTTCCCTTGGGTGTGTCTTCCTTTGTAGGTAATGCATTTATGTCAAGAAAGTCTAGGGTATTTAGTTGCCACACTCTAGCTACCGGGAGGGTTTGCTTTTCTGCCCATATCACTTTTTACTTTAGGACATAGGTCAAGTTTTATTTGCAATAATGTAATTATTTAAATAAAAAGTAAAGGGGATGAAGAGATGACTTAGTGGCTAAGAACAAGTACTGTTTTCCAGAGGAAATATGCTTAGTTCCTATCACTTGTATAGCTTGGAACTACTTATAACCCCAGCTCTAAGAGATCCAGGATTATCTTCTGGCTTCCTTGAGTACCCACATAAGCATGGCACACACAGAGACACAAACACACACATAAATACAAGTAAATAAATAGTAAAGGAGATAAAGTGATAGAAAAATCTGTAAAGTGTTTTTTTTTTTTTTTATTTAAGTCAACATGAATCATGTATATGGGTTCTACATTTAGATTTGAAACAAACTGTAGACAAATTGAAACGTTTTTCTTTTTTCTGCAGGTGTATTTCAGAGGACAATTTTCAGACATCTTTGCTTATATTTGACATTGAGCAGTCAGGGGATTCAGGCATATGAGGAGGTACTGTTACACAAAACAGTGTCTAGTGAAGACGACAAGAAAGAGAGAAAAGGATCGGAAAAAGAAGCTAAAATACCATAGGGGAAACCATGGTGAGTGGTGACTGATAGTTTTCATTTTTTAGTTATAAACGATTATATATTTTAAAATTGCAAATGTTAACAGTGAGAGTAGAAACCTTAGATAAACATGGTTGCTCTTCTGGTAAAGAAAAGATTAGAGGGAGCTGGGGATCACATGATGGTTCACAATCATTTGTAACTCCAGTTTCAAAAGATCCAATGCCCTCTTCTCATTTCCTTGGCAAAGCACCTATACACATAAAATTAATAAAAAACAAATCTTTAAAAAAAATAAGCCTGGCAGTGGTGTGCACACCTTTAATCCCAGCTCTTGGGAGGCAGAGGCAGGCGGATTTCTGAGTTCCAGGCCAGCCTGATCTACAGAGTGAGTTCTAGGACAGCCAAGGCTATAAACCCTGTCTCGAAAAACTAAAAAAACAAACAAACAAAAAAAAAACATTGTGACTTGTTTTGCTCTCTGGTGAATTACCTGCTTTTAGGAGAATACAGCTTTACTATAATTGTAGTTTTTATAGTCCTTTGAGTTAATGTCATCATACATATATGTATGTGTGTATATATACACACACTTTCTTCTGTAGTTTATTTTTTTTTTTTAGATTTAATTTTAGATGTTTGTAAAAATTTTGTGTTTTAATATAATTTGATTCATTTTCCTTCATTGCTGCTTTTGAGTTTTAAGATTTGTATGATCATTTTTCTGTTGTTTTTTTTTTTTTTTTTTTTTTTTTTTTTTTTTTTTTTTTTTTTTTTTTTTTTTTTTTTTTTTTTTTTTTTTTTTTTTTTTTTTTTTTTTTTTTTTTTTTTTTTTTTTTTTGTATAGTTCTTCTGGTCTAATTATTTTAATATAAATATGTTTATCTGGAGCTTATTTGAATAATTTTCTAGTGATTTTGATATGAATGCAATATATATGTTAACTTAGCTGGATAAGTTGATTGTTTTTGAATTTGTATTTTCCCTACTATGAAATTTGGGATGCTGCTTGTTCAAAGGATTCTACCAAAGATTTGGGTGCCAAATGCTAGACATTACTCTATTGATATATAGTTCATATTATAAATTTGTATCTTGATTATTACTATATTATATAGTCTTAATGAAAGGTGTGAGAATTTCTAGCACTTTGGGAGATGGGAGTTGGCCGGGTGGTGTCACATTGTAAATTACCATTATTTATTTCTAGAGAGACTCTTAAAACTACAATGTTATATAGTATGGATAATGGTCTGATTTTTTTTTTTTTTTTTGAAGGGGTAATCAGAAAGCCAAAAATTTAGCTGAAAGACAGAGTGTTTACAGTGTGTGACTTATATGAATCTTAACATGTGAAATACCTCCTGTATTGGGATATGCCATTTGAATAAAATAGAACTCCACTTTCCATTCATGATTATTGTTTGAACATTAACTGCCTTATAATGGTTATCAGTTGGTGTTATGTTGCCTAAAAATATACTTATCTTTAGGAGGTCACATCCTTTTTCTTTTTTCTTTTGTTTTCTTCCCTTTGATAGAGATCTATTAGATCTTTTGCCAATGATGATCGCCATGTTATGGTGAAACATTCAACAATCTATCCATCTCCAGAGGAACTTGAAGCTGTGCAAAATATGGTGTCTACTGTTGAATGTGCTCTTAAACATGTCTCAGATTGGCTGGATGAAACAAACAAAGGCACAAAACCTGAAGGGGAGACAGAAGTAAAGAAAGATGAAGCTGTGGAAAACTATTCCAAGTGAGTGTTGAAGCTTTTGTCAAGCTTTGTCTACAAAAGCTTATAGATTCTCTGGATTGAGTTGGTGATGTGCTTGCTGTTCTTTGAATCTTATTATATGTGATATAACCAAGGTAGTAAATGTTTCATGGTGTTTTTATTTTTTTATTTTTTCTGAGTTAAATTCTATAGGAAAGCAAGGAGGAGTACTGAATAGTATCAAAAAAAGAAGATAATCCTTTAAGGACCTTTTTTGATAGTATACTAATATCTGAGAGTTACGTTTGCTGTGTTGGTTCAGCCTCTTAATTCTAAAATAAATAGTAATGTTTTTTATTTTAAGGAAGTCGTAGAAATACTCCTTCTAGAGGAAGTCATAAAAATACTGCTTGGCATGGTAGCACACACATTTAGTCCCAGCATGAGGCAGAAAGTAGGTGGTCTCTGAGTCTGGGGGCAGCCTCCTCTACATAGCTTTAGGACAGCCAAAAGAGACCCTGTCTCAAAACAAAACAAAAAATATTGTTTCTATTAAACATTTTGAAATCATGGTATAGGAAGAGTTTAGGTCAATGTACTAGCAGCACTAACTATACTTACCCTCTAAATTCACAGGACATATACCATCTTTGTTGCATATTAGTAACAGACATTTTGTGTATTTGTTGAAGTAAAGAAGCCAGAGCTTCTAACAGTTACAAGAGAAGTGTTGTGAGGTAGCAATAGTAGTTATTTATGTATAAGATAAAAGCA
Source organism: Mus minutoides (assembly GCA_902729485.2). NCBI lineage: Eukaryota > Metazoa > Chordata > Mammalia > Rodentia > Muridae > Mus > Mus minutoides. The sequence goes on from LR749658.1 coordinate 1,927,046, forward strand.
CAGTGCTGCATGCAATTAGATCATGAGATTTTTATGTCATGCCAGTGTGGACGTACTGTTTTGAGCACTGTTACTGTGATTAGAGTAACTCTGTACCTACTTTGGAAAATGAAGTTTATTTGATTGGTTATCCCGTATTTATAGGTTTTAAAACATTACATTAACTATGACTTAATGTAAGTGGAAAATAGAGGCTTCAGAATTTCCTTCCAGCTTTCAGTTCTGTCTACAAATTACTTTTGTGTTAAGTAGACAAGGAACAGTAAGAGAGGAACAATGAATAGATGGTCTGTACTGAAAGACAGTGTAGTCGTTTCCTTCACCTCCAAGATAAACAGTCAGCGTCTGAAGAGCATGTTGATTGACTGTAGGTTCTTGTAAGTACTCAGTTTTTCTCAACTTTGGTTTAAAATGGTAATTGCTAATTAATGATATTTTCCAGTGGTTTTATTACTGCATACTTGGATTGCTCTATATAATAGTTTCTGTGCAAGTTAAATCATTAGTGGTTTCTGGATTTAAATTATAGTATTTCTGTTGCTTTTTCAAAATTTTGGAAAGTTGTGGTTTTACACATATATACATATATACAACATGCTCTTCACTACTCTTTATTATTTTTGAGTATATATTTCTTAGAAGATTGTACCTTTGGTGGCATCTGATTTTTTTTTTTCAAGGTTGTCTATAATTTTTCTTACATGATTGAATTCAAGGAGTACAGACTAGATCTGTTTTTACTTATTGTAAACCAGGGGCTAAAGTGTCTTTCAGGTTTATAGCTGTATTCCATAGAGACATGTATTTGGGCTCCTGGTCTATCGTAAGTGCTCCAAAGAGTGTAAATACATGAGACTAGGCACTCTCTTACAGACTGACTCCAAAGTCAAATCAATGGCAACAGGTCTCAGACTTTATATCACTAGTAGGAATATTACTACTCTCTTAAGTAATTATATTAGTTTGCTTGTTTTCCAGTAACTTTTTTTTTTTTTTTTTTTTTTTTTTTTTGGTTTTTCGAGACAGGGTTTCTCTGTATAGCCCTGGCTGTCCTGGAACTCACTCTGTAGACCAGGCTGGCCTCGAACTCAGAAATCCGCCTGCCTCTGCCTCCTGAGTGCTGGGATTAAAGGTGTGCGCTACCACGCCCGGCTCCAGTAACTTTTATATTCAAATTAAGTTCAGGACTTTTGAATTTGGACTTAGTTTTCCTGCTCAATTGTGCTGTCATTTACATGTAGATGATAATAAGATCAAACATACCATGAGTATAATTTAGAATTTTAATGAGTGAGCTAACAATGTCTACTTTTATTGTACACCAACTACTATTCCATATTATTTTTGTATTAAATTCAATAAATCAAGTAGTCTGTTATTGTTTCTCTTTTTATGCTTACATTTTACTTACTAAATTTTCACCATTTCACATTAGCTGATGGAGAGAGTTAACTCAGAGTTATTAATGAACTTTTAACTTGAAGATTACTTGGGGGGGGTGGAGGGGGAGAGGGTAAGGGCAAAAGTGCCTTCAGGTTCCCTTCTGCCCTTTCTCTTTATGCTGTGAATGGACTTGAGCATTTTAGTTAAGTGCTTTGCCATTGAGCCATATTTTAGTATCTGTACTTAAGTTTCAGGTAAATTAAAGTACAGAGCAGGGAGAGATAAAGTGCTGCTGTTTCTAGTAATCAGATAAAGCTTTTTATAAACTTGGTGTGTTGCCACATGCTTTTAATCTCAACAGTTGGGATCCAGGATGCCAGGGCCACACCAAGAAACTGTCTTAAAAAAAAGAAAAAGTAATTTCTTTATTAAGGAAGTAATATTTGGAAATGGCTCAGAGGATCTGGTGGGTAACAGTGCAGGCAAAAGCAAGGGTGTAGATGTGAAGTAAATATAGGGACTGTTTAAGAAACAGCAATTGAGTCTAGAGAGATGGCTCAGTGGTTAGGAGCACTGACTGCTCTTCCAAAGGTCCTGAGTTAAATTCCCAACAACCACATGGTGGCTCACAGCCATTTGTAATGGGATCTGATGCTCTCTTCTGGTGTGTCTGAAGACAGCTACATTGTACTCATATAAATAAAAATAAATAAATCTTTAAAAAAACAGCAATTGTTTACTGAGGTTTTAATGTATGTTGTGCCCTGCCAAAGTTCAAAGTTTATTGCTTACATGAAATTATATTAGAACAGCTATATGAGAAAAGGATTAGTCTTGTCTTATGAGTGGGGAATCAGGCTTAAAGAAGTCAAGTATTATTAATGTTGAATATCCAAATGTTCACAGGAACATGATGGGAAAAATATGTGGGATGTCATCCAAAATTGAGATTATGTAGAATTCTATATGTAGTAGATTAAAGGTAGTAGAGGTATAAAACTGGTAAAGAAGGATTTACTGAAATAGTCTATTTGAGAACTTTAACAGAGTAGTTTGAAGGCAAAATTTGGGCATGATTATGGAGAAGGGATTATACACATTAGGGAACCAGAGAGGATAAGGCAGTAGAGTAAGAAATAATGTATGATGACTGGCAGATTCTAATGGTTGCCTGCATTCTTGGGTCACTTATCTTTATCCTCACTTACACTGTCTTTATAGGTTTAAGGTTTATTGAATCTTCAAGATGGTTCAGGCTCTGAGTGGCAGCTTATAATTCCCTGTCTACTTTGCACCACCATATATATTTTTTTTCTCAATTTACCTCACTTTGAATTAACTGCTTTTAAAGCACACCCCCTTCTCCCATCTAGCCATTTCCCATCTAGCTATCTACTATCTAGCCAACTAACATATTACGTTTTTAAAAATAAGTTTATTGCCGGGTGTGGTGGCGCGGTGGCGCGGTGGCGCACACCTTTAATCCCAGCACTTGGGAGGCAGAGGCAGGCGGATTTCTGAGTTCGAGGCCAGCCTGGTCTACAAAGTGAGTTCCAGGACAGCCAGGGCTATACAGAGAAACCCTGTCTCAAAAAAAAAAAAAAAAAAAAAACAAACTCCAAAAAACCCCAAAAACAACAACAAAAAAGTTTATTTAGAATGTGTGTTGGGGTGGTGATGGGAGCTGTAGGAGCGTGATGTGTATAAATATATGCATGAATACATGCTGTATATGCTTCACCTGGTGGGGCCAGAGTGTGTCTCTGTCTCTGCGTGTCTCTGTCTCTCTGTCTCTCTCCCTCCCTCTCCCCCCCTCTCTTTCCCTCCCCCTCCCTCTCTCTCTCTCTCTCTCTCTCTCTCTCTCTCTCTCTCTTACATTTTACTTACTAAATTTTCACCATTTCACATTAGCTGATGGAGAGAGTAATAATATAGGATTTTCTTTGTAGGGATCAAGGTGGCCGGACATTGTGTGGTGTAATGAGGATTGGCTTGGTTGCAAAAGGCTTGCTGATTAAAGATGATATGGACCTGGAGCTAGTCTTAATGTGCAAAGACAAACCCACAGAAACTCTGTTAAATACAGTAAAAGATAACCTTCCTATTCAGATTCAGGTAAGTACTGTTTAACTGCATTTGAGAATTTGTAAAGAGTTAAGAAACAGTGACCTTGGTGACTGTTAACAAGAATTGGTAAGTCAGGGATAGGATTAAAAAAAAAGAATTTGTCTGAGGAATCCATATTTCTGGTGATTACACTCAGGGTATATTTACCAAAGTAAGGCCATTAACATGCAGTTTTAAACATTTCAGATGTAACTTACTGAGAGTCTACATCTCCCCACCTATAGCTTATGTATGTCTTTTAGTATTATAAAACTTTTAGAAGAGTTGGTGAAATATGACAAGTTGAAAGATTAAAAAAAGTCTCAGTAGATAATTTCATAATGATACTTTAAAAAACTGAAGAGTTTGTTAAAGTTTTTAGTTTATTAATTATTTTGTGTGTTTGCAAATGTGAGGCCACAGAATACTTTGTGAGGCCAGTTTTCTTCTTTTCCATTTATGTGGGTTCTGAACTCAGCCAATGAAGCTAGCATGCCAAACAGTTTGACTTGTTGAATCTTCTTAAAGTCACCTATCTGCTAAGTTTATGAGAAGTCACTATTCCTGTTTAGTTTCCAAATTTCACATTGGGTTGAGTTTAAAAAGTTTTAATGATGTCATACTTTTGTGCTCTAGTTAATCTAAATCTAACCTTGCTCATCTATCCTAGAGATGTGTGCACCACTGATTAGGGAGCTGACATTGTCTTTTATTTTAGTTATGTGTTACTTGTAACTAATTGGATTGTAGCTTTTTGGTAATTTTTCATTTTATGTTGTGTTTTAGTTAGGGTTTTTATTGCTGTAAAGAGACAACATGATCAAGGCAATTATTATAAAGAACAGCATTTAATTGGGGCAGGCTTACAGGTTCAGAGGTTCAGTACATTCTTGTCAAGGTGGGAAGCATGGCAGTGTCCAGCTAGGCGTGGCATTGGAAAAGGAGCTGAGTTCTTCATCTGGTTCCGAAGGGAACTAGAAGACTAACATCTCCAGGATGCTAGAAGGAAGCTTTCCTTGCCAACAAAGCCATACCCACTCCAACAAGAAGTGGCCACACCTCTTTTAATAGTGTCACTCCCTGGGCCAAGCATATTCAAACCACCACAGACTGTTTTCATATCCATGTCACAGAAATCGATGTCTGCCCACAGGTCTAAACTTTTGAGTGGGTGAACACTCATTTGTCTGTTCATGCTTGCTTTTTTTGGGGGGTGGTGGTGGGGTTTTTTTTTTTGTTTGTTTGTTTGTTTGAGACAGGGTTTCTCTGTGTAGTCCTGGCTGTCCTGGAACTCACTCTGTAGACCAGGCTGGCCTGCCTCTGCCTCCCAAGTGCTGGGATTAAAGGCGTGTGATACCACGCCTTTATTCTTGAAAATGATGTATTTTTAAAAAAATTTTATTTTATGTGTTGGGTGTTTTGCCTGCGTGTATTCGAGGCCAGAAGGCGGCATTGGAGGTTGTGAACTGACATGTGGGTTCTGGGAACTGAGCCTGGATCCCCTGGAAGAGCAGCCATTGCTCCTAACCACTCTGTCATCTTTAGCTCTCTTTTGTTTTTTTTTTTTTCTTTTTTTATATTTGTATTTCTTCTAAATGAGGAAAGATACCCTAAAAAATAATAAGTGTTTTAGGTTTTGAATAATTTAGGTGTAATTTTTTTTTGTATTTTTAGTTTTTTTAAAAAAATATTTATTTTATGTATAAGAGAACTTTATCTTGATATACATCTACATTCCAGAAGAGGTTATCAGCTTCCATTATAGATGGTTGTGAGCTCACAGTGTGGTTGCTGGGAATTGAACTCAGTACTTCTGGAAGAGCAGAGTCATGTCTCCAGCCCTATTTTTAAGTTTTAAAAATAAAGTTAAAAAAGACAAAAACCAGTGTATATTCATTGTATAAACTATTAGATTTTATTGGGTCATTCTGATACATATCGACCATGTACTTTTATCCTATTCATCTATTTATTTCCTTCTTTTGCTATTCTCTCTCTTCTCGTTCTTTCCCAAATAATCTGGCCATTGGTTTTAAGTCTTAAAAACAAACAAACAAACAAACAAACAAACAAACAACCCTTTCCTCAACTGTTTATTTATTTGCTTGCTTGCTGTAAAATGCAAAATACTTAGTTTTCTACTATGTAGGTTCTGAGGCTTGAATTCAGGTTGTCAGTCATGGCAGCAAGCATCTTTAGTTACTCAGCTATCTAGCCTCCCTGCTGTTGTCTCCTTTTTTTAAAGTTTAGAGTCTCATAAGAAAGAGGATATAGAGGTGTGGGACTGGAGAGCTGGCTCAGTGGTTAAGAACAGTTGCTCCTTTTCAGAGAATCTAGGTTAGTTTCCAGCACAACTATCTGTAACTCTAGTTCCAGGTGATCTGATGCTCTCTTTTAGCTTCCAAGGGTAATGCATACATGGGGTTGATGTACATACACTCAGGCAAACCATTCATACACACCAAGTAAAAATAAGTAAAACCTTAAAAAATGAAATGCACATACTATTTGTCTTTGTGGCTTTGCCCTACATGATATTCTATGGTTCCATCCATGTTCTTGCAAATGATATAACTTAGTACTTCTCTTATGTATAACTTAGTATTCAGTTAGGGTAAGATACTTACAATCTCTGACTTGCTAAGTGCTGGGTTTAAAAAAATACCTGCGACCACTCCTCACCCATCTGGGATCATTTTTGTGGCTTTGAAGATACAGCAGATTTGATACAGTTCTGTCTACACACTAGTGCTTTCTCTATGCAGGTTGAACTTGATTTCTTTCTCAAGTGAGGATATTTATTTCCAAGCACCACAGTTTTAAAATATTACTGTTGGATTGGCGAGATGGCTCAGTTGGTAAGAGCACTGACTGCTCTTCTGAAGGTCCTGAGTTCAAATCCCAGCACCCACATGGTGGCTCACAACCACCCGAAATGAGATCTTGTCACCCTCTTCTGGTCTGTTGAAGACAGCTACAGTGTACCTATTTATAATAACAAATAAGTCTTTAAGAAAAAAGAAAGAAAGGATAGTTCCTTTCAAGTCTTCAAGGGAAAATCCCAAGAGAGAATATTGGTTTTTGCAGACCATCTCAAATTTTAGGAACATTGTGCTTTCCAGGCTAGCAAATACTAAAATGATATAAACATTCCGAGGTCTTTTAAGGGTTAAGCTAGAAGAGGTGAAAGAGACTTAAAAACTTGGGGCCAGTGGTGGATATTATGAGACATGTATTTCCATTTAAAATAGTCATTATCCCTTTCTAACAATAAATTTTCTGTATCTGGGTAAAGATATGTCTCATTGGAAAGTGGTAATCTTAATTTTCCAGTGATGTTAAGAATAAGTTATATGCATGTACACACATTTCCCTCTAAGTGTATATCAAGTCACACATGCATTATTATTGTAATATTTCAAAAATAATTTTTAGTGTTCACATATTTCTTACTACACTTTACTAGTTTAGTTTTTTGTTTGTGTATGTGTGTAAAATAATCTCTAATAGGACCTTTCTTGCAGGCTAAATACCTTTTCTGAACACTTACTGTAGGAACAGTTCAGTTATTTACTATCTTTTTTTTTTTTATTAGATTATTTTCTTTATTTACATTTCAAATGTTACCTCCTTTCCTGGTTTCTCCTCTGCAAACCTATCCCCTATCTCCCCCGCCCCCCCTTGCTCACCAAACCGCCCACTCCTGCTTCCTGCCCCTGGCATTCCCCTACACTGGGGCTTAGAGCCTTCCCATTGATGATTGACTAGGAGTTATTTACTATCTTAATTGAGATGGAAATACACCTTTTTCTCTCTACTGTTTTCCAGGGTGATTTTAGAACTTCTTTGAACAAAGGAGGCAGAGGATGGCAAACCCAGTAATCTTTGGAGTTAGTGCTTGAAGATAGTCTGGACCAAACTCATTATATTTATGACTTTTGATCTTAAAATTGAAAACTTTAATTTTCTAAAAGATATCTTTAAAAAACCTATTTACTTCCATTTTATGTGCATTAGTGTTTTGCCTACATTTATGTTTGTTTGAGGGTGTCAGATCCCCATAACTGGAGTTACAGAAATGTGTGAGCAGCTAGGTGGGTGTTGGAAAGTGAACTCTGGTCCTCTGGAAGAACAGTCAGTGATTTAACAACTGAGCTATCTTTCCAGGTCCAATAGATTGTGTGAGTGTGTGTATCTGTGTTCGTGCAAACACTTATATGTGGAGATCAGAGGAGTATTTGATGTATTATTCTTCCTCAAGAACTCTTCACCTTGCTTTTTGAGACAGAATTTCTTCATGTGATCTGGGGCTTTCTATCAGGAGAGGCAGGCAGGCTGGCCATCAAGCCTCTGGGCATATATCTGTACCCATTTTTCCCAGTTCAGGGATTCTAGACACATGCTACTGTGCCTGTTATTATTTGTATTTTATGTTGTGTGCACCATATGTGTGATGCCTGAGGAACTAGAAGAAGGTATTAGGTGCCCTGGAACTGGAGTTACTGATGGCTGTGTGCCTTTGTGTGCTGGGTGCTAAACCCTTGTCCTCTGCCAGGGCAGCAAGTACTGTTAACCTCTGAGCCAAGTCTCCAGCCCTGTCTATTTTATTCGAGTACTGGGATCAAACTTGAGTCTTCTTGCTTGTGTGGTCAGCACTCTATAATAAACTCATCTCTCTATCCCTCTAGTACATAACTTTAATGTCCCCTCGACCCCCATTGGCAAAATGATTGTGAGAAGTTTTTGTTGTTTATTTCACTTCTGGCTGTTTCATTCATGGTATATTCTTTTCTTCCTTTGACTTTTGTTCAGCATTAGTGTAATGAGTTTCTTTTCCTTGCTTTTTTTGAAGTATTTAATATTAAAATGGTATTTTAAAAATAAATGACTGAGTTTTATTAGAACATAACTCGTATTATTTTCTTTAGTCTATTTTATGTCAGTTAATATATATTAAGTTTGATTGTTAAGAAATTCCTTGTGCTCAGTGTGGTGGCACACACCTTTAATACCAGTACTTGGGAGGCAGAGGCTGGTATTGAGTTCAAGGCTAACCTGGTCTACAAAGCAAGTTTTAGGACAGCCAGAGCTACACACAGAAACCTTTTCTTGAATCCATTCCCCAAAAAAAGAAAAGAAAAAAAGAGTATGGAAAGAAATGCTTTGTATGATTTTTTTAATTATATACTTTATGTCTAATATTCAATTTATGATTTTGGATAGTTTATAAAAGCCCAAGGATTATATGGTTATATCATTGTATGTTAAAAAAATGGCAATGTAGCCGGATGGTGGTGGCACATGCTTTTAACCCTGGCACTTAAGAGGCAGGCATATCTCTGAATTTGAGGCCTACCTAGTCTACAGAGTAAATTCCAGGATAGCCATGACTACACAGATAAACTCTGTCTCAACAAACAAGCAAAAAAAAAAAAAAAAAAAAAAAAAAAAAAAAAAAAAAAAAAAAAAAAAAAAAAAAAAAAAAAAAAAAAAAAAAAAAAAAAAAAAAAATCAAGAGAAGGAAGAGGAGAGGAGGAGAAGGAAGGGGGAGAAGGGAAAAGGGCAAAGCCCTGCAATGTAAATTCCCTGTTTATGTTAGTTGGCTTATTTCATAATGATAAGTCTGAATGGAATGATTTCTGAGATTATTTTAATTATACAAGACAACTATTTATACTCATTCTTTTATGTGACTATAAGTGGACGTCTTTTTCATTCATACTTTTTTGGGTTACATTAGAAATTTGTATTTTCTGAATTCATAAATCCTTGGCAAGTAGTTGTTTAGATTGTTCTGTCAGCAGCACTATTGTTTCAGAGAGCATTTCAGCTGCTTATATTTATATAATACTTTACTGTAATAATTTCAAATATTCTTATTTACACTTTAACACTGCTACTCAATATTTTACATGGAAGTAAATTGGTTTTAAAGATTTTAATTGTCTGCATGGTTGACATTATGGTCCTTTTATGAGGGATGGTTTGCTTAAGTTGAAAGAGAAATTATCTCCAAAGTAAGGAACTAGTTTCAGTTGTGGGTCTTATATGCTCTTTGGAAAGTGATACTAATTGTTAATATTCACTAACTTAGCACAAGTGTTTCCGTTTAGAGATTTTAATGTGATTGAGTGGTTTTGAAATCTTGGTGACTTTCAGAAATTAACAGAAGAGAAATACCAAGTGGAACAATGTATAAATGAAGCATCTATTATAATTCGGAACACGAAAGAGCCAACACTGACTTTGAAGGTGATACTTACTTCCCCTCTAATTAGGGACGAATTGGAGAAGAAGGATGGAGGTACATGTGTGTATATATATATACACATACATATCTATGTTTTGTTTTGTTCATGTAATAGTTTTTGTTCCAGTACTGTTTTAACTATGTCTTGGGATTTAGAAAGTCACAGACTTAATTTCCTTGTGTAAGCCACCTATGATATTTTAAAGTTTTGTTTTTACATAGTATATTTTGCAGTTTCTGATACCTGTGTTTATCATGTAGGCTTTTTAGACTATACTTTAATTTTTCTACCATTTTGGTAATCTGCTTTCCTTTATCTAGTATAACTTCAAGTCATTGGTATCAGCTAACTTGCTCTAGTTAGTGGTCAGATTTCAGGATTTAAATCTGGTATAAATCAGAATTATTTTCAATTTTTAAAATTTTTATTTTTATTGATTTTGAAATTACTTGTATGTTCTGTTTGACTTCTAATAACTGTATATCCTTGTAAATTTTAATTGTGTGTAAATTTGGCTTATAGAATAAAGGAAAAGAATTAGTGAATATATTTTACTTAATTTTTAAACTTTAAAATGTGATTTAAAATATAATATATATTATAATATAACATGTAATCTATATATGTACAAATAATATATAATCTACATGTATACACACATATAATATGTATTCTCTCTTTCTCTCTTTCTCTCTCTCTCTCTCTCTCTCTCTCTCACATACACATACACACACACACACACACACACACACACACACTTTTTTATTTTGTAGACAGGGTCTCATTACATAGCCCTGGTTGACCTGAACCTCAGCATGTAGAGTTGGATGGTCTCAAACTCACAGAGATCTGCCTGCCTCTAACTCTTTAGTGCTGGGATTAAAGGTATTCGCCAATCTGCTTGCCTTCGGTAAATTTTTTGAGAAGCTTTTGAACCTTGTTAACAGTTTGAATAACATATATGTTTAAAAGAATTGATGTATGACATTGTTACCCTCATAAATATAGAATGAGAAATTAACCATTGGTAGTTTTGAGAAGTTGGTGAATATGTGGTGAGCTTCATTTTCTTAATGTTTTTTTATCTTGTTAACTTGTTTGTACTCTTTGTCCTATTCAAGGAAACATGTCATGTGATATTTCTCATTGTTGGACTCTTTACCAACTGGCCACTCTGTCATAATGATTTAGAGACACTATATCTGGCTAGTAGGATACTTGCTCTTTTTCATCTGTCCAATTTTAGCATGTGTTATTGTATACCTCTTTATCATAAGTACCATTAAAGTGGAAAGGAGTATAGATCATTTTTGTAGTTTATTTCAAATAAGTATAGAGAAAGGCACATGTAACTGTGAGGTAGATTTTTGACTTGGTTTCTGGATATGAATCATAGAATCCTGGAATTAAATAATCACCTTTTTTTTTTTTTTGAAAAATGCTTTTGTGTATGTATGATGGTGTCAGGAGGCTAACTGAAATCTGAGACAGTATAGTTATCAAAAATCAGATAAGCTTTTGAGTTGTATTTAAAGTATATCCCATCTGTAATTGGGTTTAATACCTGTACTTTACTTTTTATATAGCATGTCTGTAGTATCTCAGAAGAACTGGGCTCTTAAATGGCTTAATTTTTTTAACAGCAGATTTCTGATTTCTGATTTCTGGTGTAGCAAGATAGGTGTTAATTCTGGTAAGCTGTATTCTCCTTGACACTGTAGTAGGAAACCAACCATTTCTATGTAGCCATTTGTAATTATAGGTGTTACTAAACATTGTTTTTGCTTTGAGAGTTGTTTGTATATGCTTCTTCCTTTACCTCTTTGAAGGTATCAGGAAGATATAAAGCTTTTTTTTCTCATGTGGTTTTGTGTAGGATTTTGTCATATCTTTCAGTGTTGATTCTCTCAAGTTTAACCTGTTGTTAAACCAAGTTTTTGAAACCTTGGTTTTGGTTCAGAGAAGTTGAAAACTGGCTCTTAGTGTATTGTGCCTTTCTGAAACACTATTAACCACAGAATGGGATTTATATCATATAATATACTCACAGTCTTTTTGTAAGGTGTTTTACATAACTAAGTTTCTAAAGGACTTTCTCTGTGTGCTGACTCTCATCAGCTTGGCGAGGTCAGGTAAGACTAAGGAATCAGCTAATGTTACTTCTACTTTTGATGGGAGAAAGATTTGCTTTGGTGCTGTTCTTAATATCGCAGCTGTGATGACCAATTTGGTATTTTATAGTTTATTCATTTTGTCTATTCTGGTTTTGTCATAGATGCCTTTTTGTATATATTCCTGTGCATTTTGGAGCAGCTAGCATAATTTGGTATCTGCAATCTGGATTTTACAGTGTTTGTTCACTTGGACATGACTCTTTCCTTTGATGTAATTTTCTCCATCTACATGGAATGGGAACAGAAGGCACATTTAGCTCTCAGAGATACCTAGCACTTAAAAAATAGCATCTTCTTTCTTTCTGTTCATTTTCTTTTTCAAAGTTAACAATGTCTTGTAGGCACCTGTCCTCTACCCTGAGTCTTTTTGTAATACTAATGTGGCTTGCTTCCACCACTCCCAAATACATAGTTTATAGTAGATACACAAATCAACTAATTTTCTTCCCTCTCTTAACTTGCTAGAAGATTTTGGCTAAATCTAAACTCATTTAATGATTTAGAGACACTAAAGGAAAGTTGAGAACAGACAGAGCCAGAGGACTAGGCTAGGGCATTGAATTTATCTTTAATATTTCCTCTATAGAAGTGTATATAACCATTTACATCAAACCACCATTTATGTTTTAAGTTGTTGAGAGTACATAAAGAATATCCTTTTTAAAAAGAATGATGTTACAAGTAAGAGTTACCTTATGCTGTAAGTATTTACACACTCTAACCCTTTACTAGGGTTAGGGTTAGGGTTAGGGTTAGGGTTAGGGTTAGGGTTAGGGTTAGGGTTAGGGTTAGGGTTAGGGTTAGGGTTAGGGTTAGGGTTAGGGTTAGGAGGCCTTGTGCAATGACCATTTCCCTAGTACCGTGTATTTTCTTTTAAAAAGGCACAGAAGAAAAAGCACAGATCTTGTTGCATAATGTGTGTGTTCAGTTCTTCACTCTATTATTGTTGTGTGACATTGGGCAAGCATCTTAATTTCAGAGTATAGATAATACAGAAACAGTAAATTGTTTGCAGGGTTCAATGAGAGAATTTATATACAGTGATGTTCAAAGTAGTAAAGTGCAGAAATCACTCAGCAACTAAATTGAGATAATGTGTGCACACTAGATTCAGAGAGCCAAACCTTAACACAACCAAACTATTGTTTCTTTGTTTGTATTTTATTTTATTTTTCTGATACAAGAACTTACTGTGTAGTTCTGGCTGTCCTGGAGCTCAATTTTTTTTTTTGTAAGAATACCAGCTTGAGAGATCCTCCTGCTTACTGAGTGTTAGGATTAAGGATCTGTAAGTACACTGTAGCTGTCTTTAGATACTCCAGAAGAGGGAGCCAGATCAGATGGTTGTGAGCCACCATGTGGTTGCTGGGATTTGAACTTATCACCTTTGGAAGAGCAGTCGGGTGCTCTTACCTGCTGAGCCATCTCACCAGCCCCCAAGGATCTGCTCTACTATCCCTGTCCATATAGCTAAACTTTAAACCATACTTGAAATCCAGTATTATGACTATATAGAATACTCTGTGGTACTAATTATGAGTTGGCTTATTGTGTAGTTTATGCTCTTTGGAAGGCAGGTATCTTTTTTCCCCCTCTTCTTACCGCCTATGCTTGATCCTAAGTACTTAGAATGGTGCCTGGTACAGAAATATGTTACTAGAGAATATCACACATGAATCTGCACAGTGAATTTTCAGTCAGCAGAGAAAATGCAGTCCAGTGTATAAAAACGAAATGTTAAGAATGGGTGGTATCTTACATGGTATCTTACATCGCTTGAATAATATTTCTATTATGGTTTTTTTTTATGGCTCACCATGTTAAAAGCTTTTCTTCATATATGATTTATTTAAAAATTACAAGCAGGAATATATCATATTTTGCCCAGCTAACTTGGCAGTCTAGTATAGAATCCTTTTTCTCATTCTTGCCTAGGGTTGGTACATGGATGCTTTAGCTGAATGTTTCTTTCTGATTATTGCACAACTTCAGCTTTGGTGGTTGTAATTTTAAATTAGAAATGTACTTGCTATTGGGGGGTGATAAATTGTTTATAAAATTATATTTGCATTGTATTTTTAAACCAAGCAGATGGTGAAAATAAAGCATTTCCTGGCTTATTAAAATCAACTTTTGTTCTTGGTGTTGAGGTAGATTCAGAACTTGAAAGAGAAGTCTTAGAGTTAGTTCCTTTTCACCTGTTGATGTCAAGATGAACTTCTGACTTTTCTTTGCAGAAGTTCACTGACATATGTCCCACTAAGTTTAAGACAGTAGATTGTTGCAGTCCATAATTGTGCTGCAGGCTTCATTTTTCTGCCTTTTTCTGGTGCTAGATATGCACTGTGCAGAGCAAACCTATGGCCGTTTTCTTTCCATTGCTTGATAGTGTTTGTGGCAAATTAAGAGGACAGTTCTTGCATCTACCTTATTGCTGTATCTGTTTGTTCATATTACTGTGTCCTTATGTTTTTCATGAATAATAATAGCTCATGCATAATGTCTTTCTAGAAAGCTTCAAGTAATTGAGAGAAAAGAGGTTTCAGGATTTCTTCAGACATACTAAAAACAATTATGCTCAGCTTTATGCAGATTTTCTTGGAGCCTGCCATGATACCCCTGCTCAATTATTTTACTTTTGAAGAGCCAGGTTCTAGACATACAGTTAGTTGTGCCTGGCTTTCCCTCTGTGTTTCCTCTATAGACTAGTGTTCTGTTCACAGGGGCAGATAGCTTGCATGTACAACACTGAGAAAAAACTGTTTGCAGCAGAATGGTGTTTACTGATCACTGATGAATGAGCAGGGCTAGGCATAATAGACTTCTTTCAAATGTTTCCATTATTCAGAATGCTCATATACCTTCATACACTGATGGTAGGTTAAAAAGCATGTTTAAAAATAGTTTTCTTTGCATTTGACATTTTTGTCAATACTTGTTCATCTTCCTGTGCTATTTCTTATGTTTCCTACAAAGCAAGTAAAATGGATCATAGTTGTATACTTAAATTTTCCCTCCTTTCCTCCTTTTATTCTTTTCTCCTCCCTCCCCTCCCCTCCCCTCCCCTCTCCCCCTACCCTACCCTACAGGATTTCTCTATGTATCCCTGGCTTGTAATTCACTTTGTAGACCAGGCTAATCTGGAATGCACAGGTATCTATCCACCTGCCCTGATTTTTCTGTTGTTTTTACTTGATGAATTTTTTTCAAAAAGGAAAATCTTACACACACAACTGCATACCTGTATTAAGGTTCCATCAGGAGTGGCATTTTTTCCCCTGCAGCAGTTTTGTGATTACTACATTAATGAATTTTTAGCCAGTGAAAATATGTAAAATACATCATTAACCATATAAAGGGAATAGACAAGCTGGTCTGATAAGTAGCACTGTAGTGCCATATGCTTATGTGTCACATAATACAAAAATCTTTCAAGATAAAGTAAATGTATTGTTACACCCCTGCTGTTTCCAGCCTCTTGAATAGTGAAACATTTTGGATCTTTTGACTGTAAGAACATGAAGAAACATGGCCATTTTGATGTTGGTATATAGGGAATCTGCTGCAAGTCCTCAGTGCTTTTCATTTTCATCACTTTTTAGTAAAATCTGTTGTTTCCAAATGTTGGCTGTCTGTAGCAAGCTGATGTCTTGAGTTTTTTTTTTTTTTCCAGTAAGAGTTTGTGGTTATAATCTAATTTTGTGATGAAAGAAATCATCAAAAATATCTTTCTCTTGTCTCTGTTACAAATTTTTGTGTCACAATTAGGGGGTATACTTATAATCTCTGACCATTGACTAAAATACTAGGAGGTGACTGAAGAGTTCTGGCTTCCCAGATCTTTCCTCTGTTCCTTCTTCCTATGCCCTCTTCTTTTGTTTCCCTTCATCTTGACTCCATAAGATGGAAGAATAAAACTTAACTTGCTTTACTTTTTTTTTTTTTTTTTTTTTGGAGACAGGGTTTCTCTATATAGCCCTGGCTGTCCTGGAACTCACTTTTGTAGACCAGGCTGGCCTCGAACTCAGAAATCTGCCTGCCTCTGCCTCCCTAGTGCTGGGATTAAAGGCGTGCGCCACCACGCCCGGCTAACTTGCTTTACTATTAATTTAAAAATTTAAGTTGTAAAAAAGTAAGCAATCTGGATTGTGTTCCTTAGCAGTTAGTCAACATTTGTTTGGGAATCTACCTTTTAAGAGATTCTAATAACTCATTTAGCATGTTTTCTTTTTTACTCAGCTTCACACAGATGCTTGTATTAACTACAATTAAACAATTTGATAACAAAACACTAAAATGACTCAGTTGTATGTTTTGTGTCTGTAAAAAGTCCACATTCATAATTCTTTTTAAGGCTTCTGATTTTATGAGTAGAACTGAGTAATAAAATGAGATTGTGATTTTTGTTGGCAGGTGTTAATGGGAAACAATGTAGACATCTGCTATGGAGCTCACTTAGCAGAAAATAAGTGTGTAACATTTTGTCTTTTAATGTTGCAGCAGTATAGGGAACCCACAGTTCTTATAGTTGTGGTTTTAAGCCAGCAGTGGTTTTTATGCCTTCAGATTTAGTAACATTTTAACTAGTAGAATAAACACTATATTTGCCACTGTAGCGTCACTGATAACCAAGGAAACAAACAAGAAGTATCCATGCTCTTGTATGCCATTTAAAAGTATTTACATCCCTTGAATCATGCCGTGTATTCCATATCTCCTGTTAGCAGAATATTGAGAGGGAGCGTTGTTGGGACTCATAACTCATATATTTAAAAGTTTTTTTGGGGGGGGGGGAGACAGGGTTTCTCTGTGTAGCTCTGGCTGTCCTGGAACTCACTCTGTACACCAGATATCTGCCTGCCTTTGCCTCCCAAGTACTGGCATCACCACTGCCTGGCTTAAAAGCGTTCTTAAGAGAGAATAATAAATCTGTTTTAGGGGCTAGACAAACCTTTTTGTAGGGGTCTATTTGTGGAACAGTGCTTTTAAGCAATGCATCCAGGCTTAAAAATTAAAAATCCCACTTTTCCATAGCTCAGCCGAAATGAATTTGGTGATAGAAACTTGGATTTAGTATCATGTGACATCTCAAGTATGTGGGTTTTATTGTTAATCATGATTAACTTTTGCTGCTTTTGACCACCTCAACCAATTGAGATATTAGGTAGCAGTCTATTATGAGTTGCCTTTAAAAAAAAAGAGAGATCAATAAATAAGAAATATATTTCTATTTATTTTATATATGCTGTTTTAAAATTTGGGCTTCAGAAAGGAATAGTGAATGAACTTCAAGGTAACATTTGAGATCTCTTTACTGGAATCACATCTCTAGTGTTCTTATTCTAGTTACTATGTTGTCTAGAAGCAAATTTATATTTTGCCCCCCACCCCCACCCCCCCGGGATTCTCTGTATAGCCTTGGCTGTCCTGGAACTCACTTTGTAGACCAGGCTGGCCTCGAACTCAGAAATCTGCTGCCTCTGCCTCCCGAGTGCTGGGATTAAAGGCTTGCACCACCACTCCCGGCTTGGTTTACACACGTTTATTTAACACATCTAATTTTACTATTGTATAAGAGTTACGACTTTTTTAGACCCTGATCAGTATTCCAATTTTTTTCTATTTAAAAAAAAAAAAAAAAGGGTTTTATTGCTATTGTTCCCAGACGTTCTTTGTAGCTTGCCAAAGGAAACAGTGCTTGTATTTATTTTGTTAATCTATGGTGGTATACATGTTCATTAATAAGATCTCAGATTGATTATAAGAAGCTGTAGTCACTGATTCCTTTGCTGAATGAATTCCTTTTCTTTTGCACAGAATCTGATGACTATTTATGTTAAATAATGTTTACTTAATTTTAAAAAGAAGCAACAAAATCATTATAAAATTTTCTGTGAGCCTTATTATAAGTTCACTCAAATGCTGCTTTCTTTCTTTTGTTATTGATAATTTTTAAGAACACCCTTTCAAACTGTTTCTGTTTTTCTTTATCCCATTTTACTATTAGAAAATGTTACGATGAAAGACCCTCCGGACTTATTGGACAGGCAAAAATGCCTGAATGCCTTGGCTTCTCTTCGACATGCCAAATGGTTTCAGGTTGGCGCTTTATTATTTCTTTAGTGTTTCTTTATAGCCATGTGTAGATTATATGTGGACCACTTTTCACTTTTTGTGATGTGTGTGCTATATGAAATGGGAAGTTTGTAGCTCATTGAGTTATTGTCAGGATAAATCGGTTCCTAGCTTTCAGTGTGTGTGTGTGTGTGTGTGTGTGTGTGTGTGTGTGTGTGTCTGTCTGTCTGTCTGTCTGTCATTGTGCACCAGAGGTCAACTTCAGTGTCATTTCTCAGGAGTTAAACATGTTGCTATTTTTGGGATAGGGTCTCTCATGGGGATCTGCAACTCGCCACACAGGCTAGTCTGACTGGAGCAAGCCCATGGATCTTACTATTTCTGCTTCTTCAATGCTGAGATTCTAAGTGGCTTTTAAAACACAGGTTCTGAAGGTTGGACTCTAGCCCGCATACTTGCATAGGAAACACTTTATACACTTGCTGTCTCTCCATGTTCTTTTGTTACCATGTATTTCTTTTTGACTTAACTATTCTTAATAGTAGAGGGTGGCTTGTAAAATATATAGAAAAGATAAATGTTAATATAGTACCTGGAATAGGGTTGCCATGAGTTTACAAAAGGATTTTTTTCTATACCCCTTTAAATTAAAAACCCACCTTTCTGAACCAATAACTTGCTATTTTTCATAACTTGATTTTTTTTTTTTAGTTTGCTTGAATACTAGTAAGTTCATTTTTAAAAAGTTATCTATGATCAGTGTGTTTCAAATGAAAAATGGATTTCTACAGGGATATTGGCATCATTTTGTTTGTTTTAGGCAAGGGCAAATGGATTAAAATCATGTGTAATTGTCCTCCGCATTCTGCGTGATTTGTGCAACAGAGTACCCACATGGGCACCATTGAAAGGATGGGTAAGTACTTTAAATGTGATTAAAAAACAAATATGAAGCTATAGCAGAGGAAATTCTTGAAATAATGTTACTATGATTATATTCTGAGTTAGTTATGGCAAATGTTTGTTTTTGCCCTAGGAATAATTATTCAGCTTTATGAAATCTTTTATGCATATAACTTCTCTTTTGTTTTGTCATTTAAGTTTAGACCTGTTATTTATATAAAATTTAAAGTCTATTTTATCGTTGTTATTTTCTGACTTAAAGTTCTATACCTTTTAGAAGTAGGTGCTGTTCTCCTTTGAATTCTGTATGGATCATTGATCACTCATGCATCACTTGCTGCTTATGATAGCCTTTTTGGCTGACCCATTGTCCTTATTGTGGTGTTCCATTTGTGTGGAGATTATTTGATAGAATGGTGTCTTTTAAATTTCTCATGAAATGTAGACACAAATCCTAACATGTTAGGTTAAGTGTAATGTTACAGTATATACTTTAAAATATGTCTGCTATTAGGTTAAGTGCAGTGTTTGCCTGATACTAATACTAATTATGGACATAACATATATTGTGACATTGACTTAATTAGGAAATTATGCCTTATCCAGTTATGACTAGAATTTAAAAATTTATAAAAACAATGTTACAAAGGCTCATTTATAAAATAATGAACAACTATGAATGTGCAGCATCATGAGTTTCAGTTTATCTAATATAGAGATGGGTTTCTTTGTTTATTCTAATTATTGCTCTTTAAGTAGTCTGTTTGACTGAACTCTTTATAGTTGAGTGTCTCCTAATTTAAGTAGGATTTAGATGCATCAATTTGTACCTTGATTATTTATTAGCTATTACATATGTGAAAACATGTTAATTGTAAATTATATGACTAGGTTTTTTTTAATTAGGGTAATTAAAAATCATAAGATTTTTATCTCATGTTTTTAGAAAATATCTAAAAATACTTGGTTTAAAAAATGATTGGGTACTGGAGAGGTGTCTCAGCTGTTAAAGTCTAGGTTCACAACCAAAATTATAAAAACTGGTTGGATTAGAGTAGATAATCATGGGGGAAGAGTTAAATGCTCCTTAAATGCTAAATTGTCTACACTTTTTTGGCTTCTCTTTTAGATAGAAATGTCATCTCACATTTAACTGGAATCCTTTTAACACTTGATGCATGTACTAATTTGTAATTTAATATCTTCTAGCCACTAGAGCTTATATGTGAAAAGTCTATAGGTACTTGTAATAGACCTTTGGGCGCTGGGGAGGCCTTGAGACGAGTAATGGAGTGTTTGGCATCTGGAATACTACTTCCTGGTAAGGGTTTCAAACTCTAGGCAGAAGAATAAGAAAAATCTCAATTTAGTTCAATTTATCTAAGCATATGCTAAATGTTTGTCCTCTGCAGAGGAGAATGATATGTAGGAGTTCTGTTCTTTAGAATTTCAGCAAGTAGAATGTTTATGAGTGGAAGAGTGCTGTAAAGCTTTTTCAGTAATTCTAATTTGTGTTTTATATTTACTAACATAAAAGGTACTAATAGAAACGGCTATGAATTTGCTTCACTTGGAAGTCTGAATTTGGAAATGTAAATCGTTATTTTAAAAGTATGAATTTTATTTTAATTGTAGTCTAGTATTAAATATGGAAAAATTAAATACAAAATCCATTTAAAGATCAGGGGTGATTCCTCAGTGGTGCTCTAAATTCTTAGAGTATGACTCAACTTGGTATTAGGTCATTTTTATATAAAATAAGGACAGTTAAGTGCTAGAACTGCAAATATCCTTCCTTAATATCCCACTTAATTAAGCAGACTTTTAATTCTTTAGTTTTTTCCCTTCTCTCTTTTGTTTCCTATATCCTACACTCAGTTCTAAATTTCTATTTTTCTTTCTTTTGCCAAAGGTGGTCCTGGTCTTCATGATCCTTGTGAGCGAGACCCAACAGATGCTCTAAGCTATATGACTACTCAGCAAAAAGAAGATATCACCCATAGTGCACAGGTATGCACTGGTATATTACTGATTGTTGAGAAAGATACTGTAACTCATTTTCTGAATTGTTCTATGAGGTAGCTTTTCTTGTATGCTTAAATTAGGGAATTCTATCAGTATAACAAAAGTATATAATGAATGTCATTTGAGTTAAATGTTATATAAGCTAGAATGTTTATTGAGATTGGATTAAATATGATGTTTTATTCTTTAGCATGCACTTAGACTATCAGCCTTTGGCCAGATTTATAAAGTGCTGGAGATGGACCCTCTTCCGTCTAGTAAGCCTTTTCAGAAGTATTCCTGGTCAGTTACTGATAAAGAAGGTGAGTATGAAAGTTTTGCTTTTTAAATTAGAGTTGATAGTGGTGGTGTGTACTTTGTTTTGGGAACTTAAAGCATTGTTCATCCAAATCACTGCTTTTCTTCTTAATTTAGTTGGCTTCTATCCCAAACATTAGTGACATGAGCTGGCTGTCTCATTTGTTTTTATTAGTTGTCAGCTCGTTTTCCAGTTTTGATAGATTTTGTTGAGTCTATGAGACTACATAGACTTAAAGACCATACATACTTTAGGTTTCTGGTCTAAGGAGAGGAGATAAACCATAACCCAAGAATAGACATTATTATCTTTGTCACTAGTCAGTATGATGAACTTTCTGAAGCTTGCAGGTTTTCCTAGAAAGAAAAAACAAAAATGCAAGGAATGAGAAAAATGTGTTGGAAAATTCATGACTACCTTTCATTTGTATTTGTCTGCTTGTACTCATTGTTGTGTGACAAAACTTCTTGAGTAGATGAAACTACTTGTTTCCTTACCACAGATAGGGAGACCACAACAGACCAAAGTATGGATACCACCAAATCCAGCTTGGTGAACCAATGAGTTTTATTGGGGTTATGTATGGTAATGTGAGTGAAGGGTCACTTACAAGAACAGAGATGACTCAGATAGCTGTGTCATAAAAGCCTATCCCAGTACATGTTAAAAAGGTAGGAACATGGAGCATACTACACAGCCTGTAGATAACGCAACAGGTCGGAGAATGTCTTTCTGGATGCTTCAGTTTTTCCAAATCTCTTCCATGCAGTTAGTCCTTCTTGTCTAAGAGTTTTCTTTATAGTTGGGCTCTGCTTACCTTGAAAGGGAAGGGCCCTAGTAAATCTAGTCCGTTTCAGGGAGTTCTAGAAGCTATTTTGTTGTTGTTGTGTTACTTCCCTGCTTAAGGAGTTTCCCTGCAGGATGGAATGGTTTAATCTTGAAGGAGACTGTTAAACTCAACTACTCTGATTGGGGGGATATCAGTAGAAATAGAAATTCAGATCTTCCCTCACTTTCTTACCTACCCAACTTCACGGGTTCTTTCTCTCATGTTTGTTCTCTCTCCACCCTTTATTCCTATCTCTTTGCTCCCCTCAAACCCCAAGGACTTCCTATCTTCCCCTCTCCCTGTCAATTTCTCTAGTAGGATTCTAATCATATCTCTATTATGTACTAGTTTGAGGCTTTGACTACAATTTTTCTCAGTAGAGATATTACCATCTTTTTACTTTACTTAAAGGCTGGTGTTAGGTTAAAATATCTAATCCAGGGCCTAGAATAGAATAATACTCAAATGTGAATTTATATACCCAATGTGCCCTCATTTTACCCCAGAAAACATTTCATGCTTTTCTATCTTCCCATCAGTCATAAGAAAGGCAGGTTATTTGATATTAGATATTCTTTATCCAAGATGTAGCCTACCTCCTATAATTAATACTATTACAATAATTCTGACATTACAAAAATAAATACCCAATGTATTTATTTGGACAACATAGTCTAGTCTAAGTCCACAAGACGAGAATTGTTGCTTAGCTGGCTGTGTTAGCACATCACTATAACCCCAGTACTTTCAAGGCAGAGGCAAGTACTTTAAGAATTTGAAGGCAGCTGTGCTTATAGCAACATTTTGTCTCTAAGAACAAACAATAAAATTCAAAGCTGTTATATAAAAATAATAAGAGTTTTGAGGGAAAGGGTTATCTTTTTTTGCCTTTTATGAAAACACGGTTTTCCAGGAGATCCTATGATGTCTCTTGGCTATTGGAATATTCTTTTGTATTCTGTTTAAATACTTTTGTTTTAATTTCTATTATACTTTATGTGGACACAAAATAAAAAAGAAGTGGTGAGCCTTAGCAACTCTTTAAGCACATAGGTAATCGTGAGCTAAGCAGTCTTAAGAATCACTGCCTTGTATTCTAAACTCCTGAGGAAAGAAATACTCACAATCTGCAGGAGGTCAATACTTGTTTCTTTCATTGTTAGTGAAAGTACTGGAAAAGACATGTCCAATGTAACATCGGACATTTTCTATAAACTGAATAAATTAAAAAATTCAACTATTTAGGATTAGTAACAGATTTTTATTTCAGTAACTTTATTCACAACAGTACTCTCCCCCTAGCAGGTAGTAAAACTATGTATCTGTTGTTATGTTATTTAGGGTTTTTAATTTTAAAATGTAAAGATCTTAATCACAATTTGAGAACTACTTGTTACTCAATTCAACAGAACCAGAGAAGCAGTTTCTATCTTTAGTGTCAGTTGCTAGCTGTATGACTGGGTAAAAACAGTTAACCAGTTTGTGCTTTGGTTGAAAGAAGATCTATCTCCCTTACAGTTTGATGCTTTTATCATCAGGTTTCCAGACATTTAGGTTTGTTCCTATAATTCCTTTTTTCCTTCACATGAAGTATTCTTTCTTAAAATAATGTTTTTATTAATTCTTTGAGAATTTCATAGAATGTAGTTTTGATCATATCTATCCCACTCGAGATTCAGATCTTCTCTCCACCCTTTATTCCTGTCTCCTTGCTCCCCTCAACCCCCAAGGACTTCCTCTCTTCTCCTTTTCCTGTCTCCCTCTCTCTCCCTTTCCAGCAAGTCCAGTTTGTATTGGCTGACTACTCCTAGGCATGTGTCTGCACAGGAGTGTTGTCTGTATACCAAGTATGACACTATTAAAGAAAGCTGATTTTCCCTCTTCCAGCAGTAATCAATTGCTGATAGGGGTGGGACTTCATGCCTACCATGTCTCTTCCATGCTGAGATTTTTGTGGCTTGATCCTGGTTTTTTTTGTTGTTGTTGTTATTTACATTTGCCATAATCCCTGTGATTTCATATCTGCATTTGCCTTATTATAGTTGGAACAATGTTTTGCAATCCACTATCTCTGGCTCTAATCTTTCCACGCTGTTTTCTATACAAATCTCTGAGCCTGGAGTAGAGGGTTCTGATAATAGGATGTTCTAGGGCTGAGAATCCCAAAGTGCCTGCATCTTGAACAGTTGTCGATCTGTGTGTTAATTGTTGTCTTCCAAGAAAAAGCTTCTGTGATGAGAGTTGAACAACGCGCTGATCTGTGGGTATATTAATAAGTCTCATTAGGAGTTGTTTTACTTATATGTCCATTTAGCAGAATAATAAATAGTAGGAGGTTTTCTGTTAGGGCTTGTACCTGTCTAGTCACAGGTTCTCGGTCATGTTAACTGTGTCAGGTGTGGGGTCCATTTTGTAGAGTGGGCTGTTGATCAAACTTTAAGACAAGGTTGTTTACTCCTATAATGTTTGTGCAGGAGTTGTACTATGAGGCATGTTTTATCAGGCCAGTTGTTATTGTAGCTCACAGAGTATATTGTAGCTTGCAGCTGGATGACTTTGATGATTAACTTTTTTTCTCTGGTCATGTACATAGCACCTTCCATCACTGTGAAAGCTGTCTAGCAGTGATGAAGCTTCCAGTTGAGTACCAGCTAGAATTTTCTATGTTCTGTGGCACAAGTATATGTGTTCTTCAGAAATAGTGTCTTACCCTCAATTTCTGGAGAGTATCCGATAAAATATCCCCTTCTCTCCTATGGTCTCTTACTAGTTACCTAACTAACTTCTGTGGGTATTCCAAATGAAATACATGTATCTAAAGCTTAAAAGGTAACATCCACACATGCTAGAAATCATGTAGTATTTGTCATTCTTGGTCTGGGTTGCCTTTCTCAGGATAACTATTTCCAGTTACATCTATTTATATTAACAGTTGAATAATATTCTGGTTTGGAAATATATACCACATTTTCTTTATCCATTCATCAGTTGCTGGCCATCTAGACTGTTTCTAATTTCTGGCTATTATAAATATTGCAGCAACAAACATGGATGAACAAGTATCGCTGTAATAAGATAGTGAGTCCTTTGGATATAGCCCAAGAGGTGGGTATAGGTGAATCTTGTGCTAGATCTACTTTCAGCTTTTAGAGGAAATGCCACATATGATTTCTATAGTGGCTACATCAGTTTTACTCTCACCAGCAGTGAATAAGTGTTTCTTTTTTCATACACTTCTAGCATTTGCTGGTCATTGCTGGTCATTTTGATGTTGGACATTCTCACTGGGATAAAATTAAATCTCAAGGTAGTTTTAATTCACATTTCCCTGATGACCAAGAGAGTTTACCATTTTGAAATAATGTGTTTCTTAGCTACTTGTGTGATCTTTTGAAATTTCTGTTTAGTTCCAGGTCCCATTTTTACAGTTGGGTTACATATTTCCTTGATGTTTAGTTTTTCGAGGGTTATATATTTCCTTGATGTTTAGTTTTTCGAGCTCTTTATATGTTTTGGTATTAACACTTTGTCAGATGTGTAGGTTCTTTCCCCATACTGTAGGTTGCCTCTTAGTCAAATGATGGTGTTTTTGTCCTTTGCTTGTACAAATGTTTTAGCTTCATGTGGTCCTGTTTGTCATTGGTTGGTNGTTGGTATAAATGATCATACCGTGTAGGTATGATTTAGAAAGCTCTTTCTTGAGTCTGTATGTTCAGGCATACTTTTTGTCCTATCAGAGTCTTAATATCAGGTCTTATGTTTTAAGTCTTCGCTTTGTTTGGAGTTGAGTTTTGTACAGATTGAGAAATAGGAATCTAATTTCATTGTTATACATGTAGTTATCCAGTTTTCCTAGCACCATTAACAATGCTGCCTTTTCTCCACTGTGCATTTTTGACCCGTTTGTCAAAAGTCAAGATGTCCATAGGTTCATGGACTTATGTCTGAGTTCTCAGTCCTGTTTACTTTGTATTTATTTTTATGACAGTAACATGCTAGTTTAATTTTTTTATATGTGTGGGTATTTTGGCTGCATGTATCTATATTTGTGTACTACATATTTGTCCTGGTGTCTGTAGAAGTCAGAAGAAGGTATCAGATCTTCTAGAACTAAAGTTACAGGTAGGTGGTTGTGAGCCATCATGTGGTTGCTAAGATTTGAACACAGGTTCTCTGGAAGAGCAGCCAGTGCTTTCAACTGCTGAGCCACTTTTTGCTGTTGTTTTTGTTTTTATGAATCAGGGTATTTCTGTGTAGCCCTGGCTATCCTAGAATATACTCTGTAGACCAGGCTGGCCTTGTACTAAGAGATCCACCCACTTCTGCCTCCTGAATGCTGAGTGCTGGAGTTAAAGGCATGCTCAGCACTGTTGAGGTACTTTTTAAGCCTTGTTTTTGTTTCTATAATTCTGTATAACTTAAATTCAGGAATATTGACACTTCCTGCAGTACTTTGTTTAGTTCTTTATCCTGGGCTTTTATATTTGCATATGAAATTTAAGATTTTTTTTATTTAATATGAATAATTATGTTGGAATTTTGTTATATTAAATAATTCAGGTTACATTTGGTAGAATAGTCATTATCACAATATTAACTTATCAATCCATGAGCATGGGAGGTTTTCCATTTTTTACTATGGTCTATGATTCTTCTTTTCCATGTCTTTATGTTTATGTCTTTTACTTTCATCCTTAAGATGTTCTGAGATTGCATGTGTGCACATGTGAGTGTCTATTTTATTTCTCTCTTGGCATGTTTGTTTCTATATAGGGAGTCCCTTGATTTGTGAGTTAATTTTGTATCCTTATCAGTTTGCAAAATGTATTTCTGATCTGTAGAAATTTCTTGGTGATGTCTCTAGGGTCTTTTATGCATAAAATCACACTGTCTGAGCATACGTATATTTCTTTTAGTGTTTTGACTTTTTCCTTTATTTGTATCTTCTTGATTTCCTTCAGTTGTTTTACTGCCCTAGCTAAGATTATGAGCTAATAATCTTAATAAGATTATTGAATGACAATGGAGATGGCTGTCTTGTTCTTGATTTTAGTGGAAATACTTTTCTCTCTGGTTAGTTGTAAATTGCCTCTATTATGTTGAGATGTCCCTTGTAACTCTAGTTTCTTCAGGATGTTTATCATGAAGAGATGTTTGATTTTGGTAAAGGCCTTTTCTACCTCTAAAGAGATAGAAGATCATTTGTTTTCTGTCCTTTAGTCTATTTATATGATGGCTTATATTTATTGATTTACAGATGCTGAACTATTCACACATCGCTGGGATGATCATGATTGATGAACTTTTCTATAAATGCCTATATTCAACTTATAAACATTATATTAAAGATTTCAGCATATATGCCTATCAGAGATATTAACTTATTGTCTTCTTTTGTTGGGTCCTTGCCTGATTTGGGAAATAATGACTTTTTAAATCGATTTTTAAAAGTTCTTTCGGTTTCAGTTTTGTGGAACAATTTGTGAGGTATTGGTATAGTACCTTATGATTCACTGAATTTGCTCAGTGTATTTTTTTTACTGCCTTTTTAAAAAATTGGATATTTTCTTTATTTGCATTTCAGATGTTATTTCCTTTTCTGCTTCCCCCTGCCCCCTGCAGAAACCCCCTATCCCATCCCCTAAACCCCTGCGACTTTGAGGGTGTTCCCCTACTTACTCACTCACTCCCACCTCCCTGCCCTGGCATTCCCCTACACTGGGGCATTGTACCTTCAGAGTACCAAGGACCTCTCCTCCCATAGATGCCTGATAAGGACATTCTCTATATGTGGCTGGAGCCATGAGTCCCTCCATGTGTACTCTTTGGTTGGTGGTTTAGTCCCTGGGAGCTCTGGGGTGCCTGGTTGGTTGATATTGTTGTTCTTCCTGTGGAGTTGTAAACCCCTTCATCTCGTTCAGTTCTTTTTCTAACTCCTTCATTGGGGACCCTGTGCATCTGCCTGTGTATTGGTCGGGCTCTGGCAGAGCCTCTCAGGAGACAGCTATTTCAATTCCTGTCAGCAAGCACTTCTTGGCCTCCACAGTAGTGTCTGGGTTTGGTGACTGCATATGAGATGGATCCCCAGGTGGGTCAGTCTCTGGATGGGCTTTCTTTTAGTCTCTGCTCTACACGTTGTCTCTGTATTTCCTCCCATGAGTGTTTTGTTCCCCCCTTTAAGAAGGATTGAAGCATCCACACTTTGCTTTTCTTTCTTCTTGAGCTTCATGTGGTCTGTGAATTGTATCTTGAGTATTCTGATCTTTAGGGCTAATATCCATTTATCAGTGAATGCATACCTTGTGCGTTCTGGGTTACCTCACTCATGATGATTTATTTTTGTTGCATTCATTTACATAAGAATTTCATAAAGTCACTATTTTTAAAAGCAGAGTAGTACATTTACTCCATTGTGTAAATGTACCACATTTTTTGTACCCATTCCTCTGTTGAAGGACATCTGGGTTTTTCCAGCTTCTGGCTATTCAAAGAAGACCTAATTTCAATATTCAAACTATTCCACAAAATAGAAACAGAAGAAACAATACCCAATTTGTTTTATGAAGCCACAATTACGCTTATACCTAAACCATACAAAGACCCAGCAAAGAAAGAGAACTTCAAACCAATTTCCCTTATGAATATCGATGCAAAAATACTCAATAAAATTCTTGCAAACTGAATCCAAGAACACATCAAAAATAATCATCCATCTTGAAGTAGGATTCATCCCAGTGATATAGGAATGATTCAATATTTGATTTGCAAGTAGTCCACTATATAAATAAACTCAAAGGGAAAAAACCCACATGACCATCTCATTTTTTTTCTTTATCTTTTTCTTAGATATTTTCTTCATTCACATTTCAAATGCTATCCCGAAAGTCCCCTATACCCTCCCCAAGCCCTGTTCCCAAACTCACCCACTCCCGCTTTCCGGCCCTGGCATTCCCCTGTACTGTGGCATATGATCTTCACAAGAACAAGGCCCTGTCCTCCCATTGATGGCCAACTTGGCCATCTCTGCTACATATGCAACTAGAGACACAAGCTCTGGGGGTACTGGTTAGTTCATATTGTTGTTCCTACTATAGGGTTGCAGACCCTTTTAGCTCCTTGGGTACTTTCTCTAGCTCCTTCTTTGGGAGCCCTAGGTTCCATCCAATAGATGACTATGAGCATCCACTTCTGTATTTGCCAGGCACTGGCATAGCCTCACCAGAGACAGCTATATCAGGGTCCAGTCAGCAAAATATTGCGGACATATTCCGTAGAGTCTGGGTTTGCTGGTTGTATATGAGATGGATCCCTGGGTGTGGCAGTCACTGGATGGTCTGTCCTTCCATCTCAGGTCCAGACTTTGTCTCTGTAACTCCTTCCATGGGTATTTGTTCACTATTCTAAGAAGGAATGAAGTATCCACTCGTTGGACTTCCTTCTTCTTGAGTTTCATGTGTTTTACAAATTGTATCTTGGGTATTCTAAGTTCCTGGGCTAATATCCACTTATCAGTAAGTGCATATCATGTGTGTTCTTTTTTGATTGGGTTACCTCACTCAGGATGATATCCTCCAGATGCATCCATTTGCCTTAGAATTTCATAAATTCATTTCATTAAATGCTGAGAAAGCATTTGAAAGAATTCAACACCCTTTCATGGTAAAAGTCTTGGAAAGAACAGGAATTCAAGGCCCATACCTAAACTTAGTAAAGGCAATATACAGCAATGGAGAGAAACTTTAAGCAATCCCTCTAAAATCAGGGACTAGACAAGGCTGACCACTTTCTCCCTACCTATTTCAACATAGTACTTAAAGTCCTATCCAGAGCAATTACATAACAAAAGGAGATCAAAGGGATACAAATTGGAAAGGAGGAAGTCAAAATATCACTATTTGCAGATATGTGATAGTTTACTTAAATGACCCCAAATATTCCACCAGAGAACTCTTAAACCTGATAAACAACTTCAGCAAAGTAGCTGGATATAAAATTAACTTAAACACATCAGTAGCCTTCCTCTACTCAAAGAATAAACAGGCTGAGAAAGAAATTAGGGAACAACACCCTTCACAATAGTCACAAATAAACAAACAAGTGAAATATCTGTATAACAAGAACTTCAAGTCTCTGAAGAAAGAAATCGAAGATCTTAGAAGATGGAAAGATTTCACATGCTCATGGGTAGGTAGGATTAATATAGTAAAGATGGCCATCTTGCTGAAAGCAATCTACAGATTCAGTGCAATCCCCATCAAAACTCCAACTCAATTCTTCATAGGGTAGAAAGACCAGTTTGCAAATTTATTCAGAATAACGAAAAACCCAGGGTAGCAAAAACTTTTCTCAACAATAAAAGAATTTATGGGGGAATCACCAACCCTGACCTCAAACTGTAGTACAGTGCAGTAGTGATTAAAAAAAAAATCAAAACTATATGGTATTAGTACAGAGACAGGCAGGTAGATCAATGGAACAGAATTGAAGACTCAGAAATGAACCCACATACCTATGGTCACTTGATCTTTGATAAAGGAGCTGAAACCATCCAGTGGAAAAAAAGATGGCATTTTCAACAAATGATGTTGGTTCAACTGGTGGTCAACATGTAGAAGAATGCAAATTGACCCATTCTTATCTCCTTGTACAAAGCTTAAATCCAAGTGGAACAAAAACCTCCACATAAAACCAGATACACTGACATTAATGGAAGAGAAAGTGAGGGAAGAGCCTCGAACAGATGTACACATGGGAAAATTTTTTGAACAGAATATCAGTGGTTCACGCTTTAAGATCCACAATAGACAAATGGGACCTCATAAAATTAAAAAGCTTCTATAAGGCACAGGACACTGTAAGTAGGACAAAATGGCAACCAATAGGTTCGGAAAAGACCTTTACCAATCCTACATCTAATAGAGGGCTAATATCCTATATATATATAAAGAATTCAAGACCACTGTGCACTTTACCCTCCAGAGGAGAATCGGCCTCCAGTGACCGAAGACCAGATGAGAACGCCGTCTTGTATCCCAGGTCCCAAAGAGACAAGTCTGCGCAGGAGAATGCAGGGGCTGCAGAGGCAACATAGCTTCTGGGACAGGGTTACTTTTGGGCCTTCATCTTCAGGCAGGAGGCAGAGCTGAGCTCCAGACCTCTGTGCACCTTCCTTGCAAGAGGAGAGTTTGCCTGCAGAGAGTACTCTGACCACTGAGACTCAGGAGAGAGTTGGACTCCAAGGAGTGCTGACAGAGGCTATCAGAATCACAGGAGGAACAAGCTCCAGCCAGAGACAGTTATAACAACTAACGTCAGAGATTACCAGATGGTGAAAGGCAAATGTAAGAATCTTACTAACAAAAACCAAGACCACTCAGCATCATCAGAACCCAGCACTCCCACCACAGCAAGTCCTGGATAAAACCAGCACATCCGAAAAGCAAGATTCAGATGTAAAATCATATCTCATGATGCTGGTAGAGGATTTTAAGAAGGACATTATTAACTCACTTAAAGAAACACAGGAGAACATGGCTAAACAGGTAGAAGGCCTCCAAGAGGAATCACAAAAATACCTTAAAGAATTACATGAAAACACTGCTAAACAGAAATCGTTAAAGAAGAAACACAAAAATACTTTAAAGAATTACAGGAAAATACAACCAAACAGGTGATGGAATTGAACAAAACTATCGAAGTTCTAAAAATGGAAGTAGAAACAATATAGAAAACCCAAAAGGAGATATCTCTGGAGATAGAAACCCTACGAAAGAATCAGGAACCATAGATATGAGCATCAGCAACAGAATAGAAGAGAGAATCTCAGATGCAGAAGATTCCTTAGAGAACATGGACAGAACAATCAAAGAAAATGCAAAAAGATCCTAACTCAAAACATCCAGGAAATCCAGGACACAATGAGAAGAACAAATCTACTGATAGTAGGAATAGATGAGCATGAAGATTTTCAACTTAAAGGGTCAGTAAATATCTTCAACGAAATTATAGAAGAAAACTTCCCTAACCTAAAGAAAGAGACGCCCATGAATATACAAGAAGCCTACAGAATTTGAAATAGGCTGGACCAGAAAAGAAATTCCCCCCGACACATAATAATCAGAACAATAAATGCACTAAATAAAGACAGAATATTAAAAGCAGTAAGGGAAAAAGGTCAAGTAACATATAAAGGTAGATTATTAGAATTACAGTAGACTTCTCAGCAGATAATATGAAAGCCAGAAGATCCTGGACAGATGTTATACAGACCCTGAGAGAACACAAATGCCAGCCCAGACTACTATACCCAGTAAAATTCTCAATTAACATAGATGGAGAAAGCAAAGTATTCCATGAAAAAAACAAATTCATATAGTATCTTTCCACGAATCCAGCCCTTTAAAGGGAAATAAAGAGAAGACATCAACACAAGGACGGAAATTATGCCCTAGAAAAGGCAAGAAAGTAATCCTTCAACAGACCTAAAAGAAGACAGCCGCAAGAACAGAATCTCAAATCTAACAACAAAATAACCAGGAAGCAACAATTACTTTTCCTTAATAATATCTCTTAATATCAATAGACTCAATTCCCCAATAAAATCATAGACTAACAGACTGGCTACACAAACAGGACCCAACATTTTGCTGTTTACAGGAAACCCACCTCAGGGAGAAAGACAGACACTACCTCAGAATGAAAGGCTGGAAAACAATTTTCCAAGCAAATGGTCCGAAGAAACAAGCTGGAATAGCCATTCTAATATCAACCCAAAGTTATCAAAAAAGACAAGGAGTGGCACTTCATACTTATCAAAGGTAAAATCTTCCTGGATGAACTCTCAATTCTGAAGATCTATGCTCCTAATGCAAGGGCAGCCACATTCATTAAAGAAACTTTAGTAAAGTTCAAAGCACACATTGTACCTCACACAGTAATAGTAGGAGACTTCAACACCCTACTCTCATCAATGGACAGATCTTGGAAACAGAAACTAAACCGAGACACATTGAAAGTAACAGAAGTTATGAAACAAATGGATTTAACAGATATCTACAGAACATTTTATCCTAAAACAAAAGGATATTCCTTCTTCTCAGCCCCTCATGGTACGTTCTCCAAAATTGACCATATAATAGGTCATTAAACAGGCCTCAACAATTTTCAATAACAACATAAATAATAGAAAGCTAACATTCATGTGGAGGCTGAACAACACTCTATTCAATGGTACCTTGGTAAAGAAAGAAATAAAGAAATTAAAGACTTCATAGAGTTTAATGAAAATGAAACCACAACATACCTAAACTTATGGGTCACAATGAAAGCATTGCTACAATAGAGGAAAACTCATAGCTCTGAGTGCCTCCAAAGAGAAACTAGAGAAAGCATAAACTAGCAGCTTGCCATCATACCTAAAAGCTCTAGAATAAAAGGAAGCAAATACACCCAAGAGGAGTAGATGGCAGGAAATAATCAAACCCAGGGCTGAAATCAACCAACTAGAAACAAAAAGAACTATTCAAAGAGTAAACCAAACCAGGAGATGGTTCTTTGAGAAAATCAACAAGATAGATAAACCCTTAGCCAGACTAAGTCGAGGGCACAGGAACAGTATCTTAATTAACAAAATCAGAAATGAAAACGGAGACAGAACAACAGAACACGAGGAAATCCAAAACATTATCAGATTCTACTACAAAAGGCTATACTCAACAAAACTAGGAAACATGGATGAAATGGACAAATTTTAGACAGATACCAGTTACCAAAATTAAGTCAGGATCAGATTAATGATCTAAATGGTCCCATATCCCCTAAAGAAATAGAAGTAGTCTATTAATAGTCTTCTAACCAAAAAAAAAAATCCCAGGACTAGATGGGTTTAGTGCAGAGTTCTATCAGACCTTCAAAGAAGACCTAATTCCAATTCTCCTCAAACTATTCCACAAAATAGAAATAGCTCTACCCTATTCATTCAATGAAGCCACAATTACTCTGATACCTAAACCACATAAAGACCCAACAAAGAAAGAGAACTTAAGACCAATTTCCCTTATGAATATCAATGCAAAAATACTCAGTAAAATTCTCACTAAGTGAATCCAAGAACACATCAAAACGATCATCCATCATGATCAAGTATGCTTCATTCCAGGGATGCAGGTATGGTTTAACATATGGAAATCCATCAACGTAATCTACTATATAAACAAACACAAAGACAAAAACCACATGATCATCTTGTTAGATGCTGAGAAAGCATTTGACAAAATCCAAAACCCATTCATGATAAAAGTCTTGGAAACCCCCTTCACAATAGTTACAAATAATATAAAATACCTTGGTGTGACTCTAACTAAGGAAGTGAAAGATCTGTGTGATCCAAACTTGAAGTCTCTGAAGAAAGAAATTGAAGAAGAGCTTAGAAGATGGAAAGATCTCCCATGCTCATGGATGGCAGCATTAATATAGTTAAAATGGCTATCTTGCCAAAAGCAGTCTATAGATTCAATGCAATCCCCATCAAAATTTCAACTCAATTCGTCACTGAGTTAGAAAGTGCAATCTGCAAATTCATCTGGAATAATAAAAAACCTAGGATAGCAAAAACTATTCTCAACAATAAAAGAACCTCTGGTGGAATCACCATGCCTGACCTCAAGCTGTACTACAGAGTAATTACTGGAACAGCTACATACAGGTAGATCAATGGAATAGAATTGAAGACCCAGAAATGAACCCACATACTATGGTCACCTGAAAAAATGTTCAACATCCTTAATCATCAGGGAAATGCAAATCAAAACAACCCTGAGATTCCACCTCACACCAGTCAGAATGGCTAAGATCAAAAATTCAGGTGATGGCAGATGCTGGCAAGGATGTGGAGAAAGAGGAACACTCCTTCATTGCTGGTACAACCACTCTGGAAATCAGTCTGGCGGTTTCTCAGAAAACTGGACATAGTACTACAGAAAGATCCAGCAATACCTCTCCTGGGCATATACCCAGAAGATGTTCCAACTTGTAATAAGGACACATGCTCCACTACGTTCATCGCAGCCTTATTTATAATAGCCAGGAGCCTGAAAGAACCTACATGTCCCTCAATAGAGGAATGGATACAGAAAGTGTGTTACATTTATATAATGGAGTACTATCAGCAATTAAAAACAATGAACTTATGAAATCCTTAGGCAAATGGATGCATCTGGAGGATATCATCCTGAGTGAGGTAACCCAATCACAAAAGTACTCACATAACATGTACTCACTGATAAGTGGGTATTAGCCAACCATTTTTGCATAGGGAATTAAGATTCTGCATATAAGTTTTAGTATAGCATATTCAGATTATAGCATAGTCATAAATGTGGGCATACCTGAATAAATATTGAATAGGTATTTACAAAAATGTTAATAAATGGTTTCAAAAGAACATTGCACACTCAAGATTATAAATACAGCTTTAATTGAACACTTAGAAAACTTGTGTGATCTTTTAGTGATTTTTGAGATCTTTTCCACTCAAACATTAAATAAGGATCATGGTTATAACTGAAGCTCTTGTAATTGTTTCTAGGTGCTGGGTCTTCAGCTCTAAAGAGGCCATTTGAAGATGGATTAGGAGATGATAAAGATCCCAACAAGAAGATGAAACGAAACTTAAGGAAAAGTTTGTAAATCTTTATTCTTATGGTGGGAAGTGGAGAAGGTTTATAGCGTTAGAAAAATAAGAAAGGAAGAATTGCATTGACTTTGAATTTTAAGAATAGAACTTAGTCGACAAAATTGGTAATTGAAGAACTTTGAGCTCCTAAATTTCATTGCTTAAGACATCAGTGCTGACAAATAGAAATTAATTTGACAGGCTGGAGAGATGTTGCAGCGGTTAAGGGCACTGACTGCTTTTCCAGAGGTCCTGAGTTTGATTCCTGGTAACCATATGGTGGCACACAACCATCTGTAATGAGGTCTGATGCTTTCTTCTGGTGTGTCTAAAGACAGCTACAGTGTACTTTTATGGAATAAATCTTTGGGAAAAAAAAAAAATCAATGTGACTTTTTTTTTTTTTTAACCAACCTATAATAATGGACAAGAAATTTAAAGATGACTTTTGGATTGAATTTGTAATTGTTTTTTTCACTTACACATGAGAAATGTAGAAATATTCTTTAGATTTGTTTATTTTATGTCTGAATATTTTACCTGCGTGTATGTATTTGTACCATGCGCATGCCTGGTACATGAAGAGATCAGAAGAAGGCCTCAGGTACTCTAGCAGTGGAGTTACAGATGGGATAAGTCTCCATGTGGATTCTGGGGACTGAACTCAGATCTTCTGCAAGAGCAGTAAGTGCTCTTAACTGCGGATCCATCTTTCTAGATGGATCACATGGGTAATTTATAGAGGTTAATAGGATCTACAAATGTATAGTTTGAAGCAAAATGGCTTTCTAGTTTAATTTTTAATCTTAATTTCTCTTTCTTTCAT
The DNA here is from genome assembly GCA_902729485.2 of Mus minutoides. Lineage (NCBI taxonomy): Eukaryota > Metazoa > Chordata > Mammalia > Rodentia > Muridae > Mus > Mus minutoides. Next base: position 1,963,588 of record LR749658.1, read on the forward strand.
AGTTTTGGATAGTAAAGCAATAGACCTTATGAATGCACTAATGAGATTAAATCAGATCAGGCCCGGGCTTCAGTATAAGCTTTTGTCACAATCTGGCCCGGTCCATGCCCCAGTCTTCACAATGTCTGTAGATGTGGATGGCACAACATACGAAGCCTCAGGACCATCCAAAAAAACAGCAAAGCTTCATGTGGCAGTGAAGGTACGGCATTCTTTTACTGACTAGTACTTCCTTTGTTTTGTTCTTATAAAATGCTTACCTGTGTCTTTAAAACTTTAAGGACAGTAACATAGAACCCTTTTTCACCTATGGATCATATTTATATGGATCATATACAGTTTAGAAAATAGAAAAAAACCCAAATATGTCAGTATCATATTTCCAAGGCAAAGATATTTATACATGATACATTGTTCGTGGTGGTGCTCTGTTTTTGTTTTTTTTTTTTTTTAAATAAAGATTTATAGCCGGGCGTGGTGACACACGCCTTTAATCCCAGCACTCGGGAGGCAGAGGCAGGTGGATTTCTGAGTTTGAGGCCAGCCTGGTCTACAAAGCGAGTTCCAGGACAGCCAGGACTATACAGAGAAACCCTGTCTCGAAAAAACCAAAAAAAAAACAAAAAAACAAAAAAAAAAACCAAAAACCGATTTATTTATGTCTAAGTATACTTATTATGCCTAAGTACACTGTAGCTGTCTTCAGATGCACCATAAGAGGGCGTCAGATCTCATTATGGATGGTTGTGACCCACCATGTGGTTGCTGGGACTCAGGACCTTCGGAAGAGCAGTCAGTGCTCTTAACCACTGAACCATCTCTCCAGCCCATGCTCTGTTCTTGATAATATTTTTTATAGGGAATGATTTTGAGGATTTTGTCTGAGTACTTTTATAATTTAAGATGCTAAAAGGAATTCTTGGCCTTAATGTCAAATAAACATAAGGAATTTATGTATGTTGAGAATACTAGGTTCTCCATATATGAACCAGATGAGTTAATTTCAAATTTGCTTTGTATAGAGTTCAATTTAAGCACATTTTTTTGTTTGGAGTATTACTGTTTTATTTATACAGATAAAATATTATATACAGATGCCATTTTCTACAAAGTTTTTTTTTTTTTTGCCACTGTAACAGCTTTTTGAGTCACCTGTTAAGTATAGTTGGTATAATGGAGAAATATGACATTGCTTTTATAGTCAGTAACTAAAAGCTGATCTTTTAGACCCTAACCCTCTATCTGTGGACATACTGCTTTATTTAAAGGCTGAGAGAATAACTCAGTTGTGAGCATGGCAAGGCCCTGAAATAAAGTAGAAAGGCTTTAATAACTCACAAAGTATTATTAACCTACTTTGAAAGAGATTTAAAAACATACTAGTGAATGTAATTATTTCTTGTCAGATATAGTATCCACTTTCCCTTTTTGTTTGTTTTTGGATTTTGGAGACAAGGTTTCTCTGTAGTTTTGAAAACAGCTCTGTAGACTAGGCTGGCCTTTTTTATTTTAAAAGCAGTGTAATCTGGAAAGAGAGCTTAAAAATGATTGTGCCTTTATGCTTGCATACAAGCATAAATAGGCAGTATGTGAAAGCTTTGTTTCAGAAAACTGAGAAACCCCAGAACCAAAAAGCTATGAAGTCTTCAGAGATGGATAAAAATACAGCTGTAACCTGATTTTAAGCTAAAATACAAAACAAAACCAGCCAAATTCAACAAAAAAAAGCAATAACAAAAAAACCTTTCCGTTCTATTCTTTGGCTAATTTTTCTTCATGGTTGTGCCATAGATTTTAGAGATCAGCTGATCTAATCTTCATCTTTTTCAGTTGGAAAAATTGAAGGCCAGAGGCAAGTGATAGTATTAGGCTTTTCAAGTCTTCTTTTCTTTCTAGTTTAATTTTTTTTTCAGGTGCTATTTTTTGTTGGATGAGCTTGACTGTGCTGTACGTTCTCTTTCATTCACTTCCAGATGAAATGAAGTAGCAGCAACTTTAGGCTTGTATTTCTTAAGTCTTTAGGCTAGGTACTCTGAGTATGTGTTCTCTTTTTCATGTAGTGTTACCTTGGAGTGTGGACTGGACTAAACCAAGCTTTTACAGTTGTAGCACCATTCTTGTTCTTCACAGGGGTTTTAGTAAACTGTTAAAGATTCTGAAACTTTTTATCTCAGAATTTCAGCTATCCTTTTTCATATTTGGTAACTCAATAAAAATGTTTTAATGGAATTTGTACAGGTTTTACAGGCAATGGGATACCCAACAGGTTTTGATGCAGATATTGAATGTATGAGTTCCGATGAAAAATCAGATAATGAAAGCAAAAATGATACAGTATCTTCAAACTCAAGCAATAATACTGGAAATTCTACAACTGAGACCTCCAGTACCTTAGAGGTATACTTGTATCCTTTTCTTCTTTAGAATAAAGTAATGTGAGTGCTATGGAAAACCTTAGAGGTGTGGAAAAAATAAGCTCTTTCACATAGAGGCATATATTACTAATTTTCTGCTTTATTTCTTTGGATGGTGGTTGGTATCAAACCATAGATCTTGTGCACATTAGGCAAACACTCCATCACTGAGTCACAGTTGGAACTCTCTGATTACTTTTTTGCTTTGCTTTGCTTTGCTTTGCTTTGCTTTGCTTTGCTTTGCTTTGCTTTGCTTTGCTTTGCTTTGTTTTTGAGATTGGCTTCTAGTATTCCAGGCTGGCCTCCTCCAATTCCCTGTGTGGCAGAGGTTGACATTGAACTAGTAACTTTCCTGCTTCTACTTTCCAAATGCTGGGATTATAGGAGCATTGCCACATTTGCATGTTTGACCTTAATTGTGCCAGATTTATTTCTGAATACATTTATGAAGTCAATCATTTTCATGTAGCTTTACGTCTTGATCTTCTTTTTCTGAATTGCTAAAAAGAATCTGTCAAGATACCTATGCAAAAATACATACACTTTAATTTAGAACACGTACTGGCCATGAATATACTTCTAAAATGTCATAATGATATGTATCAAGACTAACACTATTAACCTTAGGATAAAAACTTAAAAAATCTAGTAGAGGAAACAGATTTTTTGAGGTGTCTGTCAAGCTGTGGTACATAAGGTGCAAGTTCACCATTTAATGTGTGAATAGACACACATTAAATGCTCACTGTCTATTTCAGAATAAGAGTCAGTCCTGGATTGTAGACTAGTGATTCCAGATAATAGAATGGGATAAACCTAAGTATTGAATATGTACAATAAATTGGGAGGAGCCTGTGTTGACTGCATTCTCTCTAAAGAATTGGCTTTGGAATAATAGCAATAACTCACATTTTTTTTTGAAGAAATGTTCTTTTGCGGGGTTAGGAAACACATACACATAGCAGACATACAACGGTTTCACCTCAGCAGTCTAAAAAAGAAGTCAGTCTCTTACATTTCTACAGCAGGCACCTACCTTCTCTGTAACACATAGTCCAGGGAATGGATGCCTTTATTGTTATTTCTTCAGAATCTGTAGTTTATATCCTGTTGTTTTTACATTAGGTGTCTTCAGATTGTTTAGAGGGACCAAAAGGCAGACATTGCCTCCCACATGCAAAGTGGAGAGTTATTTCTTGCATACCTAAAAATAAACAATAATAAACCTTCAAGGCATCAAGCAAATTGCTATTATTGTCTTTGCTTTGTTAGTTCCCTGCAGTATCAGGACATGAACAATTATAGCTCAAACCTTAGAGTTTGAATGGGACAGTTCTCCTTCAAAGGCAGACTGTTCAGGTGACTACAATATTTACCCCTTACAGAGTTTTCCTCACCTATGATTAATGTCTTGCTATCAGGTGATTCATTTTAGTTCTTAAATGTTTAAAAGTAGAATTAATGAGTTTACTTTTTAACATAATTATGTCAAAAAGAAACTGAGTGTTCAACCTCTCTTCCCTGTCCCTTTTAGGTAAGAACTCAGGGTCCTATCCTCACAGCAAGTGGCAAAAATCCTGTGATGGAGCTCAATGAAAAAAGAAGAGGTCTCAAGTATGAACTCATCTCAGAAACTGGTGGGAGCCATGACAAGCGCTTTGTAATGGAGGTGTGTACCTAGATATATGCCCACATTTTTATTTTCTCGAAGTTTATTTTTAATTATTTATTTTATTTTTATTTTTTATTAAACTAATAAAATTTATTTTAACATATACGACTCAGTATTGACATTTTTACATCATCAAAATAGTTTATAATAGTTAAATACCTCTTAAATATACATGATATCTTCTGAAGCTAAAAGTAATATGGACTCAACCGGTTTTTAAAATCTATTTGGAACATAAAACATGATAGAAGTAGAAAAAGATCTCTTTTGAAGTCCTCTATGAAAGGAAATTGTGACAAGTTCCTGTTTAGGCAGAAACTGTTCTATCCTCAAGGGAGAATATTCAGCCTATCTATGGCTTCATAGAATGAACTGGGTAATGTTCCTTCTGTTTTTATTTTGTGAAATAGTTTGAAGAATATTGATATTAGATTTCTTTTTTTTTTAAGGTCTGAGAGAATTCTGCACTAAACCCATCTGGTCCTGGGCTTTTTTTTTGGTTGGGAGACTTGTAATGACTGCTTCGGTTTCTTTAGGGGTTATGGGACTGTTTAGGTGGTTTATCTGATCCTGATTAAACTTGGGACCTGGTATCTGTCTAGAAAATTGTTCATTTTGTCCAGAATTTCCAGTTTTGTTGTGTTTAGGCTTTTGTGGTAGGATCTGATGATTTTTTTGAATTTCTTCAGTTTCTGTTGTTATATTTCCCTTTTCATTTCTGATTTTGTTAATCTGGATATTGTCTCTGTGCCTTCTGGTTAGTCTGGCTAAGGGTTCATCTATCTTGTTGAATTTCTCAAAAAACCAGCTCCTGGTTTTGATTCTTTGTATAGTTCTTTTTGTTTCTATTTGCTTGGTTTCAGCCCTGACTTTCATTATTTCCTGCTTTCTACTCCTCTAGATGTGTATTTGCCTCTTTTTGTTCTAGAGCTTTCAGGTGTGCTGTTAAGTTGCTAGTGTATGCTCTCTCCAGTTTCTTTTTGGAGGCACTCAGAGCCGACTTTTCCTCTTAGCACTGCTTTTATTGTGTCCTGTAAGTTTGGGTATGTTGTACTTTAATTTTCATTAAATTCTAGAAAGTCTTTAATTTCTTTATTTCTTCCTTTACCAAGTTACTATTGAGTAGAGTGTTGTTCAGCTTCCATGTGTATGTGGGATTTCTGTTGGTTTTGTTGTTATTGAAGACCAATCTTAGTCTGTAGTGATCAGATAGGCATGGGATAATTTCTTATATCTGTTGAGGTCTGTTTTGTGATTGATATGGTCAGTTTTGGAGAAGGCACCATGAGGTACTGAGAAGAAGGTATATTCTTTTGATTTAGGATGAAATGTTCTACAGATATCTGTTGAATCTGTTTGGTCCATAACTTTTGTTAGTTTCACTGTATCTCTGTTTAGTATCTCTTTCCATGACCTGTCCATTGGTGAGAATGTGGTGTTGAAGTCTCCCACTATTATTGTGTGAGGTGCAATGTATGCTTTGAGCTTTCCTTTATGAATGTTGGTGCCCTTGCCTTTGGAACATAGATGTTCAGAATTGAGAGTTCTTCTTGATAGATTTTTTTTTTCCTTTGATGAGTATGAAATGTCCTTCCTTTCCTTTTAGATAACATTTGGTTGGAATTTGCTTTTATTTGATATTAGAATGGCTACTCCAGCTTGTTTCTTGAGACCATTTGCTTGGGAAATTGTTTTCCAACCCTTTACTCTTAGGTAGTGTCTGTCTTTGTCACTGAGGTGCATTTCCTGTATGCAGAAAAATGCTGGGTCCTGTTTACGAATCCAGTCTGTTATTCTTTGTCTTTTTATTGGGGAATTGAGTCCATGGATATTGAGAGATATTAAAGAATAGTGATTGTTGCTTCCTGGTTTTTTTTGATGTTATTTTTGTCTGTGTGGCTATCTCTTTTGGGTTTGTTGAAAGGTTACTTTCTTTTTCTAGCAAGAAAGCATTTTATACTTCCATTAGCTTTCATTATTTGAAGAACACTATCTTTTTTAAAAGATTTTCTTCTTTATGATTTTTTAAAAGGTTTTCATTGTTCAGATTTGTTTATTTTACTTTATGTTTTGCCTGCATGTATATATGTGTGTCATTGGTCTGTCTTTTGGATCCCCTGAGTTACAGATGGTTGTAAACCCCAACGTGAGTGCTGAGAAGTGAGCCTGGGTCCTCTGCAAGAGCATCAAGTGCTCTTAATGGCTGAATTATCTCTCTAGCACTAGGATGGTTTTAATTAAAACTACATAGAGGGGGTTGTTAGGTATAACTCTAAAGTGCTGTTTTTAATTTCAGGTAGAAGTAGATGGACAGAAATTCAGAGGTGCAGGTCCAAACAAGAAAGTGGCCAAGGCAAGTGCAGCACTAGCTGCCCTGGAGAAGCTGTTTTCTGGACCCAATGCGGCAAATAATAAGAAAAAGAAGATCATTCCTCAGGTTTGAACTAAGCAACCTTTGTAATAATCTCAAACTTCCCATTTATTTCCTCCTTTACTATCTTCTTAAAAATTTTTTTTTTTAAACCCAACACTTGGGATGTTAGGTAGTTAGATAGATTCCTGTGAGTTCTAGGCTAGCCTAGTCTACATATCAAGTTCCAACCAAACAATATTTATTTTTGTCTTTCTGAATGTGTATCATATTGTGTGGGTGCCTTCATATCCCAGAATTCGGTGTGGGATCTTCTGAAGCTGGAGTTGCAGATGTTAGAGGCAGCTGTGAGAAACCGGAAGTAGATAGTGAGAACAAAAGTCAACAGTAAGCCGAGCCATTTCCATACCCCCATCATGCTTTTAGTTGATATATATGGTAATGGGTTTCATTATGACATTTCTATACATATTTGTCATTGTACTTTGTTTTTTCCCAACCCATTGCCATCTCCTCTGTTCCAGTCCTCTTCCCCACTGCTGGTACCTTTCCTTCTTCCAAATCGTCCTATTTTGTGTAACATAATGATCTTTAGTTCTTTCCATTTTTCTGGAAATAACATAATTTCATTTTCTTTACAGTTAAATATAATACCCCGTGTATATATGTATGTGTATAAAAATACCCATACACCCATCATATTTTCTTTATTCATTAGTCTGTTGATGGACTATACTGATTCTGAATCCTCACTATTGTAGATACTACAACAATAGATTCAGATGTACAAGTATCTTTTTAGTATCCATACTTAGAATTTAGAATCCTTTGGGTGTATACTTACATACACTTATATATATGGTATAGCTGTGCTACATATTGTAGTTTTATTTTTAGTTTCTATATGATTTCCATAGTAGCTACCAAATTTATGTTACTACTAGCAGTGAATAAATATTCTTTTAAAAAATTTATTTTATGTGTATGGGTATTTCACCTACATGAGTATATATGTGCACAATGCATAGACCCGGTACTGCGGATCCCCTGGAATTTAGTTATAGGCAATTGTGAATCGCCATGAAGATCCTGGAAATGAATGTGGATCCTCTAGGGGACTAGCTGGACTAGCCAGTGCTCCCAACTGCTGAGCTGTTTCTCCAGGCCCTATGAATTATGATTCTTAATCTATATCTTTGCAAGAATTTGTTGTTTCTGTGTATGTTGTTAGAGTGGTAGAGTAGTACTGATGGGATAAATCTGAGGACGTTGGACATTCTAGGCAAATGCTCTAGTACTTACCCACATTTCTAGCCCTGTTTTCTTGACAGTAGTTTTTCTGATTTGGGTGAGATGAAACCTCAGTGTAGTTATTGTTATTTTCTGATGGTTAGGAATGTGTTGAACACCCAGCACTTGGGAGGCAGAGGCAGGCGGATTTCTGAGTTCAAGGCCAGCCTGGTTGGTCTACAGAGTGAGTTCCAGGACAGCCAGGGCTACACAGAGAAACCCTGTCTTGAAAAACCAAAAAAAAAAAAAAAAAAAGGAAAAAGAATGTGTTGACCATTTATTTAAAACATTTATGACCATTCATAATTCCCCTTTATAACTGTCTATTCAATTCATTAGCCTATGTTTTTGTGTACATTTCTCTTTTTTTGCATTTAATTTTTAGAGTTCTTTACAAATTGTTGATAATTCCCTATCTTATATATATTTGGCCTAGACTTTTCTCATTCTACACACTGTCTAAGCACTATTTTTTATGACAGTTTCTTTGCTGTGTAGTGGGAGTTTTTTAATCTCATGCAGCCCTATTTGCCAATTTTTTAGTTTATTTCCTATGCCAGTGGAGTTTCACATCATATACTCCAGTCTCACTCATCTCCCTGTCCCCTCATGTCTGCCTCCTGCCTTGCAACTTCCTCCAAATAAAACACAAACAAAATAAATGAAAAGTATAGAAAACTCATCATGGGGGCTGGAGAGATGGCTCAGCGCGGTTAAGAACACTGACTGAGTTCAAATTCCAGCAACCACATGGTGGCTCACAACCATCTTTAATGAGATCTGATGCCCTCTTCTGGGGTGTCTGAAGTCAGCTACAGTGTACTTACATATAATTAATTAAAGAAAGAAAGAAAGAAAGAAAGAAAGAAAGAAAGAAATCTCTTAAAAAAAAAAACTCATGATGGAAGCTGTAGTGTGTCACAGTTTGTCCTATGATATACACCTGTGTCCACGTGTCTTCACTTTTGAAATGTTCATTGCAATGAGTCAGGTCTTGTTTGAGGTCTCTGGCTCCTGTCACACTATCAATATTAGATCCTCACCCAGCCTCCTACTGCGTATTCTGTGTTGTTGCCCTGTGTTATGGAGAACCTTCAGCTTTGGAACAGCATGGCTGACCTTTTCACAAGCTTCAGCAGTACATAGATGATGTAGATATTGGGTTGGGTCAACTCCGTGGATCTGGGCCTGGGTGATAGCTGAGCTGGTAAACTTGCTAGCTCTCCCTCATTTGCACTACCAAGGCAAGCTTTCCAGCACTGCCCTGGCTAGGCTATCCATTGCTGCCATAGGCAGAAGGCAGGCTTACCTTTTCCCCCCTCTTCCCAGGCCAGCTCTACTGTGCTGCCCAGGTGAGGTATAGGGCCTCTTGCTTTCATGACCCAGTGACCAACTCTCCTGATTGCTGCAGGTGGCAAGGGGGGTGGGTGTCACCTTCATACCTGTGCCACTTCACAGGCCACCTCAGCAGGCAGACGGGACCAGGGCCAGCTTGGCAAGGCCAGCACTTTCCAAGTGCTGCCCCTGTTGAGAAGAGACCTCATCACTGACCTCACATCATCAGCCAGAGGTCCCAGTCCAAGGCAAGTAAGATTGAATTTTTTTTTTTAATTATGAAGAGATATTTAACTTTTTGAAAAGCATTTTCTGTATCTATTGAGATGATTTTGCGATTCTGCCTTCACATTTGTTTTTGTGCCACTTTGGTCTTTTGTGAAATTGTTTACTGGCTTTTTTGGAGGCACATTTCTCTGTGTAGTCCTGGCTATCTTGGAAGTACCTCTTTGTAGACATAGGTGGCCTTGAACTCTACCTCCCTAGTGCTGGGATAAAAAACAGGTGCCAATTACCACCTGGCTAAAATTACTTACTCTTAATGACTTGACACCTTTTTCTTTGGGATAGGTTGTGAATAATACATATTAAGACAATACTTAACTTTTCAGTGGACTTTTTGATTTATGCCCATAATTTTATGGGGAATGAAGTCAGTGTTGTTATAGTGAATAATGGAGGTGATTTGGGAATTGTAGTGCCATGCCCTTCTACAGGGGTGGATTGGGAGGGTAAGAAAGGACAGAGAGAATGTGTGTAGCTAATTGTATACATTAGCACAATATTTTTCCACCCTTTCATTTTTATATCACAAAGACACTTAGACAGGAGGGGAAAAGATAATGAGAGTAAAATATAAGACAAATTGCCTTCCTCATATTGAATGCTGGGGAGTGATATTAATAAGTGAATACATTTGTATGATAGAAATAAATATGTTAGGTATTTAAACCAAAAAAAGGAACCTAGGATGTTTTTCAGAGTGTTTATAGTGCTGTGATCTGAAATGTAAGATAAACAGAGATAGAGAACAATTGAGAAAATCATTGAATCAATTACACCTTCCATTAGTTTCCCATTGTTAAATCTTTCTTGTTGTCTTCCCTCTTCCTCCTCTTCTTCCTCCTCTTCCTCCTCCTCTTCTTCCTTTTCTTCTTCCTCCTCTTCCTCTTCCTCCTCCTGCTACTGCTGCTTATTACTAATTTTTTTTTCCATTTAGCTTTGCTTTAGGTGGCTGGGTTGGTTAGTTAGCTGGTAGATTGGAATTTTTGAGACAAGTTCTCACACCACAGCACAGGCCAATCTTTAACTTAGGATCCTGCTGCCTCAGTCTTCTATGTTCTGGAATTCTTGATATGCACCACCATTCTCAGATCTTTTCTATTTTTCTTAGATGTCAGTCATAAATATTTCTAGCTGATTAGATAATGTTGGGCTTATGGAAGTCAGACTGACAATGAGAAACTGTTTATCTAGCTTTTTTTTATTTGAGATAGCTGATCTTCTACATCTAAGGTGATAGAAACAGGACAATCACCAGTCTTTTTTTTTTTTTTTTTACTCTTTGATGCCTAGCCTTAATAATTGTAGTTAAAGTGAGATTGCTAGTACATGCAAATGGCTTTTCCCAGTAGGAGTTCCTCCCAGCGTACCACTACTATCCAATTCAGTTATAAGACAAGGAGGGCTAGTATGGTTCCTATAATCCATAGCCACTCTGTATATTACAGGGTGGGCACCATTATTTAAAGAAAGCTTTTCTGATTGAACTATGGAGACTTACAATGATAACAGTGTTGCACATTTGTTAAAGAGCTTTAAATTTTGAATCATAGAAACAGTTGGACTTGTTACACTGTCTTTGCAGCCAGCTCTCTCCCCCCCAGCTTCCCTTCTGTACTCTGAAATGCTGCTATATGTTATTAGAGCACAGATTACTTTCCTTGATTGTAAGTATTTTTATGGGTCTCCTGCTTCAAAAAGAGAAGAGTAGGTAATTCCCATTAGGTAGTAGAAAATGTATTCTCTTTGGCTTGAGACCTGAAACTCTAGTACAGTGAGATTGGCTGCTTTGAGTTTTCTAGGGCAGTCTGCCAATCTCTTAGAGAGGGTGAGGGTGATCTCTGCACCAATGACCCCTGTGATGGGTTTAAAGAATCTACAAATAGGTACAAAGTAAAAACAACAGTGATTTTAATTTTGGTTGTTTGAGATGTCTTGTGTGTTAAATTGATAGTTAGAAATTGAGTAATCCATGGCCCAGCAAGGTGAGTGCTGGTGGTGTCTTTCTTATTCAAGTGTAGTCACTTCTGCATAAACATTCTCAGATGGCAGGTGACACTGACTCATCATGGGCCTATCTCAGTAGGGTGATAAAAGCATAGCAGGAGGAGGAGGAAGAGGAAGAAGAGGAAGAAGAGGAGGTGGAGGTGGCCGCGGCAGCAGCAGCAGCAGCAGCAGCAGCAGCAGCAGCAGCAGCAGCAGCAGCAGCTGGCGCAGTGTAGCCACAGCCTGGAAGCTAAGAACAGGGATCTATTCCTTTTAAACCAGGGAGTCCTGTGGCAAAAGGCCATGGACATTTTGTTGCATGTTTCATCCACCTGCATAGTTTTGGTCTTTTTGTTTGCTTGTTTTTTTGTTTTTATTCACTTAAAAAGTAGGATCAGGTATTTTTCTAGATAAGTAGAAAGATCATTGTCAACTTGGTTTGTTTTTACCATATAAGACATTGTACACTTCATTAGTAAATTTTAGTATTTCAAAGCCTACATTCAGGGACTGGAATAACCGCTCAGTAGTTAAGAGCACTTGTTCTTGAAAACAACTTGCATTTGGTTTCCAGCATCCCCCTTGTGGCTCCAGTTCCAGGGGACCTGATGACTTCTTTTGACCTCCACAAGCACCAGTCATGCATGTGATGTGTACACACGCACACAAAGACACATATGCATGCATGATCAGCATTCTAAAAAAAAAATAAATTAATGTTTATTCTCGGTTAAAGTATTTATTAATTGGCTAATAAAGTCTAATTTGCTTTCTGTTGAGTCACTGCAATCTGATTACTCTGATTACTTGAACATACACTGTGTCTTTTCCACTTTGTTTCAGAAAATTTCCACACTAGAAGCCATAAAATTCATGTGCTTAATACAAGAAACAATGTTTTATGTATGAGACCTAAAAATGACTTTGAGTATAACTTGGCCACTCAAATTTGTGTATTAAATGTTAACTGTGTTCTATGTAACCCATTAGTGCATAGTTACTCAAATATTTTCATATGATTAACACATTCTTCAGAATAGTTCTTTAAGGTAGGTGCCATATCTGTTTTGCAGATGGTCAACTAAAGAGTCTAACTATAGATATTTTACTGTCTTAGCTGAAGCACCATAGTAGATGAGAGTTAGAAAGTTCTTTTTCTTCATGATGAAATTATTATTGTTGTTATTACAGGCAAAAGGTGTTGTGAATACAGCAGTATCTGCAGCAGTCCAGGCAGTTCGGGGCAGAGGAAGAGGAACTCTGACAAGGGGAGCGTTCGTGGGGGCTACAGCAGCTCCTGGATATATAGCTCCAGGTTGGTGCCACTTACTAAAGATCAAATGATCTCTTTGATTTCAGGCCTGATGAACAGCTTTTTCTCATTCTCTGGAGTTCTATGTGGTTTCTGGAAATACTGTACATGTGTAGGAGTATATAGAACTTCAGAAGGGATTTGCTAAGTAACTATAGCCTCTCTGGAGGGAAAAGAAAGAATCATGACTGACCTTGGATGGAGGAATATATTTTGACAGAAGACTCTAAAAACCTGTTCTACAAATTATGGAGTTTGGGCAGCAGAGTAGAGTGTGTTCTGTGAGGATACCATATCAGAATTGCTATGGAGTTTCGAGTTTTTTAATAGAGATGAATCCTGACTTAATTATAAATTAGCATTTATGAAATTCAGTATTTGAGAATAGTCAAAGGAAAGAAACACAACACAAAAAAGAGGTGTGTGTGTGTGTGTGTGTCTGTGTGTGTGTGTGTTAGGGGTTATAGAGTAGACACAACTTACTTATTGAGAGCCTGTTATATTCCAAGTATTTCCGTATAAGTTACTTTTCTTGTTCTTAACCCTCTACGTTTCCTTCGGTGGAAGTTAGTTTACAGGTAAGGCAGACAGGTCTGGGTGAAACAAGCATCAGAGTAAGGACTTCGATGCAGGTAATAGCATTGCTGAAACTATTGGCCTTTTTGTTTTTCTAGTCTAAGATCGCCCTTAGAATTGCTTCACTGTGCATGTTGTTGCCATTTGGGAAGTATGATGAATGATACTACTTTGGAATTACTAGTTCACTCTGTTTTTGCATCCCTGGATGAAATGTCTTACAGAGAGTTTTCTTGCTTTATAATACACCAGATATAGCTTTTACTCTTGTTGAGCTTACAATACGGAAGGTGAGGCATGGTAAACAAGTAACCAAACTTAAAACTGAAAGTCTGAGGAGGATAATGAGCATAGTATCATGGGAATGTAAGAGTCCTACCTGGTCCATGAAGGCTTCCCTGAAGAATTGACACTGGAGTGCATTGTGGAGAGTTAGTAGGAATTCACCAAGAAGGCTGGCATGAAAGAACAAACTCCATGTGCAGAGACCCACTATTGTTATAGGCTTTCTGATCGAGAAATGAGACCTTTTCATAGGCAATAGTTTATTGAATGCTAGCACAATTTCTGGAAATTTTCTAAATGTCCGAAAGCCCTGAACATCTCAGAAAAGAGTGCTTTATACAGTCTGGGTTCTTTATTTCCCATATGAGGTTACTTAGATTCTGATCCATGGTTTGGATTTTGTCTTCAAATCTTAAGTACAGTGGAAAGCTATCAAGGGTTTGAAAGAGAGAACAGCAAAATTAGATGTTCTTTATAAATATTCCTCCTCCTATAGGGTAAAGAGGAGATGCAAGGACATAATGGGCATAATGGCACAAGCTTTGAAGGCTGTTGTAGATGTTTACTGTGGTGTGAACTGGTAGATGGATAAAAAGATGTAAACAAATTATTGGAAGCACCATTGTTCATAGATGAAGTATTTAGACTGAAGAGTAAAAAGTTTGAAGGGCACTGTCATGGCTTTCAGCTAGATGAACTAGGGGTTCAATTGTGCTTTTTCATGGGAACAAAGAATACTAAAATATGTGTAAAAGGAAATAGGCATGGATTTTTTTTTCATTTTGTGTCTAACATTAAGATACTTTTCTATACTTTCTTTATTGAAAATTAATAGCTTTAGTCTTATTTGGGAATGGTTATTGAGATGATCCTGTGTTTTGGTAGTGTGTTCCTTTGGGGCTCAGACTGGTAACAATCTGCCATTGCCAGATGTTCTGTTATTTGCTTCCTGCCTCAGGGTTATGGAGCTGTGTTTAGTGTAGTGATGATGATAGGGATTATGTGTGTTTCCTTATTGTCAGCTTCTGTTCATAAAGGGCTTTTATCTTAAACCATCACTTTGACCTCTGTACAAGTCCTGTTTTCTGAAGCTTTAAAAAAAAAAATAAACTAGTTAACCAGACCAAAAAGAAAATAATTCTTTTACTGGACAAAAAATTAACTTTAGTGTTAATCTAGATCTTGAATTTCTGTCATTTGTTCTGGGGACTGGCATAGGTGTTTTATATATACTTTAACTTTCTTGTCTATTTAGCTGGTATGTATAACACTGAGGCTCAGAGAGTCTTAGTGGCCAACTTAACTAGTAGCTTCATTTCTTTCAGGAGGTTTTAGTAAAATTTTTGACATTGTAGCTTAAGGAAATACATTTCATTCCCTGGAGGAATACATTAATAAAGTATATATTTTGCCCTCTGCTACTCTCTGCTTTTCCTTATGTTTATCTTAGCTATTGTATCCTTTTGAAATCTACAGTTTTAGTGTGAACTGTGATTGAGTGTAGTGTCCCCAGTTAAATAGTTTAAATGTAGTGCAAAGTGAAAAGTGGTCATCTCTCTGTCATACACTTTAGTACTTTATAAAAACTGAGCAAAGGTGACTAAGGTCTAACCTGTAGCCCAGTGAATGCTCAGGGTCAGATGAGGCAAGGAACTGATGTTTGATTTGAGCATGATGCAATATAGGGAAAAAGAGGAGGTAGTAGTCCTGGGGAGTTGATACTTGATTCTAGTCTCAATGATAAACTGTTCTGATCACCATAAACATAAATAGTTCCAGATCAAACAGTTGAGATTTAAAAAAAAAAAATCTAGATTTCAGTAAGTATTTATGTAGTGTTAATGAGGTGTTGTGCCTTTAGTCAGGGTCTTAGTATAGCTCTAGCTGACCTGGAACTTGTTAGGTTATAGACCTTGTATATACAGAGATCCACCTGCCTCTGCCTCCCAACTCTGATATTTAAGGTTTGAGCCACCACATCCAGCCTGCTTTGTTTCTGTATACTATTTTCAGACAGGATTTATAGTCTTACGATGCCCTGGAACCTTACTGCATGAAGCCTACCTAACCTGGCCTCAAACTTGGATCCTTCTGCTTCAGCATTTGTAGTGCTTGGATTACTGTTGTGCACTTTGTCATAGTTAAGAGACAAGTTACAGTGTTTCCCCTGGAACTTGGCCAAACCATTTCATATTTATATAATTTTAGGTTGTTTGCCCAGAAAGACCCCAGGAAATTACAGTTTTTGTTAATATGTAGCTAAACCTTACCAGAACACTATAAAGAAGCCTGGGTTTACCAATTGAAAAGATAGAAATATGGCAAATTAGGTGCTCTTTTGTTTAAGGATATGTGAGCAATTACTGTGAGAATTAACTAGCATTAACATTTGTGTTCTTATTAGTAGTTTTTACTTATTATAATACACACACACACACACACACACACACACACACACACACACACACACATTTAAGAGAAACTGATCTATCAAGTTACCAACTTTCAGGGAGAGACTTTGTGAGACTTTGCAGACTTCCAGAGTCTGCAGGTCTCCAGGTTGTGTTTGACAATTGGTCCTGGACTGATTGCTGCCCTCTTCTTTACACCAGGTTACGGAACCCCATATGGTTACAGCACAGCTGCCCCTGCATATGGTATGTACCCTTCCTTACTGATTCCTCCTCTTAGCAAATTTGTCACAGCAACTCAAAACATTGTTTGTACCCGGAGTTTCAGTAAACAAGTTGGAGGATCTCAGATCTAATCATTCAAGTGGCCCAACTTAAATTCCCTCTGAAAATGCCACAACCTTGTGGTTCTTGGTTTGGTCGAAGTTGCTCTTCTCTCTGCTTTGCCTGATTGGAGAACTGCTTGTTCTTATTGCCTGTTTCTGACCATATTGAAATTAAATATTTGAAGTAATTCTTCTTACAGCCAGCCTATACTCCATTCAAAGGCTACTGAAGGGCCACACCCCAGTTTCTAGCTCAACCACCTGCCAGTTACATGGCCACATTGTTAGTTTGTGTATAGAACTTCATGAATGTGGGTGATTTGAGTCAAGAAAACAAAGTCATCACTTCAAATTTGTACCCATTAATCTTTGCTATACCTTTTGCTTTGGGAGTAGATAGATGTCATTGGTTCCACAGAGATAATGGGTTTCATTGCTAATGTTACCTGTTTTTTGCAGAAAGTCAGGTTTTTTTTGCAGAAAGTTCATAGCTGATGCTAGAAAATCCTAGGCCTATTGCTTTTTTTCTTTTTTTTTTTTTTTTTTTTTTTTTGG
Organism: Mus minutoides; assembly: GCA_902729485.2. Taxonomy (NCBI): domain Eukaryota; kingdom Metazoa; phylum Chordata; class Mammalia; order Rodentia; family Muridae; genus Mus; species Mus minutoides. Next base: position 1,980,403 of record LR749658.1, read on the forward strand.
TCAAAATAAAAATTACCAGCAGATATGTGACTGAACCCTAATGGCCCTTTGGATAACTTTTGAATGAGGTTTATGTGGCAATGGAGGCAGTAGGTTTGGAGTCAGTGATATGCTCTTAGACATTTTTTTGTAACTCAGGTGCTCTATGTTACAGAATCAGCCATCATCTATAGGATGCTTGCCAATGAGAAAGAGAATAAAGGGTGTGTGTGTGTGTGTGTGTGTGTGTGTGTGTGTGTGAGAGAGAGAGAGAGAGAGAGAGAGAGAGGAAAGAGAGAGAGTCTGTGAGTCTGTCTGTCTGTCTGTCCACACAGCCCCAACCAGGTGTGCATGCACACGGAAGGCAAAGGTCCTTCATGCATTGCTGTTTGTGGCATGGATCCTCTACATGAGCCTTCACATTGTGCCTTTTTCTCTTCACACATCAGCTTTACCATTTTTATTTTGATGGTAATTATAGGTCCTTAAGACATTGCTATACTGAAGTGTAGAATTTGAATAGTTTGGCAAGGTTCAAATGTGTGCAAGAAGTTTTGTTTGGGCAAAATGCAGAGCCCAGAATTAAGTCCTTTGCCTGGTTGTATCCCTGGCCCACTCATGTGGCCTAGGCTTCTCCATATTCTGAACTCTAGGAATCCCAGATATGGGAGTTCAGGATTAGTATTTTTTTTTTAATCTATATTTTCTTCTGAATTCAGACTGGCTCTTTTTGTTTTGACCATTGGCATTTGCCCTTTCTCTAGCTTCTTAATGTCCTGAACACCTCATCCTGACAAATTGGGGCCAGCTGGTTAACCTAGAGGAAGCACACTTGACTTACTTGCTATACCTGAGTCTGTGTGTCAGTCACGAAATAACAAGATGAATTCTACTAAAGCATTGCTAGAGACTTTCTTTAAAAAATTTGTTTTTTAGACTCTTCAGTTACATCCATGTTTTTCCTCAAGTCTTTTTAATTTTTCTTTTCTGGTCCTTCCTTAACATTCTTTCACCCTGTGGCCTCTGAACCTCAGAAGGCACCTCTCTTCCATGTGTCATATACTGACTTCCAAAGCTGGTGTAATTTGATGCCCCATTTTTCACATAAAAGATTGGGTTTTTAAATGTTACTGTGATGCAAATCTACTAAAACAATGCTTTATTTTGGCTGTAAGGTAAATATGTCTTTTGGCCTTTGTAAAGCTGTTGCATGTGGGGTTATCTCCCTCTGATCATCTGGTGCTCTTGAATACCTGCTGTTGCTGCTTTGTGATTTCTCCTAGGGTAAACATCAGCATAAAGGCAGGGGCAGATTTCAAATCCTCCTTAGTATGCAGGAGTTTGTGAGGCCACAAGAACGTATTAATTACAAATTAAGTAAACAATTAATCTTTCCAGATTTGCCATGCCAAATTAATGGTAGCCACTGAGATGACAAACACCTGGTGGTACCTTGATTGAAGCTGTCTTTCTGGGAGTTGAGGCCCACACAGAAAACCTTATATCTTGACATATTTTTTCCTTTAAAATGTCATGTGCCATATGTATTTCTAGAGTCACTTTAGGACAAAAATGTTAATCACTAGCATTGCTTTAGATCTTTAGAATTCATGCCTGCTCACTCAGATGTCATTCTGAGTGTCATTCTATGACACAGGCTTTTTACTTTAGAGCAGAGAACATTATGTATCAAGATAGAAGGGCAATTGATTGGTGAGAGACTTGTGGGCCTCTTCCAAGATGGTATGAAGTGGACTGACTAATCTGGAAAGGGTTAATGATAATTACTGTAAGAATTTTTAACCTGAAATTTTTATTGGAGTCCTCTCCGTTTCTTTTCTCTGTAGGTTTGCCCAAGAGAATGGTTCTGTTACCCGTTATGAAATTCCCAACATATCCTGTTCCCCACTACTCATTCTTTTAGTAAATGACAGAAGCTCATTCCTATTGAACAACAATACAGTACAATGCAGAATGTTAGAGAAAAAGCCTTTTTATCCTGCTTTCTTTGAACACATACTTACTTGATCAAAATTATTTGTAAAGAACATCTTTCCTACTTTTTGATTTTAACAAATGCAAATTCAGTTCTCTAAAACTTGAAAACAAACAAAAGAAACCAGTTCTGTGAAACGGTACCTCATTCCTGGAAATAATTTATACCAGCCCCTTCGTTGTAGGGAAGTCTAGCAGCTCAAAGTTGACGTTTTAAGAGAGTATCAGATTATGTAAAGTTAAATTTGTGAAGGATGTATAGAGTCTCAACACTGATCACAAATAAACTGCTTTGTTGTAACACAGAGTACTGCCTGGTTCCTGACGCAGTCACTGATTGGTAGCTGAGTGATACGTGCTTACTCCAGGGCACTTGAATTTGGGCTGTAGTTATTTTTTTTATTATTATTATTAAATACAGTAGAAACTTTTCATTTAAACTTTAACTTTGTAAATAACGAAGTGTGTAATTAAAGCCAATAAAATATGGGTTTTAATATTGTTTTAGCTTTTTATTTTTGATATGTTTTGGTATCAAATTTCAAGGAATTGAAAACTAGTAATAACTTGGCCCTAGAAACCCATTTATTTGTAAGCAAGCTGCTAAAACAAAGCAAAGATGATTTCTCAATCTATTCATTTTGTAAGCTCATTGTACTCCATTTGTACAAGGGCATCCCCATGATAAGGTTACATTCTGTTATTCCAGCATTGCTTATTAAAATGATGGCACCATCCAAAGATGGGGAAGGAGGATTGTGATTATTTTAGTTACGAATTTCCAAGTTAAAAAAATAAATTAATCAATCACCCTCTTTTGTTCTTGTGGCCTTCTTCACTCTGTAAGACTTTGTGTTCACTCCTTGACTTTTTCCATGTAGATAGATGATTAGCAGGTTTTTTTGGAATTCCTTGAAGGGTCTCCTTTCCTCTTCTTTGATATCAGAATCTAAAGCAGCAACAGGATCCCCATAAAAACTCGCTCTCTGATTGTCCCAGTTCTTGTTGAGTGCTGCTGTGAAAAGTGACAGATTTCAGCCATGGGTCAGCATTTACTTTTAAGACACCTGATTATACTGGTAGAAACTGGGAGCCAGTAACATTGTGCTGGTCTGTGAAGGGTGCAGACCCAAGTCCTCCCTTCCATTCTCACCATGTTTGGAAAGCTGATGATGTTACTAGAAGGTAATGGTTTCATTAAGGTACTCACCCCCATTCAGGCACGAGTGTAGTCCTCTGCAGACACAAGTCACTATTCTTAAAAATGACTTAGGAAGTAACTACTTTTCTGTTAAATTCCTTTTCAAAACCAAGCAGTGCCCATCACTTGAAAGTGGTCTACTAAACTTATGTACCAGGCTCCTTTGGAAGGGAAGGTGAGATGAGCCTGCGGGCACAAATGCTGCTCAAATGTGTATCACACAGTCATTTGTTCCTTTCCTTGACCTTTGTTTTCTACTAGTGGTGGGTGATACTTTAATAAAACCTTGTCACTTGCTGAAAATAGCTTTAACTTGTCATTCTCATCATATGTGTTAGTGGCAAGACATAATGGAGCAGGGCCCCTTTCAGCTGGGAATTTTCATGTTCATTGATTTGTTTTGCTGACCTATGGATGAAACAGAGCCATCACTGAGAAGAAAAAGCATGGCTGCTAGTGTCTAGTTTTTATTGATTAAATATTTACAATGGTTCTGTTTTTGAAATACTATTAATTGGCAGTTGCAGTTGTATTGTTATTTGAAATTGATCATTAAATTTGGACTCTAGGCTGGAATCTGCCTTGAGATTTCTCTTTAGAAAAGACTTTTGCAGTTTCTGACTCTGCCTCATAACTCACCCCCTCTCTGATGGAGGAGGAAGCTGTGCTGTTCTCCAACATGATGGCCGTCATTTCAAATGGTTCCTACCAAGTCTTCCCTTTTTCTTCTTAATTTTGTTGTTTGTTGGAAGTTACTAACCATGTTGTAAACCTGCCCAGTTGCTGCAAACTTTTACATTTCTCTGCTTTACTTAAAACAATGGAGCTGTTGACCCTATGTTAGAAGTGGTAACCATGCAAGTTCAACTGTTTAAATTCTGTAATGAATTAAGTGTCCTCCACCTTTTGCCCTTCCCACCCTTCATTTTGTAATGAAAATTCCACTTACAGTTGAAAGAGCAGAGAAATATAAATGAAGCTCTTAGCTTCGTCCAATTGTATGAGATTAACATAAAGTTCTGCTTCTCTGCTCTTTTTCTCCACTGTAGGTGGTTTTTTCATTGACAGCCCCTATTGCCAGCCTCTGAGCGTCGCACCATTTATTATTCACTTGGGCCCTCAAGATTTCTTCTCTGACTTCTAGAACCATCAGGTTGTCTGGCTTGAATGGCAATTTTATATCTTGGTCTTAAGAGCAATGTGACCCCTAAGGCTTTCCAGCTTTCAGATCCACTCTAACCCTTTTTGAAATCAATGACGGAGAATTTTAAAGAAGAGCAATACTTTGTCCAAAGCCACGATGTCTGTTTTAAAGCTTTCCTTTTGGACATGTAGCAATATCTAGATGTAAACCCTTCAGTGTGTAGCTCTTGTCAGGGAGTTTACAGACCAATGTAGAATTTAGAATCTTATGTGAGCTGTTCTATCCTCTGACACTTAATTGTTTTTAGTACATAACTTGAGCTTTTACTTTTCTGACTTTGCCAGCTAGCAGTATTATAATTAATCTGAGACAGGTGTCCTTCTTAAGCCATATCTTTTGGTGGGGGCCAGCGCTTCACCTGAGGTGTGGCTGGCCTGTCAACCTGTGCCCCTTAAGGCTGCAGGAGTGCTGCATCTCTTGTGCCTCATAATGGCTCCATAGATTTCCAACATACCTCATGCTGATGAGGTTTGGTGCATAGTATGGCAAAGTAAGGGGTTGGTTTAAGTAGCTCCTGAGATTGTAATCTCTCAAACTGTTACCCTTGGGAATGAAATACTTAATGGTTTTGCTTGGTATTTTCTTTTTTCTTCTCCTTTTTTTTTTTTTTTTTTAATGGATGAATGTTTGAAAATCATGAATCAGTCACCGTAATTAATTGAAGAGCTGGGAATACCTTGTTAATGTATTTTTAAAACTGGTGTTGGACCCTCTGTGTATTTCAGGTTAATACTTTTAAGCAGTTTTCAGCACGTTTATCTCACTTTATTCTCGTTCTCCTCGGACCTCCGTAGCCATATCACTTGTATAAAATAGGCTGAGATATAGTGACTGTAAGCTGTGATCTCAGTATTCAAAGGTAAGCTCTTTTATTTTCTGATTAAAGAAAACAATAACCAAGTAACACAACCTGCATATATGACAATCATATGATGTTTTTGATCTCTTAGGTCTTATGTCACTGCATTAACTTTAAATTTTTATGGTCTAAATGTAAAATAGTAATTTCCAGCATTTGTTTTAATACTCTTGTAAAGGCTTTATATTCAAGAGAAACATTTCACATTCACTGAGTCCAGTGTATGTGGGTAGAATTGTAGGAAATAATGTATATGTAATTTATACATAACAGGCACCTGTTTGAATATAACAATTCAGTTGTAGGAACACTATGTAAGCAGAGTCAAAATGACAGTCTTGTTCAAGGAGCTAGGATATCAGAAGCAGTAATGCTGATGACATGCTGTAGAATTTATATGCATTTGCTGCACAGGCTGAGGGGTATAAGTGCCAATCTCTCAAGAAGATCACCTCCTCTGACCTGTGTTGCATGCTCCAGTACAGCAACAGCAAGAAGCCATTATAAAAAAGCAATAGAGAATCAAAGACAAAACTATAAACTGTGGGAAATATATGTAATTGGCTGAGTTAAGCTAATTATTTGCAGGATCAACTTGAGCAAGTCTCAGAAAAGCAAATACTGAGTCTGTAGAAACCAAATCTGCTTAATGAATCGGATAATCTTTCTGTCTGTCTGTTTGTCTGTCTGTCTCAAGTTAGGAAGCTAGAATGTTATTTCTCACTGTATTCAGTCATGAACAGAGTTCATTTAAAGGATATCAGTATTAGGCCAAACCTTAATCCACAAATACACCTTATTATGTTAGCTGTTATGTGCTAAAGCTGTATGTGTGTGTGTGTATGTATAAATGAATTTTATGCTTTACATTTCTTTCTATAGCAGTTTCTGTTCATCTCTAGCATTAAGGCTGCTGGAACTTTGTTCTCACACAGAACCTGCAGTTCATGAGGTCGGCTTCTGTTAAAGGCTGTACAGAGCAGAGCAGAGCAGTGCACTGTAGTCCTGGTCCTGCTGATGCCAGGACCTTTTCTGGGACCAGGGAACAGAGGCTATGATCAGTGGAAGCATCTTAAGTCTCAAAGTTTTCTGATGGAATTCTTAATGGAATTGGCCTTGTTGTAAATAAATACCCTACTTTGGAAGATAGTGTATTAACAAGGGCAAAAGTTATTAATTCATTTATTAGCGTAATTATAAAATGCTGAATATTTGTAGGCTTTTCAGCACCACAAAATCGGTGTTACTTGAGGATTTCCTCAAGTAGCATATTTTCCCTGGCATTCTTGATGGTCTGAATTTTGCTCTGGTTATGCTACTCATGTTCTGTCCAAGTGGGTGGTTAGAAAATGAGAAACTCAGCACCATGGCAGCCCTGCTTTTGGCATCTCTTTGTATAGTCCTGCAAAGAACTCAATGGGAAATGTAAACCCTGACTACATTCTTTCAATGGCAGGTGAGTGTTACTGTTATAAGAAATCACTTGCTGTAATTGTCATGGTTTTTATTTTTCACTAATGATAGGAGTGGAGAAGAAGAGTCAGTACTAAGTTTTTCTTCCCAAGCTGTTTGGAGCCTCTAACCAGGGACATTGTAAACAGAGTGACATGTGAAAGCAGCCTACTCTGAATGGTCTGCCTTTCATTTCCACTCTTTGAATGCACCCTCAAGTCACCTAGAGATAGAAAGATGCCATGCTTTTTAGCCTTGTCCTCTGCAACATCTGGTATCACAGCTAGGCATCATGATTCCTTAGTGTGACTAGGAGGCTTAGGGAGGGAAATGGGTGGTGTGTCAGTGATAACAGCAGGCCTAAGTACCTGCTGTCTTGATGAACTTCAGCACGTGTGTGTGTTTCTGTACCACCTAACCTAAAGAGCACAGTGCAGCCAATTCAAGATGAGTTCCCCCTTTTACAAAATAGTATTTTGCAAAAAGACTGTTTTAAGTAATGAATTCATGTTGGGTTAATTATATAAATAAGTATCCTTTTCCACATACCACTATTTCAGTTAGGAACTAACAGCTTCCATTAATGGTTGAAGTTTTTAAAAATAGAACTATAATATAAATTTGTGTTATGTAAGATTTACAGCACAGCTAGAGATATAGAATAGAAAACATGAGAATCTGGGCCAAAGCATTTCTCTCACTCTAGCCCATTTCTTTGGAACTCGTATATCTCATGACTTTATATATTCAAAGCTTTTAATGGTACCTGGTACATAGCAAGTACTCTGAATGCTGACTCTGCTGTTCTGATGGAGGTGGGAGAAGGATGTGAGGGGAGTGAGGCTGTGCTGGTTAACAACAGGTACATGGCCTGCTCAGGGCAGAGTTGTGCTTACTCCTTTGCTCACAGACTTGGCAGAACAGATATGCCCATATTTGTGCTGCAGCAGTTAAATCAGCCAACTTGCAGCCCAGGGTTTGTAAATACTTGTTTAGGATTTATGGGTGCTTAGAATTTCACAAGGGCTGAACTTAGACCATCTACCTGCCAATTCAAGTTTCCTACCCATACTTTAGTAATAAAAAATCTACAACAGCCAGAATCAAGTTTTCAGGGATCCTGTGTTTGTTGGTAAAGAACAAGTTATTATAGGAAGCATGCTTAGGATGCTGTTGACTCATTTTCTGTGAGGAGTTCTTGTACCTTGTTTCATGCTGGGACATTCTGTGGAATACTTGTACACTCATCAGCATATGATGCCTTCCTTCTATCTGATACTTTTAGGGCATTATTCTATTTCTATCTCTATCTGTTTATCTACTTATTTGGATACAATTGGGAAGTTTCTTTTTATTACAAGGACAAGTGTGTTGATAGTGAAGTTACTGCAGCTCAACTGAGTAAAGGGCTTGTATCTACCATGGATGTGCTGGCTCACACATGCTTGCAAAGACTTGATCGCAGAAGAGGGTGGATAGGTTGAGTCCCAGGCTGGTAGGAGGTGAGTTATATAGAAACATAGATTGAATTCCAAGATGCTGTAAATTTAGAAAAAACTATGGACAAGGATTACCTTTAAGGAGGCCAGTGAGTTATTAGACTTCTGTTACCTAGTAAAAGTTACCATATTCCTGTTTAGCTGAAACTGTTGGTAGGTTCTTCATCTCACTTAGCCAACATTTGAAGCAAGGTTCTTAATGTAGGCATGCATGCATACACACCAACAAACAACCCCTGCCAATAACAACAATAATAACAACAATCTAAAAAAACCAAACTACAACAAAAACAACCCTGACCAGTTATCAGAGTAGGATCATGGCCTTTCTTCCTAGAACTTTACCATTTGTGTAAGTGGCTTTGTTGCCTCACAAAGGGTTGTCATAAAGATTGCCCCCATTGCTGAAGAGGAATGGTCCACATCTTCTCTTTGCTGCTGCATGGCCATCAGTGGCACATGGCCTCAGCACAGTTGCAGTTAGGATGTTGCTGGCCCTCTTCTTTGTTTGAGATTCTCCTTCCTAGTTTCCTTTAATACAACAACTAACTATTCCAAGTAGTTCAGTTAGTGGTAGTCTTTGTGTAGTACTTAGGCTTGGCCAACATTTTGACATCTTAACATATTGTCATCTACAGTGTTCATGTGACAACTGTATAAAATACCACAAAAATTGACTGGAACTATTTTGGGGTCAGGAAGAGCTATTTTGGAGTGTGAGTAGCAGATTTAAGAAGCCAGAATGGGAATGAGGAAGGAACATTGCTAGAATTGGTATTGCAGCATATGTGGCACTGGGACATTCTTAATTCTCAGGCAGCCCTCCTGGAGGTGCTGTTATTTCTGATCTAGACATGAATCTAATATTCAGGGTTAACTGCTAGAGACAGGAATGAATCCCATCTGTTTTTTGTACCAAAGCTCCTCCTGCTCAGCAGGCTACAAATTATAAGGCCGCAGTGAAAGCTGGCTTGATTCCTAGGCCTCCTGTATTAAGCATATTTCTGAGCAGAACAGAATACAGGGATTTTCGATTCTTGGGGGGTGGGTGGGGTCACTGATGATAAAAGGATATTTAACAAACAGAATGAAGAGAAAGTGGACTGTTGAATAGAGGAAGCTTTTGTGTCTAAAGCTTGTTTTGTTTGGATGAAGTATCAAGAGACTGGGGTACCTATTTTCTAATAAGTTCTTTCTGGGAATTTATTCTCTGCTTGAGGAAGGTGATGATAGAGCTTGAGGGATTTGCTCATGGGATCTGGTATAAAGAGATAGACCTGGTCAGGTGTATGTAGTAAGGTAGCCCATCAAAAAGACCCATGCTGAGCACTTGACAGTTTGGAATGTGAGTCTTTCCTCCATCTTGGGCCTAAGGTTCAGTGAACACTACTTGAGAGCTGCAAGGTCTGTGGATATATTTGCTTCTCATCATGTTGCTTACAGGTCACTTCCCAGGTTCATCACCAATTGCTTAGGGGCAGGAAGATGTGGGGATCCCACCTTGCCAGAGCTCTTATCATCTTTGCCAACTGACACTTTTTCTGCAAAGCATACAGTGCTCCACTGGGGAATAGGAAGAAAGAATCTTATTCTAACCAAGTTCTAGAGCATCAAAGTGTAAAGGAATGAGAGGTCTGGATGGCACACAGAAAGCACTGCAGAGCCCTCTCCCTTTCTGTGGTCCATTTCTAGCTCTGAGTCATGAAGAAGTAGTGATGCAGGGAATTGTGTTTTTCATGGAACAGAGGTCTTTGCAAACCACCCTGCTTGTTTGTGGCAAAACACTGTGGCTTCTAATTAGTGAGTATTGAGCCACACAGAGGAAATTACATTTCTGTGCTGCTCTGAGGGTTAACAGAAACTCTACTAGGAATTGGCTTTGAATCCTGTAACTGAAGGACGTAGAAGTTTGCTCTTGCTAGGAAAGGGCCTTAAGTAAAGTGACTTTGCCACCAAACACTATGTAATTGAGTAAAGAGACCTTATGCTCTTGAATGTGTTCTGCTCAGCTGGTCCTGTGCATTCCTCGCTACCCTGCTTCCTTCTTAAAGCCGTTTGATAGAAGTATCCTTCCTCTGTCTCGGGCACATTCTACTTAACTCTTCTTCTAGACTTTGGGACTGTACAGTGTGTGCCTTACAAAATGGAATAAGCAGAAACCAATGCAGTGCTTTTCCCTTTCCTGTCCTAGCTCATGCTCTCCCTGGTTCCTGTGAAAATGGAGTGTTAATTAGCTCTAAGCCAGGAAGCCTGGTTTTTGCTAGTGGCACAGTGGAATATTTAGTCTTGTGCTGTTACCAAAACTGTATATAATGAAGTGCAACTTAGTGGATGCCACTTGAGAGATCCTGGGCTTTTAGAAATGTGATCTTTTGGGGGGAAGTTGGCTAGTCTGCATGTGTTTATTTAACCAAAGGATCATCCTCACAGTGGTACTTTCTGTAGCAGTCTCACACAGGGCTCTGCTTTGTAGGATCTGTCATATGTACTTGAGTCTACATTAAGAGAAATCATAGATATATCCTCCTTTAAGATGTTAAAACAAAAGTATGGAGATTGTCACTTGAGGAACTTAGAAAGGCTTATATCACCTGGAAACAAGATCAAAGGACCGGGATGTCAAGGCTAGTGAAGGGGTGGCCTTAGGCAAACCTGGATAGTCTTACCAGTTATTTTAAAGGATTTTATTGACATGTATGTGGTTCCAGAAGGGTGAAGACAACAATGAGTAGACAAGTGGGCAGTTTGATGTGAAGGTGCCACATGAGGGCAGGTGAGGTGCTTTGGAAGAGCACAAGGTAAGAAGTGTACTGTGGGATGTGATAGCATATGCTGAAGCTATGAGCTGTCTTTGGTGGTGCATGAGGAAGAGTTCATGCCAGCCTTAGCTATGCAATGAGAAGCTGTCAAAAGTAGCACCGTGGCCAGTTGTTTAGGTAGTATAGAAGAAATTGTGCCATGGGATGTCCATTGTGATCACCTGTGACAGGACTGGGAGACAGTGTTGGGAGTAGCTTCTCTTTCTTGAGGAACAACTTCATTCTATTGTTTGTTTGGTTTTTTTTGTTTTTTTTTTTTTTGTTTGTTTGTTTTTTCGAGACAAGACAGGGTTTCTTTGTATAGCCCTGGGTGTCTTGGAACTCACTCTGTAGACCAGGCTGGCCTGGAACTCAGAAATCTGCCTGCTTCTGCCTCCCAAGTGCTGGGATTAAAGGAGGGTGCCACCACTGCCTGGCTTCATTCTACTTTGTAATCCTCTATTTGGCTCTGCTCAGTGTTAGGAATGTCACATGACAAGTTTTTCAGCTTAGGAGAACTGAGCAAGGACAGATGGCCATGTAGGTATAAGGTGCAGGAAAGGGAGTGCATGGCAAGAGGTGTGAGCAGAATCAGATCTGTAGTGGAATTGCCAAAGCCGGCTGCTCTGCTCTACCCGCTCATAGGGATGCTAGTCCTGGCTTCAGGGTTGATGCCTAGTAGACCCGTTTTCAGTTTTGTAGAACACTGGGAGAAGAACCAGGTGGGTGAGTTGACTTACAGCATAGGAAGGGCATAGAGCTGAGTCACAATTGCAGTAGCCCTGGTCCAAGTCCCCAGGCCTTCAGATGGGACAACACAGCAATGAGGGGATTCTGGAAGGGTCCTTGGCAGGGACGTCTGTGAGCAGAAGAAGGTGCAGCCTGCTAGTCCTCATGAAATGCTACCCTGGGTGCTGTGCCCTTTGTGATTACCATTCTTCAGTGTGGTGAGAAAATTGTGAAAGAATATCCAGACAGCCAAGAACCTCATTGTGACTGATGAGGAAGGGGCTGTTACCATGCCCAGATAAGGATGAAGAGAGTTGCTAGAGCTGTAGCAGAGATGGGGCAGCAGTCTCTGCTCAGAGGCCTGGCTTCTCCATTGTGCTGAAGAGGGCCCACATCTGCTCTTCATAAGCAGATCTGATAGATCTCTCTCCTATCGGGAGAGAATGGTGCTGCCTCTGACCAGGAAGGTAATGGTAGCATTTATAGCCACTGGGGTAGAGCAAGGGCTCAAAATGGGCTGGGTAGTTTGATGCCAGCCAGTTGATATCTTTACTTTTTTTTTTTTCTTTCTTTCTTTTTTTAATAAGGCTGATTCTGCCCATCACAACATGATAGGTATTGGATATTCCCTTATAATGGGGTCTGTCTTTTTGCTTTCATTTAGATTTTTTTTTTTTTTTTTTTAATTTTAAAGATTTAGGCTCCATAAGGGCTAGTGCCTTTTGGGAATCAGCATCTGTAGAGTATAGTCTTTAGCCATTGGGAAGGTACATTTTCCTTACAGAGGATCTTAACGGAGGAAAAAGATATGTGGTTACTGAAAGATTTACTCTGGCTTTTAGCTGTGAGTTAATATCCATCTAGCCATGTCTCCTGGGTGTTATGGACAGAAAACCAGGTGGGAATTACAAGGAGGTGTGTTTTTTTCAGTGCTGGGAATGAGATAGTGTCACGCTTCAAAACTAAGGCCTTGTACATAATAGCCTGCTACTCTACCAGTGAATGAATCCGGATAGATTTCTGCACTATTGAATTTATGTATCTTTGCTGGGGACTAGACTGCTATTATTTGGAAGCCTTAGGTCAGATCTTTAGAAACGTTAAAGTATTTGTGACACCAAGTCTGTCAGTTTTTGAGCAGTGAGAACTCCAGGGCTATACGGATGTCACCTTCTCATTGGTTACAATGAAAATCTTTTGGGAGCCCTCCTCCTACCCTATACCGATAGCCTTTTCCTTTCCAGAATTTACTCACCACATTGGAGAATGGTAAACAGCTGGATGGATGGGAGTGAGCATGTGGGGCACATAGTTGCTGTCACATTCTAAACTCTGCCACTGCAGCATGAAAGCACCTCAGAATGATATAGGCATTGGAGAGTGTGGCTGTGTTGAATCACATATTACTTACATACCATGCCAGAAGCTAGCCTTGGCCTTAGATAGTAGAAGATTACTTACCCTTTCATATCTGCTCTGTGTCAGCTTTCTGAACTCCCCTATGCTCATAATGAGTATAAGGAAGGTACAGATTCTGTCAGCAGGAAGAAACAGTTACATACTGGTGGGCAAAGAGAGAAACAGCAGGGAAGATATTTGAGTAGGGAAAGCCCAAGGGAGGCAGCAGCTATATCGTTAGACCTAGAGGGACGACGTGGTTCCTTTCCAGAAAGAACAGGTCCAGATTGTAGAGGGGTTGTGTCCCAGCTACAATTTTTTGTTTTCAGAGGCACAAGGCTGCTTGGGTGATAGGCTGAGGGGCACAGATTATTCTCTAGGTGGTGGGTAAAGTGACCACAGACACATTACACTCAATAATGTCATTCTGATTATGGTAGACCAATGCCTAGAACTACAAATTACACTTTTCTGCTTAGTATTGACTAGATGTGTAAGGGCTGAGGTGCTCTTAGAATTCTGATGAAAAGTGCAGTTGGAATGTTGGAAGGTTTTCTGCCCAAGATGACTTAGTGATGAATGAGTGCTGTCACACGACAATTTCACTAACAGTGTCTCATTGCTTTGCCCTTTTTTTGTATCCAAGCCAATTTGGGTTTTGGGCCTTGGTGTGCAAAGAAAAATTGTGAATGCACCCCTGTGGGTGCCCCCCCCCCCCCAATACTTATCCCCTTTAGAACCAAATCCCAGAGCAAGGAAGCTGTATGGAATGCAGACTCACTTAAAGCCAGGACTTGCAGCTTTCTACTGACAGGTGAGTGCTGCCTTGGTGCATCCTGGACCTGGAGGGCACCCTGCTCTCCTCCAGGTAATTTCTTCGGGGCAGTTTTTAGCCAAGTTGAAAAGCATCTTTCATTTAGAAAGTTCCAACAACAACTGCTTGCTCTCAGTGAGCTTTTGTGATCTGCAGCCATCCTTAAGTGTCATGTGCCTAGGAGACATGTTGGCTTCTGTGTCAAGCCTTGCTTAGCTTCTTCTAGTGCAGTGGTTCTCAACCTTCCTAATACTGCTGTCTCTTTAATACAGTTCCTCACATTGAGGTGACCCCAACCAGGAGATCATTTTTGTTACTACTTCATAATTATAATTTTGCTACTCTTAAGAATCATGCCAGAGTGAAATCATGCCAGAGCCAGCTCCACAGGTTGAGAATCAATGTTCTTATTGGGATATGCTGCCTTGGATTTTGCTGCCTGGTCAGATATGGGATAGCTCTGATGCTGATAGTAGAAGTATTCCTTAAAATTTTCTAGAGAAGTTTCTGAGTTCATGGATGGGAATATGATTTGAGTATGGAATAGATGGAGACTGGCTCAGTCTTGACAGTGTGCAGTCTGTCCTTAGCTGATAGCAGGAATAAATTCTCTTTCTCTGGTTTTCCAAGACAAGGTTTCTCTGTGTATCCCTGGCTGTCCTGGAACTCGATCTATATAGACCAGGCTGCTCTCAAACTCATAGAGATCTGCCTGCCTCTGCCTCCCATGTGCTGGGATTACAGGGTGTGCACCACCACATTCGGCTCAGGAATATTCTTTTATTTGACAGCCAAGTTCTGAAAAGTGCTCTAGCTTATAGGGTGGTTCTTGTCACTTGGCATGGTCAGTCAATGATAGAACTTTGCCTGTTGACTGTGTCATAGCCTTCAGTTAATGCCATGATAATGGTCAAAATTAAAAAAATAAATGAAAAAACTATGTCCCTTAGCTATTTATGCTATAGTAGGAGCCAGAAAAATGTTTTTGTACCTTGTCAATCGATCAACGAAATGAATCAAGAGTAAGAATAGGAATCTTTAGAAAGACTGCCTTTGTTTCTTCCTGTAATTTAGAAAGTTGCATTTCTAGTTTCTGGCTGAGAAAAGTTGCATTTCTAGTTTCAGCCTTTGGCTGAGTGGTTGATATGCTCCACCCTTCCTACCTTTCCACTCTGGCCAAGGAACTTGGTTCTTGTTGACATAAACATTCTGGTTTACTGAATCAGTAACAGGACACAAGGCTCTAAGTAAACTTGTCCCCTGAACACAGTCATGCCCCAAGGTATCGATGGTATCCATCTGTGAAGACGGATTTGGATGTGAGCTCTGTAAGCCCATAAGTACTCTACTGATAACATGACCCAAGGGCTTAAGTATTGCTGCTACCAGATACACAAAGCCCCTTCTCTAACATTCATCTTTTATGCTCAGGCTGCCTGGTGCCATCAGGTAGCAATTACTGCTCACAAGAAATCTAAAGATATGAAGTGCTGTTTTCCTCCTAGCTCATTTCACATGGCAGCTTTGTAGTGACAGGCCACCCTGCAGTCTTTACTGATGGGCTTATCTACCCTTATTCCTGTTTCTGGAAAGGATACTTAGTTGTAGAAACTGCCAGACTGGGGCAGAGCATCCTCAGCCTGTCTAGGGTCCTTGCTCTGTATCCCAGGAATTGTGAGTAGCACTGGGCTCATGAAGCACACTAAGGCTCAAAACAAGTACTTTGTTCAGGTCCAGGAGGTGAAAACCTATCTTTTGCAGAGTTATAGGTGGCATTTTTCTCCAGGCTTTAGCTTACTCGGGTCTGATGTTGGCCAAGTTAGTGCTTAGGAGTCTGTTTAAAATACCCATTTGTATTTACTGTTTTCCCAAGTACACAGTGTAAATAGTATAATTTGCAGTGCAAAGTCTTTGGCAATAATTTTATGATGTATACTATGTTAAACATTGGAAACCACAAGCACCATGGACTGCCCCCATGCCTTCTGGGCCTGTGGTGACATGTAGACTCTGGACTTTCCAAGTATCAGCGTGCTTGAAGCAGCAGCCTGCATGTGTGGACTATCATCAGTGCCTCGCCCAGAGATGCCTGGCCTTCATCCAAAGGGACCCTGCTGCTCCGAGCCCAGCGAGCAGCACCCACACTGCGGCTCCTTTGTGTTGAATATGTTGGACTCTGCCATAGACTCCTTGTCTGGCTGCTGCAGTTTGTAATGCCTTGACATGTTGCATTTCTTTTCCATTTGGATAAATAAAAATAAACGCTATGTGTAAAATAGGAATGGCCTGGACTATTCTGTGCAGGACTCACTCTGCTGAAAAGTTACAGTGCCAGCTGCAGACATACTTCAGCGGTTAAAAGGGCTCACTGTTCTTTTAGAGGGCCTGAGTTCACTCTCATCACTTACCCAGTATATCCAATGCCCTCTTCTGGCCTCTACACATACATACTTACCCAAGCACATACAGACATACCAATAAAATTGAATCAAGTGCAAGCTTCACTCCCTTTCCTTAGACAAACTCATTTCATCTCAGAGGTTTTTCACTTCATACAGAGGGAGTATGTGCATGTATCCTGACATGGTCAGTGATTTGGAGCCTATGTAGTTTCTGCCATTTCAAACTTCCAATCAGCCCTAAGTGGTGTGTCATGTTATATGGGTGCTCAATCTAAACCTTTTAGATCCTTCACTTCTAACCCTCAAAACTGGTCCATGAGTTAGCAAGATGCAGGCATTACCAGAAACAGAGGAGTAGAGCATAGGGCAGCAGCAAGCAGTTGACTCCAAAGGTGGTGAAGCTCTTCCTCCAGCAGCCAGCTCTGGGAAACCTTCGGGAGACTACTGTGACACCTGGTCTACTGGTTAGGTAAGTAGACAGTTGCACTGGGTGTTGTGTCTTGAAGCACCGTTAAACTTAGGGCTCCATGTTTTCCCTGCACACCATCAACTTGCTGGTTGGGACTCAGAAGAGCCAGCTTGTATCTACTGAAACTGCATTCTCAGGGCCTGAGAGAGCACCCTTGCTTGTAATGGGCACAAGGCTCAACCCACAGCAAAAGGTTGTTGGATAGGGAAGGGAAGGGAATAGAGGATAAGGACTGTGTGAAAGGAGTTAAAGGCCTCCTGCAGTGATAACAACCCATATGAGGTAGCCAAGCAGTCAGAGAAAGGTGGAGTGGGGTGTATGCTCATGGCCATGTCTTCTTATGGCTCCAAATTTCTATGTAATGTACATATAGGGAAGAGATCACATGCGCAACAGGCAGGTGTGACTTCACCCCTAACCCCCTGGCTGTTGGGAATTACAACTGTAGGGCAACATTACAGCTTTGTGACCTTGTCCAGACTCGCCTCACCTATAAATAGGGGAGTGAAGAGCCTAGCACTTGTGCCCTTTATTCTTTTTTTTTTTGGTTTTTCGAGACAGGGTTTCTCTGTATAGCCCTGGCTGTCCTGGAACTCACTTTGTAGGCCAGGCTGGCCTCGAACTCAGAAATCCACCTGCCTCTGCCTCCCGAGTGCTGGAATTAAAGGCGTGTGCCACCACGCCCGGCTGTGCCCTTTATTCTTTAAGCCATCATCACAGTCATTTTTTATTCTTTTTTTTTTTTTTAAATCATGCTCCAGCTCAAGTCCTCCCTCCCCCTCACTTTAGAAGGTATTTTAGCATCTGGTACTCTAAGCTCTTGTCACTTACCACGATGTCCCTTCACAAAGGCTCAGGTTTTTCTTACTTTTAGGTCATTTAGATCTGGGCTTAATTGGGGTTTGTGTGGCTTATCCTTTTCTTCCCATCTTACAGTGTTTTTCCTCTCCAACTTGGCTTTGCACTTTAGAGTTCTTGTCCAGTGTTTTAAGCCTCTTCCTCCCTCTCCACACAGAGTTGCTGACAAACTCTTTAAGATATCTGTCCTTTGAACACAGTGGCCCAGCTCTTCTTAACTGCCTGACCTGTTCACTCAAGTGCCTGCTACCACCTGTCACAGTACAAACAGTATTGCTATCTGCAATACTGCTATCTTAAACCTGCCTCACCAACAGCTTAATGAACTCTGCTTCCATATCTCACTAATCAAGGTTCATCTGTGACCTGTTCCATTCTTAGACCTGTGTCTTGCTTTCTCTCCACATTTCCTGCATGTGTCTCCCCCGCCCCCACCTCCCCAACCCCCACATGCCTCCAGTCCGGTTGCAAGTGAAGAGCATTTAGTCCTCTGAGCCTTCCAAGGAATATTCAGCAATACCTGAAGATATTTTGGGTTGTATGCTTTTGGTATCCAGTAGGTAGACCAAGTAAGTTGCTGTAATACTGCCACACAGGACACCAAAGCTGCCAGCAGTGTTGAAATTGAGAAGTTTTGCACTATTGATGACCCACTCACTAGCAAATGTACATCCCATACATCCACAGCTCTTCTGTCCAAGACTAGGACCAAAACACTGAAAGCTAAATTTATCTTCTAGTGCTTCTGTAGAATTAAGTTTTGAGACTCCTTTTCCCATCTTTCTGTTCTATCACCTCCATTCATACCTTCCTTTCTCTTTCCATTTCCTTACACAAAGGATCAGCAGAGAACTACCCAAATACAAACTACCTTTAAACTCTGCAGCTGTTTGTTCCCCACATCTTTCAGGTCATTTGCATGGGCATCCACCTAACTTAGACTACTTTTTCCAATCCTCCATTAACATTTTCCTCTTGCTTCTACCCAGCAAATCCAGTCACTGCAGAGTTTATCACTACCTTTTTGTCTTGCTTGTAACACTACCTTCAGTGGTCCAGTGTATCTCATACACCTATAAGGTATATCCCCAGTTCTGAATCTTAGTATCTTGAGTTGTTTTAGGCTCACACACTAAGATTGACTGGCGTATGGAACCCTTTCTTGGGTGGTGGTGTATATAGCTTCAAGATGGAGATTTCTATCAATATACCACTCCCTAACATGGGACTCTTGAATGGCTAGCCAGCCAGCAAATGTAGACCCCAGAAGCTTGTCTTTCATCCTGTGAACTGTGCTCTGGAGCCATTTCCTGGCCTTTCCAATAGCACTTATCACAGCTTAGGCCTAAGGATCAGCTTCTATAAAGTCAGGCAGGGACTACTTGAACAGGTCCAGATTCTGGCTTGGGCAAGTGGCAAGTGGAGGAGGGACAGGGTTACAAAGCAACAATTAAGATTCAGAGAAGGGAGATGTAGTAAAAAATGTTTACTGGGTAAAGGACCTAGGGTGTGGAGATGTTGAGAGGACCAGCCAGAGAGAGAAAGGAACATCAGTGACGATATACCCACCCTTGTTACTGCTTTTCCTGTGTCTGAGTGAACACTGCTCTTTTCAGTTGCTTCCCTTCTTATACTACCACTATTTGCTGTTCTTTCTCTGATCTTCAACTGCTGAGACCATTTGCCTTCCAAGACTTAATTTTTAACTTCTTGTGAAAACCTTCCTTAGATTTTAAGCACTGTGACCCACAGCACTACACTTCTCAGGAAGGGACAAGGGCACGCATCTCTTGCATAACACAACCTGTACTTAATATGTTCCCACATGTGCTTCTGGGGAATGGATGGGAAAGGAATATGCAATCATAAAACTACTTTAGTATGAAGCAATGCTGTTTGTACCAAAATATTTAATGAATATGCTGTTAAAACAAATAGTAATACAGTTTTACTGATTTATATTTCAGTTCATAAAGTTGACGCACAAACTACCCTAGCACACAATGTCCACACACCTAGTTTTAGATGGGCTTATACTGTGGGTTAACTGAATAAGACAGACACAGGAAGTGGTGTAGGGGATGGTCTGGGGAAGAGCAGGCCACTTATTATCTCCCCACTGTAGATGACCTCATCAAGCATTAGTAAAGCCAACAGGGGAAGAAGAAAATAACTTGTGTCCTTATATATAAACCCAAGCTACCTGCACACAGAGCAGAGAGGATGAACCACTTGTGAGACCACTTGTCAGCATATAAATTAAGAGTCAAAAGGTTTTGTTTTTAATTTTAAAAAAGGTGCTAAAACTGCCATTTCATAGCTTTAAAGTGAGAATCCACATCCCATCATCTGACCAGTGAGATGTATAACTGGCCCCTCTGGGAGGCTTCAGAGGCCTGACAGAGATCCAGCCAGGAAAGTAGGACTTTACAGTGTGTAAGTACTTTCATGTATTCAGTCTTGCTCTCTTGAATGACCTGCTATGCACACATTAGAGGTCATGGAGCTCTCTTGCCAGCTCCTACAATGGCAGGAAGAACAGAGCCCAATAAACCTCGAGTGAAAGGAAGTGCCCCCATGACCACAGACGGCAGTGGTAGATTAGCAGGTTGTCTGGGACTTAAACACTGTCAGTTCAGGGTACTGGGAAATGTATCTATATATATATTTATATACACACACAGATATATATATATATATACACACACACACACACACATATATATGTACACATGACACTTTAAACAAAATAAGAGCTGTCCATGTCATAATTGATTCAGTCTCACAGTCATGTGGCCCATTCCAGCCTTTAGAAGTAGTTTGGCAGCTAATGTTTTGTTTTGTTTAAAAAAAAAAAAAGACACGACTATGAGAGTTGCATAGAATTGCTCAGCAATGTGAATAATTCCAAATCAAAACCTGTGCACTATATTAGTTAAAAAAAAATTAGGTGACTTGAACTGTGACTATGAGACCCTTCTACTCAAAGTGCTTCTCCTGGGGGATTTTGCTGGCACTGATAGATAAGAATTACTCAAATTTCTGAACCCCTGCTCTGCCACTCAAAGGATAGAGTGTGTGCATGTGTGTATATGTATACACATACACACACAATTTTTTTAAAAGGGTTTAGAAAAAGAAAACCCAATACACTGGGGGATTCCCCAAGTCTGGCTGTGTGAAGTGTTTCCTATACAGAAAAGAGGCCCGAATGGCACTAGGAGGAAGGACTCTGGTGCATACCCAAAGCATCAGTTGGGTTGGCAGCCTGCTGCAGGAGCCCTAGCCCACTGACCTACAAACATACTATACAACTCTGACCTAGGTACATTCTGGTCCTGCAACATATCACAGAATCACACATCTGGCCAAAGAAGGCAACAAAAGGTGGTGTGTTTTCTGGAGGCAGCAGCCGTTCTCAACATGTCTCTTTCCCTTGAACGCCAGTTGCTGTCTTTATGGAGCTCAGTGTTCTGTTAAACCAGGTCTTCTTGGCTGCCTGCACTTCACTGAGGGCAAGGCCCAAGTGGTGTTCCAAGTCCTGTAGAAATAACAAGGAAGTGTGAGGATTTTTGGAATCTGCTCTTCTGAGGCAGGTATGCAGTACCTAAGGATTTGGGAACTCTCTAATCTGAAATTACAGCCTCTTAAATCACCTTCTCCTGCAACTTTCAGGCAGACCACCATTCAGTTAAAATCCCTGTAAGTATGGCACCTGTTTTCATCCCTTTTCTGAGGCTCCTCAGCTGGCAGGCCTCTCGTCCCATTGGTTGTGGTCTGAGATCAGCCAGAATGCTGATCTTGATTTTCTGCAGTTGCTCTCTGTCCATTCTCTGACCACAGCTTAGATTTTGCTATCTTGGTGATTATTTTTTATTATTATTATTTATTGTCCTGGGCAGTACTACAAACCCTCTTTCAGTACCTAGTATGACCCTGACAAAAAAGGATGTGTCCACCAGTAATGTACTTTGGCATGGGAAAGCTGATCTGAAGTTTTAGACCTGAACCACGTTCTTGCCACTCATGGTGCCCCAGTGATAAGGACAGCTGGAGGCTCATAATCATTGCGAAATATGCCCAAGGTCACAAAATGAGGTTAGTGATGGGTGTTAGAAGAAAAAGGGTTGCATTCTGCTAAGTTACCATCCTCATTTGTATACCTAAATATTTTTAGTATTTAATATAACCTGACAAAAGATTAAGACTCCCATTTATTTCCCTCCTCCCCATCTCCCTTTTGTGTTTTTCAACACAGGGTTCTTCTGTGCAGCCTTGGCTGTCCTGGAACTAGCTCTTTAGACTAGGCTTAGACATGGAGATATACTTTTTTCTATCTCCCAAGTGCTGGGATTAAAAGTGTGTACTACCACCATTGGTCTAAGACTCATATTTCTATAGAGACACCAGAAGCCTAACCTGGATTGAGTTGGGGAGAGGTATTTTTTAAATTTGTCAGTATGTTGAAATGGTTAAACACACTCTGGTAGGATAAGTGTTCTCTGCAGGAGGGCTGTGGTCAGAGTTTAAGTGGTGGTGGGGATGAGGGGGAAGATAAGACATCCCAAATCACAAAAGTCATTTCTGGTGTTTCTAGTCCATCCCATAAATCTGACTGCTAATGGGGTATGTGTGCCTTCAGGGCACTGCTATTACCTGGATCTTGCACTCAGCTTCTACCAGCTGCAGTTTGGTTTGTGCCAGCTCTAGCTCCATCTCCCGCAGCTGGTTCTTGAGTGTCTCTTTTTCTTCATCTGTGTCCTCATCTGAAACCCCCTTGGCTGAGCTGATACCCTTCACTCGGCCTTCTTTGTTGAAGAAGTCTCGGCAGCGGTCACAGTCATCTACCTTTTGCTGAAGTGAACACCAGAAGTGAAGAGACCTCCAAAGATGGCACTCTGTCAGATGCTATTAGCATGTACCTCAATGTCCCTTGTGAGTACTAGAAAAGTCTGGTGACCTTGGAAAAATGTCAGACAACCTACTTCAAAGACTACCTGGTTGATGCTTTATAACAAAAGCAATAAAAATATCCCCTTGATCCTCTGTACACTGTGAGGAATTCTAGGCTAAGAAAACAAAGTTGCATATATTCAAAGGCTCATATGCAAGAATCTTCACTAACTGGCATACAGAGAAAATATACAGCTGGGAACAATGAGATAAGCTGGTCCGTGCTTGTTCAGGGGAGTTTCCAGATTCTAAACACTTGATGAAAAAAATTCCATAATAGGGAAAAATGGGTAAATACTAGTATAAAGAAGTAAGATGCAAATCTGATCAGTAGGTCAAAGTATGTAATGTTCTTCAGGGAACCTGAGTTTGAGTCCCAGCACTATATCATGTGAACATGTCACTCACAACTGCTCAATACTCCAGCTCTAGGGGATCCAATGCCTCTGGCTTCCATCAGCGCCTGTGTTCAGATCTACCTCCATAAACATAACTCATTAAAAAAAAAAGTCTTCAAAAAAGATATGTAAAGCACCCCCCCCAAAAAAAAAAAACCAACAAAAAACAAAACAGGATGCCCCGGAAGAGAAAAATTCTGTTTTTCAAATTTAGAAATAGAAATGTTTAAAGAAAGCCTAACCTGAGATGAATACAATTTTATATCTTAATCTAAGATCAGGAAAGGCTGAAGAATATGCAACATAATCTTAACTGTGGTATGAGGGGATTAACTCAGACAGAAAGCAGGTGCTTTTAGTGCATATAACAGGGGACTGAATTCAATATCCATGAGAGGAAAAAAGATTTTGTTATCTGTTTTTGAGTCTTTGTATTATAAGGTTTTACCTCTCATTTCTCAAATTTATTTGGAAGCATAGAAGGCATATTTAAACAGGTTAGTAAGAAACAGATCAGAAAATTGGTGGCCTTTCTAAGTTTTGAGAAATGCTTTAAAGAAAGCCTTGAGTTACAAAAAAACTCCCAAACTTGCAATAAAATATTAAAAATATTCACTGTGTTCAGATCTCTTAGAGCAGAAGGTATGAGTGCAGGGATCTTCAGAAAGATGAATTAAGAACACCCCCCCCCACACACACACACACACACGCCCTCAAGCAACACTTAGTGTAGCTTTCCCAGTGATATTTGTAATCCTGGGCACCCAAGTATGAGATCTAAAACTACAGCACATTTGGTCTTATTCTTAGTTATTTTAGACAAACAAGCAAGTAAGTTGTTGAGCCTGAGCCAGGCCTGCGGAATGCTACACTTGGCTCACTTGCACCTGCTATGTCAAGGATAGGCCATACATTGAACTAGAGGGTACAAAATTACTTTAGTAATAAGTCTTACCCGGATTTTCTCAATTTCCACTTTATTGGCTGTCTGTTGCTTTTCCAGTCTTTCACTCAATTGAGAACAAATCTAAACATAAAACCAGAGACTTTGGATCAATGTCATGTGCATAAGTTGGACTTTGGGTAAATTCTATTCCAGTAGCAGAAGGAATATGCATAGGTGAGGTTGACAGAAGCACTGATGGGAACTGACCTACAAAGTTCTGTATAGACCACTGTGAGATCTCAGGTAGAGAAGAAGGGAGATCAATCTGGTTCTATTTGCAAAAATTCTACCAGCATTAGAGGGAGTGGCTTGCTAACATTCAGACTCCATCACCTGACATCTTACATGCTGGCTTTTGTGCACCTCCTATATGCTGTGCACTCTGCATGCATGCCTAGTTAGAACTTAACAATCTTCCTAGGTGGAGATAAGCTTCCTTATTGTGAGACTAAAGAATGAGCAGGGGCTTGAAGCCAGAGTGCACATTCTACCCACAATGTGCTCAGCCCCCCAGCCCCTGGTACAAAAACTCACCTGCTTATAGTCACCAATGATAGAGCTGTTTTTTTTAATCTCTGATTCTGCCTTGTCAAGTTCCCGGCGGCACATTTCCTTTAACTGCACACATTAAAAAAAAAAAAAGTGAATATTTCAAATGACAGAGGAAGCTTGGTTATTAACTACATAGTGCTGAGCCTTCCAGAAAATACCTAATTCTGGCTGGGCTTACTTCCCTCACACCTACCTCCTTCCTCTTCCCAATGCAACACTAATCCTCTGTATTTAACACCAAAAGGAGGAAAAATTCACATTTCTAAAAATGCCAGTTCCAATGGGGCTTGTACTGGAGTTGTTCTAGCCATTTTATGAGGAGACACTGCAGGCCAAACAGACCGGAAAAAAGAAAAAAAAAAAAAAAAAAGCACAGGAAAAGATGGCAGTGTTAGAGGCAGTGCTTGTTCAGGCTCATCCTGGCTAGGCCTACCTGAGATGAATAGTTGTGAAGGTTCTGTGTAAGTCCAGAGGGAGAGGGGTGGAGGCTTGTTCTGGGTCCCATGGCACTCATGGTTCTCACATTATAGTCTATTAGAGGCATCAGAGGAGAAGGTGGGAGGACTAGACATTCTGAGATGTACCCTTCTCCTGCATCCTTCCATTGTTTTTCATGCAGATACACAGGAGCTGGTCCCACCTCAAAGGATGTACTAACTCGTGTTTTAATTTTTAGGGAAGGTAAGGATAGACTTTAGGAGCCATTAAATTTTATGGAGGAAATTAAAATGGCCCTTGAAAAGTGACTAAAGCCAGTGTCTCCAGGTTCTCTAGCACCGAGAGAGCACCTCTAGCAGAACCCACCAGAATTCTCAAAACTCAGAGGTGAATGGGAGGAGGCAAGGATCACCTCACCTGTGCAGACTCCTCTTCTAACCTCCTCTTCTCGTCTTCTGCGTCAATCAGCTTCTGCTTGGTCATCAGCAGCTCCTTATTCAATGCATCTGCCTTTTCCTCTGCCTGAGACACCAAGAAGCCATTACTAGCATTCATTATGAGCTCAGAACTTGAAAGTTGGGGACCCTATTGTGAGATGGTAGAGTGAGCCGGTCCAGATGGAGGAATAGCACACTCAAGGTGACCCCTAGCCTACTCAGTGTGTGGTTAGTGCAGGGCAGTGAGTGGTCAGGGACTGAGTTTTTTTTTTTTTTTTTAAATCACCTCCTTGTTGAGTGACTTGTGCTACTTGAGTAAGTTACAGAGACCCTTTCTAAGTTCTAGGTTATCCAGCATAATATTCATACAGTACAGTTCCTAGATAGCATGAACAATGGGATGGCAACTGAATTTTATTAGTCATTTTTTTCCAAATGGGTTGTATTCTCCATGCATCTGACTAGTCCTGTATGTGTTCTTGCTAAAGTTATTCAACAGAGAGATCTGCTTTCTCTGAAATTTTGAATGGCCATAGTATTTTTCTAGCACACAAAATTGTCTGGTGAGTAGAGATGTGAATCCCAGGGAAAAACAATCCCTGTGGTTCCTGATACAGATCCCTTCACAGGTAACTGAAGAGTAACTATTATGTTGGACAACAATCAAGGAAGCTAGGGATAGTCTTTTTTTTTTTTTTTTTTTTGGTCCCTTCCTGGACAACTTTCCCCTGCTTCTCTGATATTATTTAGTTGACATCACTTAGACAAGTACTGAGCTAGCTATTCATTGTACTCTTGGGCCTTCACACATCGAACCGAGACAGGCATGACGTGAACAAACTTAAGACAACTGCTGACTACTTACAGACTGTGCAGGCACTGACCATAGTTCACTACTTATTCCTCCACTGCAAACTCAAGAGGCAATCATAAGTAAAATGAAGACAGAAGAACACAAGGAAACAGTAAGAGAGCACATCTGATAGACAGCACTTGCACTTGAGCATTGCTATGACTTGTGCCCATTATCAGTGCCACGGAGTAGGTGGCTCCTATGAGGCTGACTCCAAAAGTCGGTCATCGAGGGGAAAGCTGAAGCAAGGTGAGGCAGTCTCTCCTGACCTCTCAGTCTAGACTCTGCAGTACCTGCTCCAGCTCCACTCTTGCTGCCTCTCAGCACTGTCAATGGGAAGGCACACACAGCCTACTGGACTGCCCCAGCTATAGTCCTGATGGGACCCACTTGCTACAGTCATTCTTGTTTATATAAGGAACTGAAATGAGAATACCTAGGGATAACATACATAAATCCAGGCTTCTACTTCCAGTCATGAGGAATAAATAGGAAGCAGATTCACCCTTTTATTCTAACCAGAATTCTGAACAGTATCTGGGAAACAATGGAGGAGAAAAGAAACCATCTACATTCTCCTATTACTGGGGCGTCTGTCAAAAGTGTCAAGCAGAGAATGTCTGAAAAGGTTAGGGTCCTGGGTGGTTGAGGCAGAAGAAACTGGGGAAGAAAAAAGAAGGAAGAGAGAAGGAAGTCAGAATAGTCTATAAGGTGATAGAAGACCAAGCAAATACCAAAGGATGCAGCAAATGAAAAAAAAAAAAAAAAGAAAACAGGACAGAAAAGCAATTCCTATCTGGATATAATTGAGCATTGAGGACTTGTATTCACAATGAAGGAAACACAGTGGAAATAGATGCGGATGCTCCCATGATGTTAAACCAAACTCCATAGAGTTGGAAGTAAAATAGATAAATAGCTAACAGGGCTGTCATAAAAACACTGCCTATCCACAATTTCAGATGCTGATTTTTAAAAAGTTTTGCAGTAAATTATAAAATCTTTAAGATAGTTAAAAGAAATGTACAAACTAAATCTCCCCCAAAGTAGGAAGAGATAACTCAAAGTAGATATTAACAGAACAAATACTACAGAAAAATAAGTAAAACAAAAGCTGGCTTTGGGGCTGGTGAGATAGCTCAGCGGGTAAGAGCACCCGACTGCTCTTCTGAAGGTGATAAGTTCAAATCCCAGCATCCACATTGTGGCTCACAACCATCCGTAACGAGATCTGGCGCCCTCTTCTGGAGTGTCTGAAGACAGCTACAGTGTACTTACATATAATAAATAAAATAAATCTTTAAAAACAAAACAAAACAAAACAAAACAAAAAAAAACAAAAGCTGGCTTTGGAAAGATCAACTGTGCTGGTAAACAGGGGTGGAGGTTGGCATATCCCAGTATCAGGAGTGTAAAGGGGACATTGCTAGAGATGTATAGACATCAGCAAAGAAGCCCCAGCAGCTTCAGATACACACTTGGCCATCAAGGACAAGGTATGAGAAGACAATTTGATAAAAAAAGAACATCTAGGTGGTGCACACCTCTAATCCCAGCATTTGGAGGAATAGACCTATGGGAACCACCTTAAATTCCAGGCTAGCCCTGGCAATTTAACAAGTATCAGAGGTCCAAATTAAATCACATTGAGACTGTCTTAAAAACAAATCCAAACGAATTCTAGCAGTTGTCATCTGAAGAATCAGACATTCTCTAATTGGTATAGCTCCAATCCAGGATGTCAAGTCATAATTTCCTGAAAATTAAGTTGTAAGCCTCATGACTAAGTTCATTAGATCATAAGTTCAAGGCCTGCCTGAACAATTTAGTAAGACCTCTATCTCAAAATAAGAAAATGAAAGCTCAGCTGCAGTTCACCAGTGGAGTGCCAGGCTGGCACGTGTGAAGCCTAAGGTGCAGTCCTCACTATTATAATGGCCTGAAGAACTAACAAATGATGCTATCCTACCTACCTAAGATTGGTCTAAACGCCTTGAGAAGTGTGGATGGCAGTGGAAAAGGCAGAAGAGCCTGAAATTATAGTCTTCATTCAGAAATACAATAGTCTGTGTATGTGGAAAACTCAGAAACAAAACAAACAAAAAACAAAAATGAAACAAATAAAAATGTATCTGAACTACAGTAGTCACAGATTTTGGTAAGGTCCAAGTCTACAAAATACTGCACAGAACCACTTTCCATTACTAATCACTGGAAAGTGCAATTAAGAGTACACCATTTATAAGAGACTAAAACGGGCAAGCCTGTGAACTGAGAACCACAAAGTGGTGCTGAGAGGAGCTGAAGGAATGTTAACACAAAGGACATGCCATGGGCAGGGGCTCAGAGGCTGTTCATATGGCCAATCTCTCTGAGAATTGACAGATTCCAAGAAACCTTGTTTAAAATTCCAGAAGGCATCTATGACTAGATCCCTTTAAGTCCTTTGTATTTCTGTAAAAGTCTCTATCAAAGCAGCCAAGTGAGGTTTAAAAACAACAAAACCAGATGCCATAATGACTTAATTTTAAGATTCATTATAAAGCTCCTGTAGTCAAGACACTGTAGTCCTGGCATAAAGATGTTGGAGCTAGAATGTCAATTAGACCAACCCACGCAGAGTCAGCTGATATTTAGCAAAGAAGCTGAGGAACTAGTGAAATGAAATCTAGCCATGTGTTGGACCTAGCTGTGCTCCTTTTTTTTTTTTAAAGATTTATTTATTATTATACATAAGTACACTGTTGCTGTCTTCAGACATACCAGTTCTCATTATGGATGGTTGTGAACCACCATGGGATTTGAACTCATGACCTTTGGAAGAGCAGTCAGTGTTCTTAACCACTGAGCCATCTCTCTCTCTCTCTCTCTCTCTCTCTCACTGTGCTGCTTTTTTTGTTTTAATGACATATAGTCTCAAGGCAGAGGAGCAACCATGCTTCAGAGGACTGAGACATGGTCTGTCAGCCCCATGTCATGGACCTTTTATAGGTTCCCTCTCCTCACAGCTCAATGTTACTTCCAGTTGTCACCCTATGCACAGAGGAGAACGCTTTTCTGGGGTCACCAAGGAGGTAAGTGACTGGAAATTTCTATACAGCTGTGTAAACAAAAGCACAAAGAGGCAGAAGGACAACAAAAGTGATGAGGTTGAGAATGAACTTCTTTTAAAGACTGAGCCTCTGAAGTCAAAAGAATGTGAGAGTACCCCACCTTCTTCATCTTAAGTAATGGTTTAGAAGAGTCTCTGCTCAGAATTGAGGGTGATGTCCAGGTGCTCCTGAGTCCTATTTGGCAGTATTCCTGCTTAGAGTAAGCATTGGACTCAGGCCATCTGGGTTTTTTTTATACTCTGTGACTAGCTGGGCAACCTACCTGCGTTAAGACTGTTAACTTGCTTTGCTCCGATTTTGTGATCTGTGAAAGGGGTCATGGTCTCTTTGAAAGAAAGGCTGACAAATGAGATGAATCCTAAGGGAAGGGCTGATAGAATCTACAGCAGTCAACACTAAACTTCAAGGGAGGGAATCAAATGTCTTTAGTGTGAGCTTTCTCTTCAGATCTGTCACACTTACATTATCTAGGTCCTTCCGCAATGCAATTTTGCTGGTGACTAGTTCATGAGCTAAGTCATCGTTTTCCTGTTCCAACCTCATGTTAGCTTCTTGTAGCCGTCTATTTTCCCGCTGCAAGAGGGGGAAAAAGTCAGTTATGGACATAAATAACAAATCAAATGGAAATGATAGTTTTTAAGAGTTAAGCTTCAAAGTAGGTCTTCAAGTCCTGTGGAATAGAGAGACATGACTCACACAATCATGTTTCTAAACAATTTCTAATTTTCTGTAACTGACTATGGTGACTTCTGTCAAGCAGCTTTCTCTGACTGACTGAGGAAAGAACATCCAACCTGGGCAGCTGGTTTGCAGCAAAACAGCTCTTACTTCTTTTTTGTAAACTCAATTTGAAAACCAGTCTTGAAACAGTGGAACTGAATTTTTAAAATGAGTCAATAAAGCTAGCTGTGGGCACAAGTCTATGATATTAAAAGGCTGTAAAACAAACCTCAAATCTCTCGATGGGGTCTTCCTGTTGGGCCTGCTGCTCCCTCATGGTATGGTACTCTTTTTCAAACTTCTTCAGCTTCTTCTGGCTAATCTGCCGAGAAAGTCACAGCACAGATGAAGAACCTGACCCTGGTGGTACATACTGACCTGGGCAGACCCAATTAATGTGGCATGGCATTTACTATTTTGGATGGAAATCTTCATAGACAAACATAAACCCAAGACTGCCAGGAATATATAGTTACTGTATAACTGGTCTTCTGTTTATGGGTATGCCTTTCTTCCACCTTTCTCCTCTCTTTCAATCCTCTAACACTAGATAGGAAAGAAAAAAAGGATAGAGAACAAAGGAAAGAGATCCCTGAATAGAGTCAGGGAAGGTAGCCATGTTATTGTTAGACTACTGCCTGCATCCCTTATTTATTTGTCTAGAAGCACTGCTTGTGCCTTTAATGGTCTAATAACAATTTATATTTGGTATTTCCACTTTCATATGCCAAGGTATCTATCAGCACCTGCTTTGAGTCAGGGTCTGATACAGCTTTGTTCACAGGTGAGACCAATCTTTGTAAAAATAAAATCAGTAAGGGCTTCTCCAAAGCCTGTAAAATCTTTGTAAACAAGGTATATTCTTCCTGGGCTCCTCGACTTTGTCCCAAGCTCTTAAAGCTACTAAATGACATTGTTCTATGTAGGGTCATCAAATTGAATCTATGTCTGTGTACTGCCCTTCACCCAGCAACTGATCCTTTACTATATTCCTTCCCCTCACTCGATTTCACTATTCAATATTCACAGCTTCTTCCCTCCAGCATGTTAACCATTGCAATTTGTAGACTTGTTTCTAGTACAGCTGTCAACAATCCCTTCCAGTATTGGGGAATAATTCTATTTTGAGTAGCCCAGTTATTTAGAATTTGTTTCACTTAAGGCAAATATATTCCATATAAGACCAGAGCCTCTTTAAACCACCTTCATTTCTATAGGAAGCCATCCTATATTGTCATAACCTTGTTCCACACATAGCAGGCATATGCTAGCTATATGGCTACTGAGGAAGTTGATGGTGATCTCATAATTCTGGGTCACTCCTCTTCCCACTGTAGTGGCATGGCTGGTTCAAGATTAACCTGTACTCTCAAAACAGGCTGTTTTATCAGATTATCCTCTACCTTTTCAGTTTTACTCTAACCCAACTGGCCTCAGCCCACTTTCTTTCCCTCTTTTCATCCTGCAGGAAACTCCCTTGTTTCAGTCACTGGCAGTGAGCCTTTTTCACACTCCCTTTTCCAGTGCTCCTTGCCTCCCCAGAGCTTCCATTTCCACCCACAAGATTTTTAGTTGCACAACCAATTCTGCAACCCTTTCAAAAATGAGAGCTGAGTGAATCCTTTTGTTGCTATATTTCAACCTTTATGTTTGTTTCTCAGGCCCCTCCATTTTCACCTGCAATTTTTCCAGTTGCACAGACATTCTCCCAATCTTCTTTGAAAGAGACTACAGAAAGAAGAAAAAGAAAAGAAAAGAAAACAAACAACCCAGAAAATCCCCTCCTGGGAGCAAACCGGCGGATATCCCAGCAGTAACAGTCACAATACATTTTTTTGCTGGTGTCCTGAAAAAAATATCCATTCCTTCGTTCCCTGCAATTTCCTCTATGGCATTTGAAATCAAATTTCCCACTCTGCCACATTAGGTGCCACTTGTCTTTTGCTACTTTGTACCTTCTGTCTTCTACCATTCTCCTACCTTTTTAACTCCCTAACACTAGATAGGAGGGAGAAAAGGATAGAGAGGAAAGGAAAGAGGTCTCCGAGTGATGTCATGGGTTAGAAGGGGGTGATAGTACTGTTAGGTTACTTCCTCCTGATTACGGGTATTGAGTTCCTTGGGCAACTTTGATCTTTGCCGTCAGGAATCTAATTTCTTCTTCTTCTTTGCCCTCATGTACTTAACAAACCATAACCAATTAACAACCAACAACCTACTGTGCCTCTTGGGGCCCTAGCTTTTATATGCCCTCTAAAAAGTCCCCAGAACCTCAAATATCATACAACTGCACAAACTATCTGCAGCTGGCAAAAATCAAATTATAGTCAACTGCTGTGGACCACATGAAGCAGCCCCCTTATCCCACCCTTGAGATTAAAACAAAAACAAATTCTTATAATATTTGTGTGTGTGTGTGTGTGTGTTTTTAAGGAATCAAAATTCTCACCACAACAGTGTTCTACAGAACACCTTTGCTCACATGAATTTGTGGCTGTACTTGCGCCTGTACTTGTATTAGTTGTCATTATTGTTGTTGTAGTTGTCGTTGTAGTAGTAGTAGCAGCAATAATGCCACCATTTTCTATAGGACATACCAGCAGTGTTGCTAAACACAAAATGCATCCCCAGCCTAAGTCATCATCTGAGGGATAAAGAGGTTCTGTTTTATGAGTAAAGTTGTGAAGAAGAGATTGTAGTGCCAGTTGGTGGTGGCACATACCTTTGGTTCCAGCTCTCTGGAGGCAGAGGCAGTGACCTCAGAGGCCAGCCAGGAAAACCCTGTCTTGAAAACGAAACAGAGGAAGAAAAAGAGAAAAAGAAAGAAAAGGAAGAAGAAAGAGGAAAGAGAGTAGGGGGAAGAAAAGCAGTAATCGTAAAATTGGGGCCTGTTGGCCTGGCCACTGGATTCTATTCAAAGCCCAAGTCCACCAAACTTCTAAAGCTCCCTAGGCCTCTTTCCACTGTATTACCCTCTTCTGTGCTGCCTCCAACAGGCACAATTCTCTTTGCCCTTAGAAACAGACTTCACTATGCCACTGTCTGTTCTCAAGCCTCCTCTTCTTGTAAGGTACAAGGTGGAACCTTCTACCTTCCTGAAGCCACTGTGCTTCTTTTCCACTCTCTCTCTCAGTGATCATACTTCTCTAGATTTTCATGCTCCACCAGGACCAACCACTTCTCTTTTTTTTTTTTTTTTTTTTAAAGATTTATTTTATTTATTATATGTAAGTACACTGTAGCTGTCTTCAGACACCCCAGAAGAGGGCGCCAGATCTCGTTACGGATGGTTGTGAGCCACCATGTGGATGCTGGGATTTGAACTTATCACCTTCGGAAGAGCAGTCGGGTGCTCTTACCCGCTGAGCCATCTCACCAGCCCCCAACCACTTCTCTTTATCCTGCAGAATCTTCATTCTTTCCCCTTCGGCTTTCTTCTCATGCCTATAAGGAGTTCCCACTGTACTGGCATGTACTTCTCTTGCAACAATCCTAACCACAATTATGAGTGAACATTTCCCCTCTGGAAGAATTAGGAGAAGGGTTGTAGAAACTGAAGGGAATGGCAACCCCATAGGAAGACACACAGTATCTAGACACCCAGACCCCCGGGAAGTCCCCGAGACTATGCTACCAACACAAAGAGCATACATGAGCCCCCCAGCACATGTATAGCAGAGAACTGCCTTGTCTTGCCTCAGTGAGAGAGGATGTACCTGGTCCTGTAGCTGGTCCTGTAGAGCCTCAGGAAAGGGAGATGCTGGGGGAAGGGGGTTGGGGGAGAGAAAGGGGGAGGTAGGTGGTTGAGGGAGCACCCTCAAAGGCAAAGGGGAGGAGGAATGGGGTAAAAAACTCTGGGAGGGGGGACCTGGAAGGGGGCAACATTTGGAATGTAAGAAATTTTTTTTTTTTTTAAAAAAGAGTGAACCTTCAGGATGCATCTCTTCTTTGTTCAACTCCTTTTGAACAGCTAACTCATTCTGTTTCAAAAACTAAATTTAAAAACTAAGAGCTATAACAGCATGATAAAGAAAATGATTATAAACCTAGTACTTATTTGTTCTCAAACCATCAATTTTCAACATTAAATTACTCATTTCCCAATCAACTTCTGGCCCATAGGTCCAGGTAAGTACAGATAAATCTAAGCAGAATTGGGTGAGCTGGATGTATGTCTGCAACATGCTAGTAGTAGTGCCTGTACATTTTTCTGGTCATCCTCTGATCTAGCTCAAGCATCCTGGTGGGTCCTTTCTCACTGGCTCTGGTCTTCTGTATGGGCTGTAAGCAGATGTGTCTGAACTGGAGCTTTGTTTCTGGAATCCTGGCATTGCTATCCTTAAGCCACTGGCCAGGATACAACCTTTAGTTAGCTCTGGCTACAGTCTCCACAAAGATGCCCATTAAACATAGGAGTGCACAAGCTGGAGAGGGATCTCTCTACCACACATCTCTGTATTGTTCTCCTAAGTGACTCACCACAAACAGACAAACATACACACAAACCATAAATATCTGTGTGATCAGTGAATTTATGTACCAGTTCTATGATGAAACAACATAACTGAGGCTTTTGGGCAACATACTCTTCCACCCACTCTTTGCAGTCTGGGCAAAAGAGAAGTGAGGGCAAGCAGTAAAGACAAGTCTCCTTGAGCACCTTCTAAAAGAAGACCAGACACCATCTCCTGTATACCTTTACAGACCTTCAGGATACTTCAATGTTTCACGCTCATTGAAGGCCAAGAAAGAATTAATGCTTTCTTCATAACTATATACTTGGAAAGGTTAATTTCAAAATAATTCCTATATTTTATTATCTTTGATTAAAGCTGGCCTGACTCAGCACCCTCCATGTCCCGTCTAGAACTAGATGCACACAAAGCCTCTCCCACCTTTCTAGAGTTTCCAGCTCTAAAATTCCAATCTCTCTATCAGCTTAGTCTCTTCCCATCCTTCAGCCTCATTTGCTGTCTCTCCCACCAACTCTTGCCTCACCGTGCCTTCCTCCATCAATGATACATGTGCTTCCTTCCAGCTCTCACTAATGCTAGGAGCTTGGATGTCTGCATACCAGAACCAGCTAGTTCAGGTTGCCCCCACAGCCGAGGAAAGTTCAGGTTGCCAGGAAAGAGAGTTGGCTCCCCTGCTAACTGAAGGGCAGAAGCCCTTGAAGCAGGAACAGTGATTGTGATGGCAGTTCACACATATCAGGCCAGCTCTTCTCTATGTCCTTAAAGTACCAACTCAACTCCTTCATGGAACTTCCCAAGTCCACAGCTTCTTAGGTACTGCATCCTTACTATTGTGTTGTGTTCTGTGTCTGTTTTGCTTGCCACCATACCACTAGTGCCTAGTTAATGCTTGAACAGGATTAGGTCTTCCTTCATAGTCTGCAATCAGCCTTTTTTTTTTTTTTTTTGGTAAAGCATTAGATACATAAATTCTGCTAAGACAGGACGCTATTCTTTACAAAATTCTGTCACACAGTAAGCACGAAAATTCTTAACAGAGACACATAGTCTCTACTCAAATATTCAGACGCACTTTTTCTTGTCCTTAAACTCAGGAGAGAGGATGGGTTATGCATTCTGCTCCAGATCTCAGAAAGATTTACCAGCTAACTCCTATAAGAAGGCTTTGAAAATTATAGCATCACATAAGGAGGTACTGTTACCCTCAGCAAGACTAAAATTGAAATTGAACCCTTGTTCTGTTTAAGGTTTCTTTCAAGAAAAATAAACCAAACTTCTGGACTAAGTGTGGGTTGTAACTTAAGTGGAGCAAGTTCATGTCAGCACTTGGCTCTGAGAATTAGCACTACTGAGAGGTTCCTTAGTACAGGCTTAGGGGTAGAGCACTGCACTCATCCCTTGTCAAACTCTGCATACCAACTCTTTTATTTTCCATTTATTTAGTTACCCTCTTTCTATGTATGCACACACATATATCAGGTGTGCCCTTTCCACATGCACCATGTGTTACTTATGTAGGTCAGAGGACAGCCGCAGGAGTTAACTCTCTACTTGTATCATGTGAATTCTGGGGCTCGGACTCAGGCTGTCAGGCTTGGTGGCAAGCACCTTTACCTGCTGAGTCATCTCAATGTCCCCCAGCTTGGTATTTTGGTATAAGTTCCAATGTAGTCCTAAACACCTCTCTCCTTTAGTCATTAATCTGACATGAGAACTGAATAATGCACTCTTAAATATAAATATATGCTATCTGCCCTAGTGAAGCTGGTTCTTGGTATTAAGGCCTATGCAGATGGAGAGAGAATGAGAGTAGCTGCTGACCTGGTCTCTAAGTGCAACCTGCTTAGCTCAGTGAGTAATATACCACAGCTCCAGTCTTGGCTTGGCTGATGACTTACTTATCTGTGTGCTTCTGAGTGTTGAGAGGATGTCCTGACAAAAAATTATCATGTTTAGTGCTCAGAAGGCTCTGTAGGACATAGGGAATGTTTTTAATAAACTGTAATTATTCCTTGCTGTTGCAGTCATTATCTGGCAACCTATGTGTAAGGGTTTGTATATGCTTGGCCCAGGGAGGGGCAGTGTTGGCAGGTGTGGCCTTCAATACCCTTGTCCTAGCTGCCTGGGAGCCAATTTTCCACTAGTTGCCTTCAGATAAAGATGTAGAACTCTCAGCTCTGCCTGCAGCATGCCCAGATAAAGATGTAGAACTCTCAGCTCTGCCTGCAGTATGCCTGCCTAGATGGTAATGACTAGATAATAATGGACTGAACCTCTGAACCTGTAAGCCAACCCCAATTAAATGTTGTCCTTTATAGACTTGCCTTGGTCATGGTGCTTGTTCACAGCAATAAAATCCTAACTAAGACACTATCTGAATTAGGAAACAGAGCAGAGAGCAGTCCTCTGAATAGGCACTGCATACATCAAACTATATAAATAAAGTCCATTTACACAGAAATATATGAGGTAGCCTGGCCTCTGGAAAAGGAGCAGGTTTCCAGAATGCCTTCAGAAAGTTTTACAGAGATAAAAGGTATGCTGGTGTATGGGGAGCAGGGAGGGGGTGGGGTGAGGGGTGGGGGTGGCGGTGGGAAACAGAGGGATTGGTAAAGGTAGGAAGTTGACTATTAGAGCTACATGGTCAGATTGAAGCCTAGTGTCTGGGTGATCAGGTGGGTTGTGGGGAACAAATAAGAGGTCTGGTGTAGGAGGGATCCTGATGCAGGGCAGGGTTGATGAAGACAATTCAAGAAATTGGACTATGGTCCACCTTCTAGCTACAGAATGCTTAGGGCAGTGTTGTCTTTTGACTTACCATCTCTCTTTAGACGGTGAGATGCCTCTAGTCCTACTACTTTATGCCTCAAAACAATTTTTTGGAGATGGATAGGGTTATCACCTCATTTTACTATCAGTTGTGATATGTATACATAGCCAGTGTTTACTGGCAACACCACAAGAAATGTCTGGGTGACTCTTGTTTCCTGCCATCTCTGTAACATGATTGTTACTGAACACATTTTTCATCCCTCAGAACATCTATAACTGTTGACCTGAATGCTCTTACACCTCACTTGATAGAGACAGGCTAGGTAGGCCACAGAGCCATGAGCAGCAGCTGTTTAAGTATCATTATCTATCTACAATACTGCTCTCCTCTGCATCACACAAGCAGATAGAGGCCCAAGGCTGGCAGTCTAGAATATCTCATGTAATTAACCTTTATATTAAAGCTCTTAACTTTTTATTTAATAGTTCATACTCAGATTCCTTTAAAGCTTTCCTGTCATGAGAATCATGCTTTTGAATCTGACCTGAATGTTTTTCTACAGTAAAAGAAAAAATTAGTAGCCAAGGCCCCAAGAACAGTCATAGGAACATAGCTTTATTAAACGAGGAGGCAAGTGCGCTGCTGCCTGTGCACTAGCCAGCAGCATTGGAGGGGGCACATTATGGAGAAAAGAGGCACTAGAAAAGCACATATTTCCTCACAGAAATCTAGTTCTAAAATGTATGAATTAAACCACTAGTCTTACTAGCCTTAGAGGTAGTATAACTTTGGGTACAATGTTCAGAGAGAAAGTTTCCACCCTGACAGAGGTCAGTTCTTTTTAGAACCAGATCTGAGTTCTAATCTCAACTCCATCACTTACTGACACCCTTGGTAGGCATCACTAAACATCACTTCAGGTCACCATGAAGATTCATTTCATTATGTGAAGCATTATGTCTAAGAGTCTGAGAGCAAATTGGGAGGGGGGGAGCTTTGAGGCCACTACCCACCTAACACTTAAAATTCTAGTACTGGATAACCACACAAATGATCTAGATAGAGAATGAAGCACAAGCTAGTGTTGCTTTCAGCTCATGAGTAAGTACCTCCTGCATGCCAAAGGGTTTTTTCCAACAGCAAATGGTTAAGACTGCATTGGTATGGAGATGCTGATCATCACTTTTTTTTTTTTTTGGTTTTTCAAGACAGCGTTTCTCTTTGTAGCCCTGGCTGTTCTAGAACTCAGAAATTTGTCTGTTTCTGCCTCCCAAGTGCTGAGATTAAAAGGCGTGCACCACCACTGCTTGGCTCTCCTGTTTTCTTACACTCATTTCATGCCTGAAATGTCAGCTTCCACAGATACATGGCTCAGAGGCTCCACACTGCCACAGCAGGATTCTGTTGTAAAGGAGCAGAGAGTGTTCACACTTTGGGAACTAGCTGAGCCACCTCACGGCATGACTCTTTTTATCTAAACTAGTCTTACATCTCACACTTGTTGGGACCCTACTCCTCCTCTGCCTCCACAGCAAATAACACCTACGCATCTTAGCCAAGACTAGTCAGAAACTACGGATCCTCCTGCCTCTAGCCTCCCAATTCTGATGCTCAACCCTTTCATATTTCTTGAATCAAAATTTGAAAGGGCTAGAAACTTTTTTCACTTTCCTTACTTTTAAAAATTATTCATGACACACAAGTATGAAAGTGTCATGGAGTTCCTAGGAAACTCATGAGGGTGATCTTTTCAAATGGTATTAAGATACTGTACAGCAGTGGGGACAGTTTTCTGTTTACTGACTCATAAACAAACTGAATGCATAGTGGATTAGTTGGTGAGCCTTGATACAACCTAAGTGTTAACATTAAGAGCATGAAGCCTTGTCAAGAGGCAAAACACTTCAATCCTATAGTTATTAGCTCATCTAAGGACGGGGGGGGGGGGGGGAGTAAAAGTCCCAAGAAACCAAATGAATGGGCACAAAATAAATATAGAGAAAATTAAGGCTCTTGGGGCTCAGAGAATATGGTGCTTTTTAAGCAATACAGCCATCTTGTGGCCATTTCAGATGCTGCCAAATAAAACTTATTCCTGCACTCTTTCAGGAAGAACAGGAAGCTTAAGAGAGTCTATCAGGCGTGCAGGGTCACAAGCCGCCTGTCACAGTCCCAACAGTACACTTGCCTCAGATCCATGCCTGCTGTACCCTCCCTACCTGACACTAAACTGTGAAGAGTAGGATGCTTGTAAACTAACTATGCAGATACTAAAAGTCACAGCATTATTACAGAACTGAAAAACAGTAACACACAAGTATTTGTTTGCAGGCACATGAGGCAATATTCTTATTAATCAGGAGGTACAAGCCAATAAACAAAGCACAATTTTAAA
Organism: Mus minutoides; assembly: GCA_902729485.2. Classification (NCBI taxonomy): domain Eukaryota; kingdom Metazoa; phylum Chordata; class Mammalia; order Rodentia; family Muridae; genus Mus; species Mus minutoides. The sequence goes on from LR749658.1 coordinate 2,020,113, forward strand.
TATTTAAAAATAACAGGATATCAAAGAATGGTAGAGGACTCCAACACCAGAGAGCATTGTGTCTATTTTCTGTGCTGCCTTGGACCTCCTTCCACAGGTAGTGCACAGGACACAGGGCTCAGGTGCATTTGCCAGTAAATCCATACTACATAGTTCCACTAAGCCAATAGCTTAAGCTTAATTCAACCACTCTCTCTATTTTCCTCAGTATGTGTTGGTGTTTAATATAGCAACAAGACTGAATTACCCCTGTGCATTCTTTACTCAATCTTTTAGCAGAAAAATCTTATGTCCTGCAGTCTGGTGAAGCTGCAGGCTTCCTGTGCTGAGTGAATGTCAAGAAAAATTAGCCTCACCTAGAATAAGTACAAATAAGGGGATCCATCTAAAATATACCACAAACATGCAAAGTTCTTCAGGTCCATAAGGGATTTCATATTCAAAATGAAACAGACATTGTATAACATCAAAGGCATACTTCAGAGGCAGGGTGTTAGCCTTACTTCAAGAAAAGGATAGGCAAGGACAAAGACATAGGTGACCTCGTATCTGAACTACAGAAATAAAATATCAGTCTACTATATATTCAACAGTATACTATCAGTATACTATATAATATATATTCAGTATACTATATAATATATATTCAACAAATGGCACTTAGAGCTGGAACCTCTTTTTAAGTCTTGTTCAAATCATTGTAAAAGAATAAGTTGAAAATGAACAGCATATTCAACCTGACAGCCAGCCAGGCAGCCAGGCAGCCAGCCAGGCAAGCAGTATTTATATGTCAGATACTACTCAGATATTTAAGGACTCAGCAAGAACTAGTCTCCCCTCTGCTGTTGACTTATCTTTCAATGAGGTCACAGGGCTGGGGGAATCTGTTACTGTGACTAGAAGACATCTCTGATGTTTGAGGTGAAGACAGGATGAAGCAGTGGTGGAACCATGCGCACAGCTAGCACAGGAGGAAGATTAGCTGGGGTAAAGCATGGAGGGTGAGCAGGCTTAGTGTGTATCTGAAAACACAAGGAAGCCAGGGGATCTGAGGCAGAAAGTAAGACTTTAAAAAAAAAACAGTAAGAAAGCAGCCATTCAGGCCTTGTGTAGGAACTGTGGGAGACCTTGGGAATCTTGGCAGGAACCCAAGTCTGAGTCCCACGGTAAGATAAAATGCTTTTAAGAGTTTTCAATAAAGGAAAAAGGGAAACCACAGATAGATAGGCCCCCTATAGAAAGGAAATGGTAGTGAGGTGGTCAGAGTCAATGTATACTTTAGTAACAGGCTGGGGAGTGTAAAGATATAGGAATCAAAAGTGGAAGCACTGTTTTTGTCCTAGGACCCTAGGAGCATCAAGACTCTAGGGACAGAGTGAGCAGAATGGATATAGCCTTCTCACATACTGAACCATGGTGAGGAACATGAGTGTTTCTCAGTGTCAGAGCTTGCTTGAGTGTTTGCCATTCACACCCGACTGTACAATATTTTTTTTTTATCAGATTGAAGAAACAGAGACTAGCAAATCCTAGCAGTAGCCACCATTTCTTGAACATTTAATAATTGTTAGGCAGTATATTAATCAATGTACATACTATCGTGATTAACCCACATATAGAAACACCTACCCAGGGCATCTGGCAGGTTGTGAACAATCTCTCAGAGAACATTACTTTTCTTATGCTAATAGGAATTATTTTATCATCCCTTTAAGAGACCAGAAGGCCATTCCAAACCCTAGCTGCCTCCTCTAGTCTAGTGTCTGCTCTACAGACAGTGACACTCAGTACACAGGGCGACATGAAACTCTGCACTGTACTTTATATGAGCCTAAATACAATTTTTGTTCTAACCCTGTCTGTACCTTGAATTCCTAATTAAAGCCTCTTGAATTACAGCATTTTCTCTTTGAAAATACAAACTTATGAGAACATTAGTACATTGGGATCATTTATTTTTTTGACCATAAAAAAACCTTTAAAAATTGTAAAGCCATGTGAAAATATAAGATTATGAGGACTCTCCATATTTTAGTTCTTTTTAGAGAATTTCTGATCACAATAAATGTGTCCAAGGGTGAAGACAGTAGAGTAGAAATCAAGAAAATGAAATTCTGTCCTTGACCAGGTCAAAGTCTAAAGAATTTCTTTTTCAGTCCGTCTTTAAACTAGACAGTAACACTCTTTCTATAGTGTAGATGGTAAGGGCCAATGAGGTTTAACAACTGAAAAACGTTAAGATACAATCATCCCTCAGGTTCCACAGACAGCTGGGTCTAAGAAACCCTTAGATACCAAAATCAGAGCATGCTCAGTTCCTTACATTATGTCATGAAGTATTTGTGTAGAACCTGTGTGTATACTACCACACAGAGAGAGATAATCTCTAGACTAATGATAAATACCTAGATAAAATATTTAGGGAATTTTGATAAAGAGGAAAAAAATGCACATGTGTATTTTTCTCCAAATATCTTCAATTCACAATTGATTGAACCCATAAACAGGAAATATATATGAAGGTGTTTTGAAACCAGAAAGGTACAAAGGTATACAACACAACATCCTCTTTATTATGGGATATAATTCCATAATCTGATAATGGGAGATACTGCATGTTCTTAGAATTGTCACTGTTTTGTTTATTTTGGTTTTGTGAGTTAGTCTTGCTATGCGGATCAGGTTTGCTTGGTGCTTATATGTAGCCCAGACAAGCCTGAAACTAATGAGCCTCCTGTCTTTTGGCCTCCCAAGTGCTGAGACTACAGTTATACAACAATATTCTGTAATTATCTTCAGGCTGTATATATGAGCTATATATGAAATACACATGAATTTGGAAAGTAGTACACTTAGTTATAACCCCAAGATTGTGCAGTAAAAATATAAAAAGCAACAACACTACTCCCACCAAAACAACAAATACAACAAAGAGCTCCCAATAGGTTCCAAAATACTCTGGCAGCAACCATTTACAAAAAGGGGCACTCGATGTGAACTATCAATTATATATTATAAGAATTAATAATTTTATCAGAAAGTCTGAGGCATCAACTGAAAAAGGAAGACTAAGTTAGTGCAAACATTGCTTTACCTTTGTGTTGCAGGCAAGCTCCATGAGCCTCTTTGCGTTTTCTTCTGAGCGGTATCTTTTAGGGAGCTGAACCCTGAAGAACTTCAAAGCACCCTCAAAGTCTGTCAACAGCAAGTCATCCTTTGAAGTCTTGAAAAAAAAAATAAGAAAAAACATCTACATGTATGGAAAAAGGTCTGTTACGAAGATACATAAGAAACATTTTACGCCGGGCAGTGGTGGTGCATGCCTTTAATCCCAGCACTTGGGAGGCAGAGGCAGGTGGATTTCTGAGTTCGAGGCCAGCCTGGTCAACAGAGTTCCAGGACAGCCAGACAGCCAGGGCTACATGGAAAAATCCTGTCTTCACCCCCCCCCCCCAAAAAAAAAAAGAAAAAAAGAAACATTTTACAATCTCAGCAATATTTCTTAGTTTTGGTAGACTAACTTGCATATATTTCATCAGGGAAAATAGCAGACCACAGGAGCACAATGACCTCTTAGCATGAGATGAAAACAAATATACAACAGCACAGGGCAGGACAGCAGACACCTCAGCTCACCACAGACATGTACCTTTAATAATCCAAGGGCGACATTAAAGATGACACTTATTCCCTGAAAGAGAAGAGACAATACAGTTTTATTCTCTGTACCTGCTCTGTTCTGTTAGCTTCAGGGTTATCAAGGAAAGGTACTTAAAGGAGACCCAGTCTCCAGTTCTCCTCAGAGAAGACTTTTACCAGCCCTATCCTTACATTTAAGAAGAATGAATGCTGTTCTGACACCATGGTCCATGACACCAAACCCAAATATCATAGTCATTAAATAGTAACCTACAAATATGGCAATCCCAGGTACCCCAGAACTGAATTTTCCTTGAGGTCTCTAATTTGTCTTCCTCATCTGAACAAAATGGGAATCATGGGCTAAAGAACAGGTGAGGGAAGGGGCTGATGACTGTCTTCAAACTAACAGTGTCTGGGTCTTCGCTCCTATAACCGATGCTTTTCTTTTTCTTTTTTCTTTTTTTGAGACAGGGTTTCTCTATGTAACCCTGAGTGTCTTGGAGCTCTTTCTGTAGACCAGGCTTGTCCTTGAACTCAGAGATCTACTTGTATCTGCTTTCTAAGTGATGGGATTAAAGATTTGTTTCAAAATATAAAAATAGAACCATGATACATTATAATATCACAGTGGAAAAATATAATATATATGTGTGTGTGCGTGTGCACGCGTGCGCAAAAATGCATTTTCTTTTGAAATGCTCCTTTAGATCCAGCTCCCTAAAGCAAAAATGTTGAAAGAATATACACTAAAAATTTGTAAGTAAACTGTAGAGACAGTGATATTAAATTATTTTCAATAGTTTTTAATCACATTTCCTAAAGTTTCTACCATAAGCACATTATTTATAATTAGTTGTTTTTTTCTCTTTTAAACACATACACACCTTTCAAATCTCAAGATATGTCATGGATAAGGGCATTTTTCACACTGCCTTGTTCCTTTTAGTGATAATCTTTAGCAAATTCCTACCCAGCCTCAAAACATCTCCCTTTCAGCTGGCATGGTCATATAACTCAGCCCACCCCTACCCAGTAAAGCCTCCAGGCAGGAGATGGCACACACCTGAGCTCTCTGCATCCAGGAAACCCTAAACAAATAAACAAGGTACCAGTTCCCAATACAAATACAGGTATGAGAGTTATGACTTAATTCTAAGACTCTGAGAAAGCAGGGTACTACCAATCTGTCTTCCTGTACACAAGAAAGAAACCTCTTATTTCACTTGGCATCACAGAGCCAAACCGAATACTATCTAGTCTAAATGTCTGATGTGTCTTTTTAGCAGAGAGCCACTGTGACAAAGGTGAGCAGAACACTGTCATCAGGAAAAACCACCTCAACCCAGACGTGGCAATACCAAAATAAAACAAAGGACAAGAGATTTGATAGAGCTTATAGTAAAGTGTACTTCACACTCAAGTTTAGGTCCTGTGCCTCTGATACATACCTCACATAAGAGCAGGTCGATGATATGGAAGACCATGTAGAGAGGGAATTTTGCAGTGAAAAGTGTAAGGAACCACTGGGAGGCATACATGTGTGCTTCAAGGCTGATATCCAGAAAGTGGTTGTACAGATCAGGAATATATTCCTGAAATAGCAAACTTATTAGTTCTGGGCACATATGCAGTTATGCTATCATTTTTCAGGAGGCTCATAAATCTGCCAGCAGTTCCCTAGAAAATCATAAACTTGCGAAAATATCTCTTAAGTGATCATAGCACTTACCAGTTCTTTTCAGACTACAAACTAGTTGAAAGAAATTCCCACAGAATAGTGATATTTAGAAAGCTAGTTTTTATTTCCAAGTTGTGAAATGTTTTGGGAAAGCTTGTTTAACTTTGGTAGGGGACTCTTAAATAGACACTTTTGTAGCCTTTGTGAATACTTCCTCCCTGAATTTGCTATAGAAAAGGGTTCTTTTGATCATTTCTAAGACTGACTTAAACACATCAGATTCTCATCCTCATCACACAGTGAGAAACAACAGGAATAAAAGCCATTGTTTCCCAGTCTTTCTGCCACTAGTTTGCACCTATTCATCCAATTCAGTCTGAGTTCCCTTTACCTGCATAAGGCGCTCCAACTGGTAGAACTTGCAATGAAGATCTTCAAAATTTTGTTTGAAAAGTTCCCTGAGACCATAGTCAAACATGATCTTGACCAGAACGCTGAATGCCTGTTCTTCAGGCATCTGTAACAGAGGCAGTGGATGGGAGGGAAACAAAACAATTACTTCAGTATCTTCAGCTTGTCCTCCATTGTCTTATCAGGAAATGGAGTGGTGCACAGAAACCCAACATTAACTGACTCAGGCAAGGAATGTTTAACAATGCCTACTCTGTTCTGCCACTGTCTCTCCCAAAGCAGAAGTGTAATGATGAATTATGAACCACTAGAAGAACTAATGAGTACCTAGGACAGCAAAGCTTGTACGTTCTGTAGAGTCAAGAACAGGCCCCTCAACTGGATTGGTCGTGGTGCACGCTTTTAGCCCCAGCACTTGGGAGGCAAAGGCAGGCAGATCTTTGTAAGTTCGAGTCTAGCCTGGTCTAGAGAACAAGCTGAAAGACAGCCAAGGCTACAGAGAAAAACCTTGTCTCAATAGAAACAAAACAATAGGAAATAAAACAAAAGCAGGGAGCACATGATTAGAGGTGGGTACACACAGTCTGGTACATGCTATGTTTCAGCTTTCTAAAATGATAAGGCCTTTGTTCGATTATTTTTCTTCCCTTTGCCATAATGTCATTCTGGTGAATTGTTTTTCCTTTCCTATTATTGTAAAAAAACAAAAAACTACTCATGAGGGTGGAGAGGGTTCCAGTGGTTAGGGACACTTATTACTCTTGGCAGAGAACCTGGGTTTGGTTCCTACCACTCAAATGGTGGCTCACAAACACCTGTATTTCTAGTTCCTGGGGATCTACTGTACTCTTCTAGGTTCTGTTAGCACCTACATGCATATAAGCACACACACACAAGTACACATAAATTAAAAATAAATCTGAAAAAACAAAAAACAAAGAAAAACAGTAAGTTTGTTCTAGAAGAGCCCTTCCCCATTCTCAGTCTAACGCTGTCACTCAACAGCAACAGCAGTGTAGCAGCAGTGGCGGGCAGCAGTGTTGAATTGCCAAAGACCTTCCTGCAGTTCTGTCTATAAACATCCACCTAAGAGTAAGTGCATCTTCCATGGCTTTATGAGCATTCCTCCAAGAGTATGGAGAGATGTCTACGTTTCAAACAGAAGGAAAGCACTGGCAATGTTTTTAGCTTCATGTGACTGTAGCAAGGTTCAGAAAACTCACGATGGTAGGCGAGCTTCTGTGGAATATGACGCTGGAGGTGGCTAGAACACAGGACCCAGAGAGAAAAAAAGTACAGCGAAAGAGTAATACAAGACAAAGCCTAGCCGATTCTCATTGGAAAGGACAGGGTATATAGGGCAAAATGCTAGCTTTTCTGAATCTTTGGTGTGGAATGTGGTTCCCCTTTCCCACCTGTGAGGGAAAGTGGCTTGATTTGTGTGGCTTTCTGTTGCTGGGTTGTCCATTTTCCTTGTAGGGAAATAAACACTTAAAACTAAGGCAAGTAGGAGTTCTAAACAGGAATGGGATTTGAGAAAGCAATTTTCTTAAAAAAAATATTTATTTATTTATTTATTATATGTAAGTACACTGTAGCTGTCTTCAGACACTCCAGAAGAGAGCATCAGATTTCGTTACGGATGGTTGTGAGCCACCATGTGGTTGCTGGAATTTGAACTCAGGACCTTTGGAAGAGCAGTCAGTGCTCTAAACCATCTAAGCCATCTCACCAGCCCCAAGAAAGCAATTTTCAAGGGGTGATACTTAAATGGGTATAAGTGTTCTTTGAGTGAAACTATAGTAAAGAAACAAATAAATAGATGAACCCCATAGGTGTGCAAAACAGATATAAAGTCTGGCTAATACAACAAATCATAAAGAAAAAAGAACTTGACCTGTTTATTAATGTCACAGCATTAGCATATTTCAAATCACATAGAACCTTGCTTTTCTCTGTTAACTCTGCTGTGCCTGCTACAGACACCACCAAGCTGAGTTCACACTAGAGAAAATAGTGGTTTTCCTTTTTACATGTAAAGCCATTTTCACAAAATGGCTTAAAATCCTTAAGAGTTTTTGCCCTCTTAGAGCAAACATGTGGGCTTTATTTTGGCTTGCATTGTTGTTCCCACGGGAACCCATATTTTTCTCTCTAGCTCTGTCTCTTTCTCCCCTCCTACTGTAGTCACACTTATATCTCTTTGAATTCCATACATGTGAAATTCTTCAGCTTCTACTTAATCTATGCTCCCTTTGGCATCTGCAATGTTCTACTCTATTTTCATGGTTCTAAAGTATCTCCACAGCAATGTTATACAGAGGGTTAACTGACATATGGTTTTCAGGTTCACTGCACTGTAATGGTTTGTCTGCCTAGAGGAAGGAGCCTTTCATCTAGACAAGGTCCCTGTTAACAGTCTTGCACTGTTCATGGATTTTACCTGTATGGAACCATTACGATCCCTAAAGGCATGCTTGTGCAGCCATCTGCTTACAGATGATGGCATCACTGTGCTCACTCTTAAGCTTTCCAGCAGTACTCAGAACTGCTGACACCACATGGTTAGTATTTTTGCCACAGACTTTTAAGTTAAATAATGAGAAAATGATTGGGTAAATTAAGAATATGACACATTTTATGAAACAATATGGTTAAATCTTATTTTTTGGAAACAGAGGTATTATGGTGGTTTAGATGAAGTGTAAGGATAGAATACAAACAAATGTAGCACCTGACTTGTTGCTGGATCAAAGTCAGAGTAATGGCCATAAAGGAACCACATATGGGAAGGGGATGTGTAGCTCACTGCTAAAACACTCAGCTAGTATGTTTGATGCAACAGAATAACCAATAGCTAATGAAGCACACATCTGCTGGGAGGGGCACTGACTGCAGACTGTGTGCTAGGCAGGACGTCAGTATAGGATGTGATCATACTACACTTATGATGCAGAATGCCCTCGTCCTTACAAGACACAAGCTCAAATGTTTGCTACTTTCTTTTAAAAGATAGTAAGTTATTTTTGTTGAAATGAAAAAAGAAAAGCCGGGTGTGGTGGTGCATGCCTTTAATCCCAGCACTAGGGAGGCAGAGGCAGGCGGATTTCTGAGTTCCAGGCCAGCCTGGTCTACAGAGTGAGTTCCAGGACAGCCAGGACTACACAGAGAAACCCTGTCTCAAAAAACCAAAAATAAATAAATAAATAAATTTTAAAAAAATAAAAAAGAAAAAAAGAAAAATGAAGACAAAGAGACAAATCAGTAACTAATAGTCAAATGAAGACTACTTAATATGGCTGTTTAGCTGACATTATCATGAAAAAAAAATGAAAAAGTTGGAGAGTAAAGGTCTTTACCACTCATCCTCATATTTTTTTCATAGTGCCATTAAAGTTAAATTAAGTTTGTAGATACACAAGCTAACGATTCTGTCTAAGGATGTGGCCAAGCCCAACCTCAAGCCTTGCTTAAGTCTAGGCAGGCACATGGAGCAGTGACACAGACCCAGCTACTCACGTGGAGAAGCAGCACAGCTGCGAGGAATGACTGGCCCTGGCAGTAACCGATCTCTTCATCATACACAGAATATGCCTGCATGGGGGAAAAAAGGTGCTTAAATGAATTAGACATTCATGGGCCACACCTGCTCTCTCAGATCTTAAAAGAAGAACCAAAAGGATGCTGCCCAAGCCTCATTAAAACACTTTGAGGTTAAAAGAATGAAGCTAATATATCTTTCTAATTCCAATGTTGTCTTCATGATAAAAGGCACTGTCACCATACTGTCTCCTGTGGTCACGAGGGAAGTCTATCAGAAATGAGTTGAGCATTAAATCAGATACTAACAGCTCCTAGTTCTAATCTCCCAAAGCATTCTAATTCAACCACAATTAATTCCCTCTTTCCCTGTGACTCTGTGGTTCTTGCTAAACATGCATGGCTATTATAGCATCTACTGGCCTACATTTTAAATGTCCATCCTTCAGTGCTCTGAGGGCTGGGATGATTTCAATCATCCATCTGGATAAGAGGCTTTAGTGAAGACAGCAAGAACCTTTCTGATAAGAGTGATGGCTCTAAAATCATAATTTCCTTGGCAAAAGACAAGTATTCCCATTGCCTATGAACATTATCTTGACTAGAACACTGACACCTAACTTTCCCTACAACAGTCCATTCTCTGCTTCTCTCTCTCTCTCTCTCTCTCTCTCTCTCTCTCTCTCTCTCGGTGGTTAGCATTAGTATTTTTCATGTAAGCTATGGTAGAAAGGAGGACCACTTTCGGGATTGTGTATCAGATATCCTACATATCAGATATTTTTCTTTATGATTTATAACAATAGCAAGATTTCAGTTACTAAGTAGCAATGAAAATAATTGCATGGTTGGGGTCACCACAACATGAGAAACTGTATTAAAGGGTCGCAGAGAACCATTCCCATAAAGTAATGATGTATGAGCCTATGATTTCTATCTTCTGTATGATAAATTTATTTCTGTTGAAACTTCCCTTATCTTCCCAATTCTTTGAACCAAGGTACCTGTGTCCTAAGAAAGGAATTCAAAATTAGGCATTTTGGAATTTGTCTTTTGGGCTGTTTATCAGATGATAGGTTTTATCATTAGCATAGAGACACCATAGCTTTATGAACAGATACAATCCTCTCTTCATAAACGCAGGAAGAATTCACTGTAATTTTATTAGGGTTCCTGGCTTATCACTTCTTGTTTGATGATAGGGCTACAAGATGAGAAGCATGTATAATTTTTTCTAAAGACAAGATACAAAAAGGTTTCAGAAAGAATGTGTTTATAATACTAGGAAACACACTATTTTCCACATCTTAAAATAAAAATTAGTGTTAGGGCCTATATTGCTAAGACTGTGTCGAAAATCATCATGGCTAATCACTATCACAGTTCTCTAGAAAGCATTTGGCAATGTCTTTGCAGGTATTATCAATAGCTTATCAGTTACAAGTCAGAGGCCTGTGCTTGTCAGTTTTGCTGGATTGTGTGCACATTACTTATACACACTGCTAATATCATAGTATTGATTTACTATCCTCACTCAATCTTCTCTAGCAAAGGGCTCAGCACAGCTTAAGCAATTTTATGTAGCAGGATGAGATACATATATATGGAATCTTCACAGGTAGACAGTAGAGAGGAATATACTATTCATGCTGATTGTGGACCAAATGAATGTACATAGGTACTGAAAGTACATGGCATACTTTGGGAAACAGTTGAGAGTATAAAGCCCCAGGGTCTATAATGAAGAAAGGGAGAACAGTTCATTTATGTTTATTTATATATATTAGTTCATTTATTTCAGAACATATGTAATATGCTCAGCAGTGTGCCAAAGGCTACTGTCCCTGAGAACTTAATTCAGTAAGGGGATTCCAACACATCAATCAACTGTATAAAGTAAGACATTCATCTGGTAAAGCAGTAGCAAGCCATGAATCAGGATACATTACAAAATGTAACCAAGGGTTTTTCTTTTTGTTGATTTTTTTTTTCCCCCACCAAGGGGTTTTTATTTCATTCTACTGTGTTACAACTGTAGTACTCATGATTTTTGTGGAACCTGCCCAAATGAGCTAATTCTGGGGTAAACCAGCAAATTTTGAAAAAGCAGGCTAGACCCCAAAGGCAGTTTTTTATAATTACCAGCAACATTAGAGGGTGAGCGACGAGCAAGTACGCACAGAGGATAACATAACTCTAAAGGCCGTCAGCCATGATCTCAAGCAACCTCGGGGTGTGAAATGGTGTGGAAAAGGATCCTAATCAATCAAGGGCTGAAGAAACTGAGACGAGGTTCCTCGTGGATCCTGATACTGCCAGATGGGTGAAGGCATTTAGGGAATTCTGGATATACAGCTAGTTCTGGAGGGCTGAGAGAGACAATAGTCCACACTGAAGTATTAAAGGGCAGATAAAGCAATGTGGAGAAAGACAGACATGAAAGGAATGTACAGAAATTCATCACAATAATCAACTCCTCTGTGTTTGAAAGCTTTCACAATAAACATGTTTTTCAATAAACTAGAAAGACCAAATTTGTTCTATGATTCTGAGACTAACTGGTACCTAGGAATTTAGACCTCAAGCTAAGGCAGATTTGGGCACATCTATCCAGTACTGAGAGCTGCTGGTCTGAGAGTGAGAGGAACCTCAAGAAGACCACGTAGAGCTGGGGAACTGCCATCTGAGCTCCTGGGAAAAAGTCTCTGTGGTAAGGCAGGCAGAATCAAAGAGAGCAAAGTTACTGGTGAGGCTGAGAGGTAGAAGGAAATCAAGGGATAGGAGTACACAGAAGTATAAGGCAGAGACATTGAACACAAGGACACTTTCTGAGAACTCTGCAACATGGTGAGGAGTGGCTGGAGGCAATGTGTGGAAGTTATAACCAAGAAGCGACTAAAGGACCTAAGAAAATTACACAAGAGTAACAGCTTTGAGTGTCTTGGAGAAATTAAAACTATAAACTCAAGAATGACTTCTTGAGTTTAACTGTCTTAATAGCTGGATATAAAAATTAACTCAAACAAATCAATGGCCTTTCTCTACACAAAGGATAAATGGGCAGAGAAAGAAATTTGGGAAACAACACCCTTCACAATAGTCACAAACAAAATAAAATACCTTGGTGTGACTCTAACTGTGAAAGATCTGTATGACAAGAACTTCAAGTCCCTGAAGAAAGAAATAGAAGATCTCAGAAGATGGAAAGATCTCCCATGCTCATGGATTGGTAGGATTAATATAGTCAAAATGGCTATCCTACCTAAAGCAATCTACAGATTTAATGCAATCCCCTTCAAAATTCCAACTCAATTCTTCACTGATTTAGAAAGGGCAATTTGCAAATTCATCTGGAATAATAAAAAATCCAGGATAGCAAAAACTAATCTCAACAATAAAAGAACCTCCGGTGGAATCACCATGCCTGACATTAAGCTGTATTACAGAGCAATTATGATAAAAACTGCATGGTACTGGTATAGTGACAGACAGGTAGATCAATGGAATAGGACTGAAGACCCAGAAATGAATCCACACACCTATGGTCACTTGTTCTTTGACAAGGGAGCTAAAACCATCCAGTAAAAAAAAAAGACAGCATTTTCAACAAATGGTGCTGGCACAACTGGCAGTTATCATGTAAAAGAATACGAATTGATCCATTTTTATCTCCTTGTACAAAGCTCAAGTCTAAGTGGATCAAAGACCTCCACATAAAACCAGAGACACTAAAATTTATAGAGGAGAAAGTGGGAAAAAGCCTCGAAGATATGGACACAGGGAAAAAAATTCCTAAACAGAACAGCAATGGCTTGTGCGGTAAGATCAAAAATTGAGATATGGGAAATTATAAAATTGCAAAGCTTCTATAAGGCAAAAGACACTGTCAAGAAGACAGAAAGGCCACCAACAGATTGGGAAAGGATCTTTACACATCCTAAATCTGACAGGGGACTAATATCCAATATCTACAAAGAGCTCAAGAAGCTAGACTCCAGAAAAACGAAAAATGGGGTACAGAGCTAAACAAAGAATTCTCAACTGAGGAATACCGAATGGCTAAGAAACACCTGAAAAAATGTTCAACATCTTTAATCATAAGGGAAATGCAAATCAAAACAACACTGAGATTCCACCTCACACCAGTCAGAATGGCTAAGATCAAAAATTCAGGTGACAGCAGATGCTGGCAAGGATGTGGAGAAAGAGGAACACTCCTCCATTGCTGGTGGGATTGCAAGCTTGTACAACCACTCTGGAAGTCAGTCTGGCTATTCCTCAGAAAATTGGACATAGTACTACAGGAGGATCCAGCAATACCTCTTTTGGGCATATACCCAGAAGATGTTCCAACTGGTAATAAGAACACATGTTCCACTATGTTCATAGCAGCCTTATTTATAATAGCCAAAAGCTGGAAAGAACCCAGATGTCCCTCAACAGAGGAATGGATACAGAAAATGTACATTTACACAATGGAGTACTATTCTGCTATCAAAAACAATGAATTTATGAAATTCTTGGGCAAATGAATGTATCTGGAGGATATCCTTAGTGAGGTAACTCAATCACAAAAGAAGTCATTAGATATGTACTCACTGATAAGTGGATATTAGCCAAGAAACTTAGAATATTCAAGATACAATTTGCAAAACACAAGAAAATCAAGAAGGAAGACCAGTGTGTGGATACTTCATTCCTCCTTAGAATAGGGAACAAAATACCCATGAAAGGAGTTACAGAGACAAAGTTTAGAGCTAAGATGAAAGGATGGACTATCCAAGAGACTACCCCACTCGGGGATCCATCCCATAATCAGTCACCAAAGTCAGACACTATTGCATAGGACATTAAGAGTTTACTGAAGGGACTGGTGAGATGGCTCAGCAGGTTAGAGCACCC